>CM023958.1:5904987-6132019 GCA_013407115.1 Glycine latifolia
TTCATCACTCCAATCTCCATACTCACCAATGAGATCATACTCACTCTTAGAAGGTTGATTATCACTCTCATCCATTTCGTAACTCTTGTCATCATCACTTGCATACACGTCATCCTCATGGAATTTTCCATTAACATTCACAGGTTCATTCATACATTCATTCATAGGTTCATTCACATTTTGACTCACAGGTTCATTCACATTTTCTATCACAGGTAGGTTCCAAAATTCATCCTTTGTTCTACTAACATACATATAAATATAAACTAAATTTTGATTATCAACAAACATTTTCAGCACATCTTGATCATTCTTAAGGGAAAGAATTTTACCACTAACAGTAGAACGAAACCACAAAATAAAAGGATGACATGGTGGCAAGTCTAAGTCATTAGCAATGTTGTTCACATAGTCATGTGCATCAAACATTCCAAACTTATCAGGATCAACATTGCATATCTCACTTGGTTTGTCCCGTTGGTCTGTAAAGTGAACCAAAATATTCACGTTGCCTGGTTTATGACCCATGTATTTCAATTCATCCATTGTGTTCCTGTGGTCCTAAATATCAACACTATTTTAATCAACAATAATAAATAAATGATTTTTAGTTTATCCATTGTGTTTCATGTGGTCCCAAATATCAATATTATTTTAATCAACAATAATAAACAAATGATTTTAAATATCATAAGTGGTCCCAAACTGGTCCCCTATTGAAACCCATTTAGAAATAGGCAACAATAAGCAATCAAAATTAAATAAATATTCTTAAAAAGTAACCTATATACAAGGTCCAATGATCACTTACAAGCAGAACCCTAGTGTGAAGAGAAATAGATGAACAGTGGAGAACTTGCGAACTGGAAGAGAAACAATGGAGAACTAATGAACTGGAAAAGGAATGGTGAAGAACTCGTGAATGGTGAAGATGAATGGAACGTGAACGTAGTAAGAGAAAGAGGAACTCGCACCCCGTGGATGATAAAGAAGAATTTGTCAATAAGAGGAAGATGAACAGGTCTCGTGAATGGGAAGATGAATGAAACGTGAATCCTAAATTCTAAAACTAATTGGGAAGAGATAATTTGGATTTTACAATTAAAATATAAGGACAATTTTGTCTGCTCACATATTTTAATTGACGTTAATTAACGGTGTTAACAGAAGGGGGTAAAGTAATGTGAAAAAAAGGAGGAGTATCAAATGAAATTTGAGCAAAACACAGAGGGTGCGAGTGTAATTTACTCTATTTATAGTGGGTCAATAATAACAAGCCTAGTGCTCATGTCTTTCGTGGGCCATCCAAGAAGGTGTACTATAACAAGCATGGCCGTTGCTTCCTGCACCCCTTTCGGAATGTTATTTTAGTTTTTGGATTGGTCATTCCAAAAGTAAAAAAGGGAGTGCATTCTATAATATAATTTTATATTTCAAAAGCCATAAAGAAGGTGTTGGAAGCAATTTGGAAGGTGCAAGAAACAATAACCAACAAGCGTGCATGCTCTTAAAGTTCAACGCTTGAGGGACCACGACAAGTTCTTAAACCCTTATAGGGTTGGCAAAATGGGCCCGGCCTGCCGGGCCAGCCCGCTTGGCCCGCAAAAAAACGCGGGCTGAGTTGATAATATCAACCCGCTAATCAAAAGCGGGCCGGGCTGGCCCGTCCTGCAAAATTGAGGGCCAAACGCGGGGCAGGGCGGGCCAGCCCGCCGGGCCAATATTATTTAAAATATTAAATATTAAAATTAAATAGATATATTTAACATATTTTGAAATAGGTATATTCTTTTAATTTATACTCTTTTACATTCTCATAATTAATTTCTAAGTTTTAATATTAAAATGTATATGATAATAATACTTTCAAATAGTCTTTCATTACTAGCATATTACACTTTGGACAGTTTACATCTATAAATTCCATTTGCAAATGGTGTAATTTTGTGAATTATCACATGACATCATTTATTTAGCATTAATTTTAAATTATTTACTTTTATTTAACTTTGTATTTTTTTAATTATCATATTTGTATTTTTTTAAAAAAATTTGTATTTTTTTTTAAAATTAATTTTTTTATTTTTTAGGTGGGCTAGCCCGCTAGCCCGCTGGCCCGCATTAAAGCGGAGCAGGCTAGCATTTCCAACCCACTTTGCAAAAGCGGGTCGAGCTGGCCCGTCCCTTTTTTTGCGGGCCGGCCCATTTGCCATCCCTAGACCACGACAAGGTTGAACTCTTAAGGATCAACATGAACACAACGTGCATCTTTATTAAATATTAGAAAAACTTCTCACTTTCCCTTATTTTACTTTTATAAAATACCATTGATAAGGAGAACGTTCAAAAATATACTTATTAAGAAATTAACATTAAAAAGTGTAAAAGAATTTACTAATACATTAAAAAATATATTTATTTATTCTTTAAAATAATATACTTCCCTTTAATTGGTTAATAACTTAACATATATAATAATGAAACTTCATAAGTGAACTCGATTACAGTCATAATGAGGTTTATCTTAATTAGTTAAAGATAAGATTAACCTAAAAGTAAAATAGTTGGAAGTTCAAGTTTTAGATTCATAAAAAATTATTTATTCTTATTTTTTATAAAACAAAAAATGTCTCATGTTAATAAAAAAATATGTAACATATAGCTTTTATTTAAAGTAGTAATTTTTAAAAAAATATTTTAAAACAAAAAATGTCTCATATAGGATTTGTTAACGTAGAGCCATTCAAAAAATAGAAAAAATATAATAGCCATCGACACTTTTCTTTTGGTATTTTATTTAGCTTGGTTATTTTGTTTATAATATTTTGTTGAATACTTAAAAGTACTCTAATTAATTTTAACTTATTTTCTTTTCACGCACAAATTAAAAGGGAAGTATGTATCTTTATTATGTTATTTTTTATTTTTATTTAATCAGATTTTGTATACAGACTTGTAGGCCAGGCCAGGTCTTTATACGCTCAGGCCTTAATAAATTATTTTTAACAAGTAACAAGTTAGATTTAGACTTAATAATAATGATGTGGATCAGTATCAAAGTTTGACCTAACCTATTTTCACTCCTTAATAACCCAAAGAAGAAAGAAGAGTTAGCGTGACAGACAAGCACTAAAGCAGAAATTTTGAGTTGTTAGGACTTAGGATATGGTTAGAGGAAAAGAGAAAAAAAAAAAATTTTATTTAAGGAAAAAATATATAATTATCCATTTATTTATGTTAGTCTAAATAAAATATATAGGTTCTTCTGTCAAATAAAGAAGGTGTCGATTGTTGACAACTTAACATACATCTTTTTATTTTTTAAATGGATTTACCAAACTCTTTATTTAAAGTAATAATTTATTTTAAACTTCTATTGCTGTTAAATCTCTCCTGATTTAACAATGTATAATGATATATAAGTTATCGCAATTTTTTTAATTAATATTACTTCTCTATAATAAAAAAAACCTCGGCCGCAGCCGCAATTGCCTCTCTCACTCTGTCTTTCTTTCTACTGCTATTTTGGTATTTATCTATTGGTATACTATTATTATATTGCAGTAATATTATATTTATCATAATATATACATAATATTACGAAGTATATATTATATTATGTTAGTATTTTATAAAATATTTTGGCATCTGGCCGTGATTAATCTCTCATGTGCGCTGTTGCATCCTCATATCTACCACCATTAAATGCATCAGAGAAATTGCGGGGAACAACCACAACATATCACACATATTTAAGAATTCAACCCCACGGCATCATCGAATAGTTAACTGGTTTCACATGACTTGAAAAAGTTAAACAAATACCGATATACTGTCACATAAGTATAAAATAATTAATCAAGAAACTATTTTACAAGTTTTAATAAATAAGAATTAGATTATAACCTAAATAAAATAAAGGAATCATATAAGTAATTTAGCCTAAATTTATAATAAATTATTAATTTATATTTCATTCACAAGAATTACGGTAAGCTCCTGAAAAAATTTGTGTTGAAATCCAAATATAAAAGTGAAGTCCTATTTTGTATAAAAATAAGCAACTTGAGTAAAAAATAAGTGAGAAATACTCATAAATCTAATGTTTTAATATTTTAAGTTGAAGTGGAATGTTAAATTCATTTATATAGTCTGTTTAGTGTCCATGGGTGAGTTAATGACGATATAAATACTTAGAACATATTGATTTAAGAGTCTAACAAGGACGAACACATTGGTGAAGATTTCTCTTATGTTTTATTCTCAGTTTTCCAACATTTTGCATATGGGTAAATGACCAAATTTGTCATTGCATTTTACATTCATTGACAATTTCATTCCTATGCTATGAAAATGATCAATTTGGTCAAAAATTGAACAAATATACCAAAAATTTAGTCATATTGTTAAGTGATCTTGGTTTTTGTTAATGTTGAGTGTCTATGTGATGCGTCTTTTCTGACATGTCAAATCCACGCAAGTGGGGGACGTTTCTCGTCAGCCAACCATGTTTTTGACTAAAATGTTAATGATTTTTTTTAAAATTTTGATTTTAAAATCTACAAAGGTAGCGACTAATTTGAAAAGAATGTCTTCTTCCTAATTTTGTGGTAATATTTTCTTCTGCCACAACAAAATGGTCCATAACAATACTGTGAATTTAAAAATGCGCATGTACCATTAAAATGTAAATTTTGTTTAATACATTGCTAAATACTAATAAAATTTCTAATGTGATAATATCCAAACCAAAACAAAAAATACATCAAAATGAAACTCTCAGGCCACTGCTTTCATGGCATAGAGACATTGCAACTGTCCCATGTACACGTTCCCAATGTTTGCTGCTACTGAGCTGCTGCAAAAGGTAGAAGTGGTTAAGGCAAATGTTGTTGTTCGTGTCCAGGCGAAGGCGCTACATGGCCCCCCATGATGCAAACTTGTCCATCATCATTCACACATCTATGATGAAATGACCAAATGAAAAAAAAAACCTTACCTTATGAAGTTGTTGTTCGTCTTTAACGCATAGGAAGAAATCCTCTTCTAACGATAGTCAGAAACCAAACACCATTGTTCGTTGTCACATCATCAACATTGGCCACCTTTAATGCAAAGGCACGAAGGAGTGGAGCACACTTAGCAACCACAATTTAACCTCTTTCTCACACACACAAAAGGTAAAAGGAAGAAGATAAATAAATGGTCAATTTTTGTGGTGACTTAAAAGATAAAACCACTCACACACATGAACTGGTAATTTGGTCCCACATACTTGGACCAGCACCATGTGAATTTGCCACATCGTTTTTCATGTGCCACATATGTACTCAACTTTAATGGAAGTAGAGATCACTTGACAGTATGACTAAATTGTCAGTATATTTACACAATTGTGACTAAATTGATCATTTTCATATATAAAGACTAAATTGTCAGTGAGTATAAAGTGTAAGGACAAAATTGACCATTTATCCTTTGCATACCATTCATCACTTTAAACGTAATAATTTTTATGTATCTCTTAATTCTCTTTGGAAATTATTAATTAAAAATATATTTACAGTAGTATTAATTAAGAAAATTTAAAACATTTTAAAAAATAGTACTTCCAGTTATAATTTTAAACATTTAATAAATACCAATATATTAGGTTTGAGTGGAACTGAGATCAGATTGTTTAAGGTCTTGAATTTAAGTTTTATAAATGAAAAAATTATTAGAAAGAAAAATTCTATTAAAGGTGATCAATCATGTTGAAAGAAAATAGATTTTGATAAAATTGTTAAATTCTTACTACCTATTACATGGTAATAAAAATCATTTAATAGATGATATTATGATAATATTTTTAAATTTATTAATATATTTTAGCATGGTTTGTCACTAGTAAGGTTGGATTGAATTTGGTTAAACCTATAACTCAATTTAATCAAAATTCTATGAGATGAATTAAATCAGACTTGTGTAATTTTTTTAGTTCAACCCAAACTAACTCATTTGTGACCTAGTTAGTTTGGGGTCAATAAATATGACATTTTAAATTTTAAAATGTTTTTTTAAAAGTGAAATAAAAGCAAACAATTAAACATATTGTACATATACATATCCATATTCTATTACATCCCAATGCCAAAAAAACCACCAAAATAGTTGATTGTATTATCTTTTTAATGAGGGTTATATAAAATTAATTCATAATAAAACTATATTAAAATTTTAAATATATTTTTTGTCCTTATAAAATAAAATGAGTTTTATTAATTTTAAACATTGCAAACTTTTTTCTTTGAATAGAATATAGAACCATCATTTTGTTGTTATCATATGACATGATGACACTCGTTCACTGTTTGTATTGGTGGTACTGTGACAGTATGTGATAATTCTATTTATTTTCCTAAATTCTTAATATGAATGTTATTTATCTATTTTAAAATAAATGTTAGGGGACGATAATAGTTATTTTGGATTTTTTTAAATTAAAAAATTTCGGTGAGTTGATTTTTTAGGACTTATCAAGATTAGGACGAGTCTTGGAACTTAAGAAACACATACAAAAATATTTATAAATTATTCATCAATAAAATTTTTACATAAATAACAAAAATATAACTTGTATCCTTGTGAAAATGAGTTTTTTTTTTTACCAATTGAACCGACCTCATTTGTTGACCGTGGATCTAGACTTTAGAGAGATGAAAAATCAATAAAAATGTTTTAGCAGGACTAAAACCAAAATTCACTTATTTTACAAAGATAAAAATAGTAAATTCAAATTTTAGTGGGATGAAAAAAGAATAACATACCAAAATTAAAACTTGCCGCTTATAAAAACATATTTAAAATATAAAAAAACGTGTTGCTATCAAATGGGAAAGTATGGGCATGACAAGCGTGTGTGTGTGTATATATATATATATATATTACTAATTAGCCATGTTCTGTTTTCTATGTGCAGTATTGATTAAACGAGTTTCTCTGGGTCAGGTCTAGGTGTGCATTAAATACTGTGAAGCAAACATCATTTTTTATGGGCTCACTTGCACAGTTTGTTTGACCCACTCCACCCTTTAGGTTCATCCAGAAATTATGAAAAACCATTCACAACAAATTATAGAAGGCTGTACATTATACACAGTTGTCTATATATAGAAATGAGGTAGAATAAAATTTTAATTAATTAAATTTTCATTCTTACTCATTTTTATTCAAGATAAAACACTGATTTCTTGTTATTTCATAACTCAAAATGGTAATCAAATCACTTCAAACGTTTGTGGTGCATTTCATTAATATTTGTCACAATTCACAACTATATTTTATTCCATTTATCAATCTCTTTGGTTAAAACATAATTAGCAGGTTATATGATAATTGATCAACAAGATCGAAGACACTTGGTAATGTTTAAAAATACTATGACTAAGAGTATAAAGATGTCAAAAATATAAATGATCTAAGTACTCATAATACATAACTCTTAGAGAAAAGTTAAACTCAAATTAAGATAATTATCTATCTCATTTGGTTTAAACAGTTGAATAAAATTATAGGACTGAATGGACCCACTCTATTCGTTTCCTGCAACTAAGCCACACATTTTTTTGGACTATTTGGTCATGACAGAAAACATCTAATAGATGATTATCCAAAGAGCATAAAAACCTAGAAGCACTTCATTAGTTGAAGGGTCTAATGATAAGGTCCAAAGTCAAGTTTCTATAAGAAAAGATGACCAAAAAAAATCAAGAATAGACTACTCATCAAAGGTGAGGAAGGAGGGAGCCACAATGAGCTAAATTGGAACACATTAAAGATTGTTGAACTACTCACTTAACGCATATTTGGCTTAGCGCATTACTTCTCAAGGATTTTCGTAAATTTTGTTTTCTTGAATAATGGGCCTCAATATTGATGTAAATAGGCCTTAAAATGTGCGTTTAAGGGATTATTAGAGGCTTAATTATCTTCTTATGTTTAGCTCTATAAATACTCAGAAACTCCTAATTTTGGTTTAACAAATTGTGAATGAATTAAACTTTTGCTTAGATTGAGAGCATAGTCTCTTATTGGTTATTAACTGAAACCAATTTGATTCTTATCAAGGTAGTTATTCCTTTGTGGCGAATTCTCCTATTGCTTATCATTCCTCTAAGGATCATGGCATCATTCTTAATCATCTTTATCTTTTCCATTTTCTGTTTTGAGTTCTAAGAACCCATCGATGGAGTTTTTGAATCTTG
The DNA here is from genome assembly GCA_013407115.1 of Glycine latifolia. NCBI lineage: Eukaryota > Viridiplantae > Streptophyta > Magnoliopsida > Fabales > Fabaceae > Glycine > Glycine latifolia. The sequence goes on from CM023958.1 coordinate 5,913,234, forward strand.
CATCCGGAATGGTCCGATCCAAACGTTTATGTCTTGGTTTTCATCATGTGGTAATTAGAGCTTGAATCCAGAGAGCAATTTGAAAATATTTCTATCAATTAAGTGCAATTTTTTGTTTTTTTTTGTTTTTTCTAGAAAAATGAGAAAATGAAATTCCTTTGATTCTTGCTTGTTTGTGTTTAATTGTGTGTTTCTTGTGTGTTTTTGAGTTTATCTTGCAGTTGCCTTCAATTCTCCTATCTTTTTGTTGAATTCAGAGTTGATCTGATCATGATTTGAGTGTAGGTTGTTCTTCATGAAACTCGGCATTGTTGGAATTTTTTGAGTTTGATCCATAAAAATTATGTTTGGAAGGCATTAGGGTGTTTGTTCAAATACAAAAAGTTTCGAGTCCTAAAAGAAAAAAATACGAAGGATCAAAGAGCAAAAAGTAAAAATATTTTGAGGTCAAAATAAAAATATAAAAAATTATTAGGACTCAAGTGTAAAAAAAATTACAATCAAAATTTAACAGCCTTCTCTCCTGGTGTGTGGTTATTGTTGTTTTCTAATACTTTCATTTTTTGCATAATTACATTGGTTTATACTTGGCCAATTTGTTTTTTTTACAACATTAGAGGAGACATCTTGCATTTTTTTTACATCTCCCTATTTGTTTTTTTTTTTTTTGCATTCCTTTTGAGTTATATTTTCTTTTTGAGCTTTTACTACTTGTCTTCTAAACTTCTAAGGTTTTGTCTTAAAGTTTTCTTTCTTCCTTGACCTCTTAAGTTGAGTTTGAATTTGTTTCATCTTTCACTTTGTATACTCATTGAATTGAAATCTTTTATTGATCTCAAGGGCTAAAGAAGAGTTAGAGAGTGGAAAAAGACAAGAGTGAACTTTATAAAAAAAGTCTTACAAGTGTGAAACACGATTGTTAAAGAGTGTAAACACTTAGTGAGTGGTAAGGTTTAATATTTTTTTACTAACCTTTTCTTGTAACAATGGTGTCCAAAAGTGATAATGATCCACCTTCCCCTAGATTTGCTAAGTTAGTGGCTTCATTAACTAAAAAAATGGATAAGTTGTAAAGAAAAGTTAAGAGGAGGATTGGAAAGAGATTTGATGAGATACAAAGAAACACTCAAGAGTTGAGTGGGAGAATGGAAGACATAGAGAGAATGAGCATCATCGGTCACCTCATTCTTCTCAAGGGAGTGATGATGACTATGAAGATGATAAAAGGTATAGGCATAGAAGGCATGGGGATGGAATGAATGATGCGAAGGTCAAAATTCCCAAGTTCTTAGGTGCTTATGATCCAAAGGCTTACCTTGATTGGGAGATGAAAGTGGACCAAATTTTCAATTGCAATAATTTTAGTGAAGAAAAGAAAATGAAGTTGGCTAGCTTAGAATTTGAGATATGCCTTGGTGTGGTGGAATTAAATCCAAGTGGATAAAGAAAGATTGAGAAGACATAGAGCGGACACTTGGGAGGTAATGAAAAGAATCACGAGGGAGAGATTTGTCCCACCTCACTATGTAAGGGAAATGCATAACAAGTTACAAAGACTTTATCAAGAAGTAAAAGTGTTGATAATTATTACAAGGAGATGAAGATTTCTTTGATAAGAGCAAACATTTAAGAGACTAATGAGACTACAATGACTAGATTTTTGAATGGCTTGAATAGGAACATTCAAAATGTTGTAGAGCTTCAAAGCTACAATACCATGGATGAACTTATACATAGAACCGTGAAAGTGGAGCAACAATTGAAGAGGAAACAAAACTATAAGAAGACTTTATACACTTATCCATCTTGGAAGGATAAAGACACTTCCAAGAAGGAGGGTTGTTCTTCACAACATATTGAAATAAAGTTTTCAAGAGGTAATCCTATCTCTCCTACTCAACCCCCTTCCAATAAATCTAGTTTCATTAAATGCTTTAAGTGTTTGTGAAAGGGTCACAGTGCATCCCAATGTCCTAACACATGGACCATGATTGTATTGGATAATGGAGAGGTGGATAGTGAGTTATCTAAGAGTTCTCATAGTTCCTCTAGTGAATGAGAGAATGATGGTTTTCTTCCACCGAAAGAGGAAGATCTTTTGATGGTAAGAAGACTTATGGGAAGCTTGTGTAAAGATCAAGATGATACACAAAGATAAAACATTTTCCATTCTAGATGTTTGGTGAATGGAAAAGTTTGTTCTCTAATCATTGATGAAGGAATTTTTACCAATGTTGCAAGCACTAGATTAGGGGAGAAGCTTGGTTTAAGAACTACCCTTTACCCTAAGCCTTATAAGTTGCAATGGTTGAGTGACAATGGTGAGTTGGTTGTGGATAAGCAAGTGTTACTTACATTCTCTATTGGAAAGTAAGTTGATGAAGTGCTTTGTGAGATGGTTCCCATGGAAGCCGAACATGTGTTGCTTGGAAGACCTTGACAATATGATAGAGATGTTGTCCACAATGGGATCACCAATCACTATTTTTTCTTCAATTAAGGTAAAAAGGTAGTTCTCTCACCTTTGTCTCCAAGTGAAGTGTGTGAGGATCAAATAAAAATGAAATTGAAAAGAGAAAAAGAAAAGAAAATCAAAGATGAAAAAAATCCTTTGAGAGAGAAAAATCAAAAAGAAAAAGAAGGAAAAAAGAGTGAAAAGAAGGAACAAAAGAAAAGAGAAAAAAAGAGTAACAAACAATTAGTGATAAAAGAGAGTTTGTTCATGAAACCTAAGAAGGTAAAAAGAGTGATGCTAGTTAGATAACAAATGTATTTACTCATTCCAAATCACATGTGTTTGTCTTCTAGTGTCCCTGAGTTGCCTCAAGGTTTTGATACAATTTTAAAGGAGTTTAAGGATACCTTTCCACAAGACATTCCCCATGACTTCCCATCTTTAAGAGAAATTGAGCATCACATATATCTTATTCTGGGAGCTTCACTTCCTAATAGGATTACCTATAGGAGTGATTTGGAAAAGACAAAAGAGATCCAAAAGCAAGTTGAAGGGTTGATGAAAGGATGGGTAAAGGAAAACTTAAGTCATGTGTAATGCTAATCATCCTAGTTTCTAATAAAGATGACACATGGAGGATGTGCAAAGATCGTAGACCCATCAACATCATCGTGAGATACAGACATATTATTCCTACACTTGATTATATGTTGGATGAACTTCATAATTCTTGTGTTTTTTCCAAAATAGATTTAAAAAATTGTTACCATCAAATTAGAATGAGAGATGTGTTTTGTCTTTTTGCTTTGGTTTAAGCAGCTACCCCTAGTGTTAACATTTGTTATTACTTTCCTACTCTACAATGTCAAAAGAAGCAATAGATTGTGGTTGCTCCTCTTGATAGCTGCATTGCTCTTAAATACAATCGAGCATAAACCGATGCTCATAAATTTGTCAGAGATTGGTCGTCTAAGCCAAAAGATTTCTTAAACAGTGAAAACTAACTGACCTATAATGTAAGCAAGTAGAACTAGCCACCATCCCACTCAAATAACCCCTACAAAAATAAAATAAAGGAGAGCTCTAAACAACTTACTAGTAATAAACTAATTATCAAATTAAGTGTTCATTACACAAGTCATCTCTATGATTGAAAAAATAAGTTCAAATTATTTTTATATAAATTATGAAAATTTTATTCAAATAAACTAATTTATATATATATATATATATCACAATCAATCATCTAAGTATTTATATCATAAAACAAATCTAAATAAAATATAAATAAATTGTAGTGAAAAATTGTTGAAATAAGCAGCACTAACCCAAATAAAAAAAAATAAAAAAAGTGAACTGGGGGCTTATTGTGTATCAAGTAAAGGAGAGTATTGTTTAAAAGATTCCAAGGCAACAAAATGAAAAAAATAAACTTTTTAACAGTTCCAAGGCCAAGACTAATTTCAAGGAAGGATCAAACAGATAAAACCTGTATATACAGAACCATAGTTGATGCTGCTCATTTATGGTTAATTGTGTAGAGAAAATAGACACACTTCGATCATATACATCTCAAGCATGTGATTTCATTCATTAATTTGCATTACTTGATAGGAAAACCTTGCCAAGCATTCTCTCCAAAGAACACCCAAAAAACTCAGAAGAAGTTTCTGACACAGCCGAAACACTTGTTCTTGCTCCTCCATTACCATCACCTTCTCTAATAATCTCAGAACCTGGAGCACCGCCACCTTCAATCACAATCTCAACCAAATCATGATATCCACCATAATATAATTCATCACCATGATGATCACTTGATGAAACCACCACCCTAGAATCATTCTCCACAACACTAGCTACAATTGAGGCTCTACAAATAGGACAATTTGAGTGTGAACTCAACCATAATATAATTCATCACCCTAGAATCATTCTTCGATCATATACATCTCAAGCATGTGATTTCATTCATTAATTTACATTACTTGATGGGAAAACCTTGCCAAGCATTCTCACCAAAGAGTACCCAAAAAACTCAGAAGAAGTTTCTGACACAGCAGAAACACTTGTTCTTGCTCGTCCATTACCATCACCCTCTCTAATAATCTCAGAACTTGGAGCACCACCACCTTCAATCACAATCTCAACCAAATCATGATCTCCACCATAATATAATTCATCACCATGATGATCACTTGATGAAACCACCTCCCTAGAATCATTCTCCACAACACTTGCTAAAATTGAGGCTCTACAAATAGGACAATTGGAGTGTGAACTCAACCACATGTCAACGCATTCCACATGGAAGCCATGGCCACACTTTGGCAAGCACCTCCCCACTTCACCATTCACAAAGGCACTCAAGCAAATTACACATTCAAGTTCTTCTTCTTGTTCTTCTTGGACCTTGTTGCTGTTGTGTTCATAGATGAAGAGTGGAATTGCTCTAATGGTTGAAGAATCTAAGCCTTTTGTTGTGAGGGGTGAACTGTCTTCTATGTTGAAGCTGTGGAAGTGGTGGAACCTTGCCGGGCCGAGGACGTCGGAGACTGTCACCGTCGTTCGCCGCCTCCTCCTACGGCGACGGCGGGCGTGGGCCTGAGCCTGTGCCTGAGCGAGGAACCACTTGGCATAGAGGTGGAGAAGGAGGACAAAGAGGATTACTAGGAGGAGAGAAATGATGGCTGCAAGCATGATGTTACTGTTGTCTGCGAAGATGTTCTGAAACATTTGGGTCAACGTGTTGTTGTTGGGTGAGTCAGGTTGGGTTGGCATTGTGCAGACTGAAGAGGGTCGCCAAAAGAGTGTTTGGTTTTGGCTCAAAGGTTTGGACTTGATGGGTTTTATTAGGAGGGTGGTGGTTCACAATCTTGGTGGGGTAGTTTTCTTTATGAGAAGACATCTTTTTTCTTTTCTTAAGGTGAAAAATGTAATATTTAATATCTAGAGAGAGGAAAAAAATATAAATATGATAAAAGTTGCAATATATTAAATCATTAACAATTAAAACTGTGTTTAGTTTAAGGTTTGAATCAGATTCAACGTCAAAACTTTCTTTTACATAAATTACTTTTAAAGTGCTTTGGATGACATGATTTGTGTAAATTAATTAAACAGCCACTCGCTAAATATTTTGAAAATAATTCTATTTAGAAAGTATCATATACTAAATATTTTGAAGATATTTCTGTTTAAAACACTAGCAGACCTAAATATAAATAATTTTTGCAAAAATATTTTTAGTCAGACGTGTTCAAAGTTCATGTATTTTTATATTAATTAATTTGACCATCAAATTTTTAAAAGTTTACGAATTTAATTCTTCCTAGTTTTAAAAAATTGATGAATTCTTAGAGCATACAAACTATATATATATATATATTAAAGTTTGAGAACCAAGTTTAGCTACATGAAAGTATAAGAATATTTGCATTTGACTAAAAGTATAAGGATTAAAACATAATTTTTTTTTCCATACTTTGTTTAACAAAAATATTGATCTTTGGTGTGTCACGTTTTGATCAATGGACTAGAATGGACCGTTGGTGTGTGATTGCTCTTATTGTGTTATGTGAAAGTGACTACGTGGGAGTGAAGTTAGTTTTATAAGAGGGGAGAATAAATTAGGGGGGTGTTGCCTCTTGCATATGCTACATTTGCGTGTGGTGGTTAGCACAAATATAAGTTTCTAATGCATTATTTTGTATTCTATTAGTGCAAGGCCAAAGGCGTGGTAGGGGAGGGAGTGAAGGGTGTGGTTGAAGTCAAAGGAGAATCCCTGTATCCAAGGAGGCAAATGGGGACTTATGCATGGGAAGGGTGATGTGATGAGAAAAAAGGTGCAGAAATGAAGGACTCGTGAAGGCGACGGCAGCAGAAAGAGGGTAGTTGAGTTTTATTATATTTATGTGGAGCAGTGTAAGCTTTTTTATTTTATATATAGAATTTTGTAGACTATGGTTTCGTTGGAATAATATTTAATGTATCATTATTATAGTCCCTCAATTAATTATCCTTATAATAAGTTATCGAGTCATGATAAAAAATTGTCTGTGTTTAATAAAAGAGGTGGTGTAAAACAATGGATCGTACGCAAGTAAGTCCTCAATAATTTATCTGATGTGGTAAATTTAGGGGATCCCTAGGCAAGGCCTATCATTCCGAGTCAAGTTTCTTTATATTTTTGTAAAAAATTGCACCAACCCCAAAGTAAGCCAAGAAAGAGAAGCTTGCTTGAACCATTTTTTGCTTGGTTATTATCATGAATAAATAGTACTTGTGATGTGATGAGAGGGTAAGTGATTTTTATATTATTATTTAATTATAAATTATTATTATATATAATTAATTTTATAATAATTATTTTAATAAATATACTAATAATAATTTTTAGTTATTTAATAGTATAAAATTTTGAGAAAATATACTGTGTATTTACTATATAAAATAATTTTATACTTATTATTTAATTGATTAAAGGTCATACTCATACCAAATGCCATTTTTATTGACTAATTGTGTAAGTTTTTTATACACAATATATTATAATCATGGAGTTATAAGATTATGAATGAAAAAGAGAAAAAAAATTATGGATATATTCTAAAACATTTTACACTAATAATGTATAAAAAGATAAACTTTATTATTATTTAGTTAAACTTTGTCAAGATAGGAGAGGTTATTTTGTTTGGGGGTAGAAGTAGAAGTTGAAGTGGGGTTGGGGATGGGGATGGGGTCCCCATTATTGGTTTTAAAAGGGGTAATATGGATGTTCAGGGGTCCCATGTGAATGGAACCAGACAGGATCAGAGCTTTATTTCTTCTCACTTTATTTTGGCATACCTTGACCACCCTACAACCAAAGCTAAATGCCAATAGTAACAGTAGATATCTATTTTCTTTGCATAGATTCCACCATTTTTTGCTGCATGCTTCTGGCGATGTGTGTATGGTATATTGGTATAGGCTCGTGAACTCTGACGTACCCCAAACTGCCACCATGTAATACTTAATTGTATCATGTAAAAAGTGAACCTATGCAGTTGAAAATTATTGCACCTTTTTCTTTTTAACTTCATTTTTTGTAGTTATTTGATTTTGATCACGCTGACGGGTTTAATCAATTACTTATTAAAGAACCAAAAAATTAACAACAAATTTTATGAAAAATGTAGCAAGTATATTAATTTAAATGAGTTGTATATATATGTTGGGGGTGTGATGGGGAATTTACATTGAAGTGGTATTTATTGTGATTTGTCTTAAATATATATGCCCTGCAAAAAGTGCGATCAGTTCTCATGGCATATCTGAGCTGCTGCTTATCCACATTATAAGGCTGTAGATGGTCCTGTGTGGCTGTGATATGCATGACCCCTCTAAAGTGATCAATTTAAATGATAAAGTAAATAATTTTGGTCTTTTCATTAAGGATTAAATATGCACATAGATAGTAAATTATTAGAATATGAACCGTTAATGATCCCCCATAATTGTAAATGAACAGCTTGGGTTGCAATTTTAAATTTGAGTGATTAATTTTTAAAGGAAATTTTTATGTTATAATTTAAGAGTTTAATAGACATATATATTTAACAGCAAGGTTTTTTTTTATCTTGTTAATCAATCAAAAATCATGTTTAATATAAATTTTAAATTGCAATTAAAGTTACAAATTCGTTACATTATTTGATATTGCAGAAAATTGCCAATAATTATGCGACCATAAATGTGTTTGCATTGCGATCACTACACCCCGAAAACTTTGACATTGTGGTCAAAATTGTAGCAGTAAACCATATTCTAAAATTTTGTAATTTTTAAATAATAATTATTAATTAACAAATTTAACATAATTTTTATCACTATATTATAAGTGAGAAGTATTCATCAACTTTACCTACAATGATTAATCTCTGTTGTAATTTTTTTAATTATATTTTTTTAACAAAACTCAAATATCTTAAAAGATTTGAACTCATTTTCTCTCAAACTAATAACATATATATATATATATAATATGATTTATGATTAGATTTTCACTTTAATGAAAAAACAAATATTTTAAGAGGTTAAGATTTATGTAGCTAATTAAAAACATAACCCTGGGAATGGGAAGGCAGGAGTTCTTCTATGTGGGTCACAAGGGTGGGTTGGGGTTGAGTTGAGGTTGTCTTCAGACGGTGGGAATGGGAATGAGTTCAACAAATTCATTGTTTCCTTCAAACAATTCAACATGTAGGTGTAGGTAGATGGCTATAAACTCTACTCTTGCAATGGTTTTCTGTCCAGTGGAGCCTGTTACAGACATGCATGGGGCATGAGTCTGACACGTATGGAATATGACTAGCTAACTTTAAAGTCTTTATTTAATATTGACCGTAACATAATAACAATAGGTATGTATTGTGTATAATTCCCCATGAGTGATGCAGGACATCCCCTTGCAGAGACTATGTTGCCTATGTGCTGGTAAGTACCAACTGTGTGATCCAAGATGTGAAAACATTCTCAAATACGGGTCATTTGAACAAATCATCACAATCATAATAGTACATGATATTAAAAAAATTCTAGAAAATGAGGTTATATATTCAAATGAAAAAAATGGGATTTTAATTTTGAGTGATACATGTTTAAGTGAATGAGAGTTTAGAACAATTTACTTAATTAAATTTGTATTAGACTTTGAATGCAAAAAATAAAGTGACAAAAAGATTTAATCTCAATAAAAACTAAAATATTAAATTCTAGCAAAAATTGGAAAACAAAGATCACACATTCACACGTTTATAATAAGTTTGAAAATTGTTAATAAAGATTTAAACCGGTACTTGATAAAGATAAAAATAAGAAAAAGAAAAAAAAGTCGTCCATACAAATTTATTTATATTAAAATATAAAAAAAATACAGCATATGCTTCTTTTTTTTGTATCAAATACAACATATGCTAATTTCTAAAAAAATAAATGAAAAATGTGATTTGATCGTTTATGAAAAAAAATAAAGTAATTCATACTATAATTAATCCCTGTAAAGCGACTAAATCCGTAAAAAATATTTATCCACCATGAAAGATTACAAAGTACTTACAATTAACAATAAAATCACCTCACTTTTTCACTTTTGCATATTTACTTAGTTTAGAGGAGACAAATTCATATCAAATAAGGAGTGAATGTTATGAGATATTATGAACTCCTTTACCAAAGGATTAAAATATTAAAACTAGAATATAAATTCTTATCACGGGAAAGAGGTTGCATCTTCCTGGTATTCCATAAACCTAACAGGAATTTTCCTCCTCTCAGTAATGAGTACAAAAAAAGTATACGTAACACTTCCATAATGGTCAGCATTCTTTTTTCAATTCCAATCAAGAGCTTAAACAGATAATATTTAGCCTAGGAATGTGTATTAGCTACTGATGAAATATAATATTTATGTAAGATACGTCATTTACACTTGAAATAATATTGAATTTGAAGAGCATAGCTTCCCTTCATTATGGTAATTTTAAACAATGTAGTCCATTTACGGGAATATTACATTTTGCCAATAAATTAAAATCAGAAGAATGGATAATTGGTTTGTAGGCCATAGTATCAGTATGGTATTGGAAAGTGAACTTTTCTTCAATTCATTTCAGTCCATTAGTTTATATCTTTTCTCTTGGACACCCGTGACACCCATCTGTATCTCAATAATCGTATGAAGAGGAACCTGGAAATGACAAATCTCACGTTAGATATCTTCAGCATATTCATCATCATTCATCAAAAGTAATAATTTCTCTAACTGACACGATGAACTCCACAAAAGTTTGTTAAAAAGAAAATATAAGTACGGCAAAGAAATGCAATTTCCATTCCATTAATTAGTGTAACTAGAAACAACTGTAGTTTGTGCTTCAGTAAATCCTCGATTTTGTCCTTGAAATTGTATGCACTAGTCACTTTAGTCCCTGACCTCAACTTTACTAAAATTTTGCTTTAGTTCCTAATTGGAAAATATTATTTACAAACTAAAATGAATAACATTTTTCAAGGTCTAGGACCAAAATGATCAACACATACAATGTCATGAAGAGTAATAATACATAAACACCTACACAATGTATGCACCTAACTGACACTCTTCATTTTTCTCTATCTCTTCTTGTGATATTATATCACCTATCATATATTCATATCTACACTCTTCTTTCTTCTGTCTCTATCTCTCTCTAGGTGTGTAGTAGCACACAAGTGTCCATGCATTATTTTCCTATCAGGAATGAAGTTAGGCCTTACTCAGTGTTCTTTAAATATTTGCAACCAAGTCAATTAGGCCAAAGCATCAACTCCATGTTTAATATGCACCCTTCTAGTAAGAACAAGAAGTTCAGCTAAATAATTCACAAATTACCTCTATATGCGGAATTTCGTTCAAAGGCCTGTCAGCAAAATAAGCATATAGTGCCCTCAAAACTGCCTGCAATGCGAAACATATGGAAAATCCTCACAAATTAGAACAGTCAATCATATAAAGTCTTTACAAGCATGAATTTAGCTTAACGACTTGCGTACAACCTGGTGAGATATCACAACAACAGGTGCTCGTTGTCGCTCAAGCTCTATAATTACAGGTTCTAACCTGTATTATGACTAAAACTTGAGTTATTTATATCAAACAAGTTCAGGAAAGGAGCTAAATAATTTTTATAAGATAAAATATACCTTTGAATGACATCCAAGTACGACTCACCACGAGGATAACGATACCTAAGCTTGTCCTTCTTGCGCGATCTGCAATAAGATAAGAGGGGAGGGAAATAATAATTACGGAATATAAACAGCATCTTCTTACCCCAAAACCAAAAGAAGTTTCACATTGTGCTTCTTTGTTATCAGACATATTAGTTGCATGCAACTTGCAAATAAGAGAAATTACAAGTTTGCAACATACTCATACTCCTCTGGCATGTTTTTCTTGATTTCTGCATATGTCATACCATCACACACCCCTGCGTTTATCTCATCAAGTGCACGCCATTGTATCTAACATATAGATAGTAAGTCAACGTGTAAATTTGTCAACCTATTTCTCGTGAAATAAATAACATGACTGCACACAACTTTGAACTCAAGTATGACACTAACCTTGGGAAATCCAACAATTGGACTGGCTGTCAGAATTGTTCGTTGTAGCGTACTAGTCCATATCTAGACAAGAAGTTACAAATATCACAAATCATGCTTCACTTTAGTATTTGCTTATACATTTATACATGCTGTTTAGCAGATTCACTTTAAATGATATATAATCATTTGACACTGGATCACAGTTCACCATAAATGTTATATGCAGATTTAGCAGACAATGCCTAAGCCATAAGCGTAAAAGGATAATAGTTTTCAAGCATCAACTTTGTTTAAGCATTGAACTTCAAGGAAAAAGGCAGAGATTGAATCTGTACAATTGATAAATCTTACAGAAGCAGCCCGTTCTGATTTGAGACGCTTTCCAACAAACTTGGCAAGCTTCTTTGAATAAAGTTCTCCTGCCTCACTGTTATAACCAATTGCATAGTGTTTTAGGTATTCAGCCAAATATTGAAAATGATTCTAAAAATGCCAGATATCACATTAGAAAATAGAGCAATGAAGCAACAATTCAAGGATAGAGGAGTTAGAACTATTACACCAATTCAACCTTGCAACAAAGTCCTTGAATTTATTATCTAACTACTTTTTGTCTTCCCTCAAAAATCAATTCTTCCATATACTAGAAGTAGATGAAGATGACAACAAGCCTTATTTCTAAAATTGAAAGGGGGAGGGGGAGATTGAAGAAAAAAAAAGAAGACAGAAAACTTAAAGGTCACTTTCTTGAGTAATTATTTGTTAATAAATCAAAACATTGACCAGATTGTTCATTTACATTCATATCTATTCCTTTTCTACATCCTATCAACAACACCTTTAACCCAAGTTAATTGGGGTTGGTGGTAGATGAACCCAATGATAAATTGAAAACAAGGCATAAGAGAGAAAAAATAAGCTAAAATAAAAGAAGGGTGAAAGGAAGAAGGGAGAAAAGAAGAGGAAAAGAGCTAAAACAAAGGAACGACTGAAACATAGAACTACTAGTGAGTTTAACCCTCCACCAAGTTTATAGGTTTTCTCCACTCCATCCTAAGACATACAATCTGTCAATCTATATCCCACTCCATTAGGTCTTATTTCACTACCTTTCCCCAGGTAAGTGTTGGTCGACCTCTACCTCTCTTTGTGTCGAGCTCTTGGTAACAAACTTTTGTTTTTATGGGAGCACCCAGTGGCCGTCTCATAACGTGTCCAAACCACCTCAATCAATGCTCCCTCATCTTTTCACATACCAGTACTATTGATACCTTGCGTCGAATATCTTCATTTCTTATCTTATCCATCTTTTCTACATCCTATATGATCCTAAATTTTAACCTAACATTGAATAGCAACTGAAGAGACCAAATATAAGAATATACCTTATTGCAGTATCCCCTCCAATTCTGCCTCTCACATTATCCTGACTTTCCCCATGTCGAGTAAGTAAAATTGGGCGTGGTGTAAGATGTGTATTTACCTGCAGCACATAAATTTAGGTTCATAGAAATGTATGGGCGAATACAAAAAAAAACTAGTTAATTAGCTTAGTTCCAGCAACCATGGCTTTTGGTATTTAACTACATCCTTCAAAAATCCTTACCAAGAAAAAGACAATTCGGCCAGGAAGGTAACCACTGATATTATTCACCTAGACCAAAAGACAGAAGTTATTAGCAATTAAGAAATCCAAGTCACACTTGAAAATAAATGAGTAGAGCAAAATTCAATTTCACACACATGTACTCTACATTCAATCTCGGCTTGTGTTCACAAAAATAAGAAGAGCCAATGAATTCTAAGGCAAGCAAAAAGTTCTGAAGTCCATGCTTAACCATTCTGTCAATTATCACAAGTTTATAACACTATGACTCTTCCTAGCTTGTCTGTCTCCACTATGCTAGTTCTCATGCTGGCATGACATGTACACCATAACACTTTCATATGATAGCAATATTCCTTTCAAATACTATTTCTTCTCAGCACAAACACATCTTGAATTTTGTGCTTTCAGTCAACCATGGAATAAATAAGATAAAGGGAAATCAAGAGTACCGTAATTATTTAGAGTTATACGAGAAACTAAACCATTTTAATTTCCAAGATACCATCATTAAGACATTGCTGCAAGTACAATTTACATCTAGTTTCTATTAGAGTCTGGTAAAAATTACCTAACTGACCCAAGTCACTAACTTAACAGAGCTGGTTCCTGAACCAATTATGTCCAACACATCTTATGCTAATCTCATCACAGATTTCTTGTTTGATATTACTTCATTCCATCACCTTTCAACTATCAAATTACAGCTACTATATTGACAATAAACTTTCAAATGCAATCACTTGCACTAGCCAACAAGATAATGAACTACGTAAAAGGATTATGTTCAATGAAACAATGAAATAAAACATTGAGCTTACTTGTATTTGTCCACCATGCCCACTGACCATATCAATCATTTTTATGTAAGATCCTTCATTAACTGCCTCGTAAACCTGGTGCACGGAATCAACATTATTTAAGGAAAAAGGTAGCTAGCACAATCATAAAAAGTACACAGTATAGACTTGCCTTCTCATAATTTTCTAGACGATTTTTAAAGTCTTGCAATCCAGCCTCAAAATCTGGCCTGCAAAATAAAGTTAATTGCATATGTATCCACATAGCCAACAACATAGCATTGGTTTTAAATGAAACATTACTCTTCTGCATAATCAGGACTTTGCTGAATTTTAAGGCGAATATTCCTTTCAATTATATTTCTATCATTGCATAGTGTTTCCAGGAAGATTATCTACAACAAAAGCACAAATAGATGGATGAGAAGAGTTCAAAATTAAATTTATCATTCTCATATCATATACTTATTTCAGTGCCATCTTTGACAACCTTGCATCTTCCTTCAGCCAATTTCATTAGCATGTTTCTTCGTTCCTTGCTACTGTTTGTGGCATCAAATATCCCAACCTAAATCGAAATTAAAACTTATGCAAAATAAAATGATAGAGCACATTCAAGTAACAAAAGTATTCAACAAGAATGATTTACCTGCCCACCTTCTTGCATCCAAGAGATCATATCTTCAAATGCCAGTGCTGCTACCTAATGGCACGTGATACATTAAAACTATGTACACAGAGAAAGGGTCAACGTGGTGTCAACTTTATGAAAAGCATCTATTATAAATCAAATATTAGAAGTAGCATTACATTAAAGTCTAACACACAATCTAAACATGTTGATGCCTTCCAATATGAATTTTTCTTTTGTTTCCTTTATTCTAGATTAGCTGGGTGGTGTTACTTCATATTAACAGACTCGTTCAACATAAATCAGACAACAGTGGTAGCATATTTTGAAGAGTAACCCTGTTTTAACAAGGCAACGCATGCCAATAGGAATTTTTGGTTTGGATTTCCATCCTACTTTTATGGGGTCAGGATAGTGTTCCATCCTATAACTGTCATTGATATTATCTGATTCATTTTGCATTATGACAACGGATCAACCCTTGTACATAGGAAAAAGGACATCAACCCTTGTCTTTTATTGATAGTGGTGCATAATGCACTTAGACTTTAATGTTTTCACATCACCTATAAAAAGTTAATGATTATTAACAAGGGTAAAATTGCTACGTTAGTAATATTTTTTAATTCACCTACTTTTATTGGTCTGTCTAATTCAGTTATTAGTGTCTTATATTAAGGACTAGAGGGAGTAGTTTTTTTAAATAAACCATGACACGTATGATTCATAACAAGAAACAGTTAGTATGGTTTCCTTGAAAGGCACAATGACAAAATAATTTGTTAAATAAACTAAATTTAAGATAAAATATAGTCAAATGGAATAAGATACAACATCACAAAATTCTAAATAATAATAAACAACTTATGGCCTAGCATGTAAGCTATAGATTTTACTGCGCCAGTTGTTCCAGACTCACAATTAAACTGCTCAAATTAATAATTAAAAAAAGAGAGGATCAAAACTACCTCATTCCGTGCCTCCATGCCTTCAGGATTGTCAGCTCGAAAGAAATCAGCAGACTGCAAAGAAGAATATTACATGATTAAGATTACCCAAGGAAACATGACAAGCTAGTGCAAGTGTGCAGCATCTTTATTTCAAGAATAAAACATTTAGAAAGGGAACCAGCTGTCACTGCCTCATGATGATCTCATGATGTCACAATATTGAAACCTTTATGACCCTTACAAGACATTATATTTGATCATTGACAATGATCGAGTTATAAAATTCATTCTAAGGGTCTTGCCCCAGTATCACAGCTTCTTTAACTGTTTAGACTTTAGAGTTCAATACTTTTCACCTTCCATCTTATGTATAAATTTCATTATGTAAATATTTAAGTTCAGCACAAGGAACCTGTAACACTAGGTCCACATTTTCAAGCCCACTGGGGTTACATTTGAAAGGGTGTATTGGAGTTATAAAACCTTTTGTTTGTCTCCCATAGCTTAATAACTAAGCTTTTAGGTCAAGTGAATCAGACTCAGCGAGAAGTAAGTCCTCGTGAAGACCTGCATACTTACTAATTCATGCCAATGTCTATTTTCTACTACCAATGAAAGGGCAGTCATGTTAAAATTTTCCCATATATTCTTGTGGGCTACAATTAATTGTAATATTTTAATTTTCCAAAATACGGACTAATATTATGATCCATTTGATGATATTTAAGTCTACTAATAATGTGATTAATTGTTTACGGGCTTTGGACACCTAATTCTGATTAGTGTGGGAAACCAATGTGGGCCTAACCACTACGCCCATAATGGGAGGTGCCTAGGGTTAATAAATAGCAAGGCTAGGTCCCTTTTGTCGTCACGTTATCAATTTCTCTATAGGGTTTGCCCTATTGAAAACTCTAGTATAAGGAGAGTGTGATCATGCAAAGGAAGACTTGGCTTTTCGGTTTCTACAGGTTGCACTACGCACAAACCATTCTCATCTTTTTTATCATGACTTCAACATGTAAGTATTTTATTGGTGTTCTAAATTCATATAAAATATATATATTATTGACATAGTTTTTCTTACAAGTCAGCCATTTAAAAAAAACAAAAAAACCGGCACAAGTCTGAGGAGAACATAAGAACAGATTGTTACTTCCATTTTGTTATGTCTACATGTCAAACCAGCACAAGTCTTTGGCATGTGGTCATACTTTCAACCACTTCCCAGGGGAATGAAAAACCACAAAAAACCAACACCCCATCTAAAATCAGTATGAGGCCCAAAGGGCATCAACAACTGTGGGCCTTATCTGCAATATGAATCTCTTAGCATTTCAAACTAATATTCCTTTCGGACCAACTTTGTTAAAAGAGTAATGCTGCAAACACACCATTTAGGCATAAAATGTCACAGTCCTGCACAATATTCCTTTGGTGGTGCGGCTGGGTCAACTATTCAATTGAATGATATTGAGCATGTTTCCCATTTCTTCTATAGAAACAGGTGGACTATTTGTTTACAAATTGTGCTCATTTTCATATGTAGCAATTCTGCCTAGATATCAGGCTTATAAATACCATCAACATCTATCAGAGAAGAAGCAATGAAAGTGATAATAAATATAGAAGTTGCGGGTGTGTCAAAGCAAAGCCCTGTGCAGGGTTACCTAACAATTGAGAGTGGGTGTATATGTGTATGTGTATATGTATGAGTCCTTACTCTTGATAAAAAGACGCAATCACTGACCATCAACCTTTTAGCAAATTATCCAATTACTACCTTCTTTTCAGTTTCTGAACCCCAATTGTGTCATATTCTTATGAGTTCATCCCTGGATATTACTCATTTGAACTTTAGAATTTAGAAAAGTAAATAGTTGAGTGAAAATGTTCCAGGATCCAATTGCAAGGTATGAGACTTGAGTCTCACATTGGAACTGCTGGCATTGTAGTGTTTGCCTGGGACTAGTGCATAGACAGCCCACATGGCATTGGGGCTGCAGAGTGTCGTGGGATGATTGAACCAATTGCAATGTGTGGGACTTGAGTCCCTACGTTGGAAGCAGGGGATTCTAGCGGTTTCTCCCAAGGTTCTTATCAAAACATTAGATAAAGAATTCTAAGAACATTGCCATGGCATTATTTTCACCTGCTATACCTTCCGCACTATCATGAACCACATTTATTCTCATGACAATCAGTATCATACATCAATATATAGTACTACATCCAACGGGGGATATAAATAAAAGCAAAAATAAAGCACTAAATATATAAGAGAGACAGCAATCGTGAGAACTATTGTGCAATTAAATATATAATGTAGTTATGCACATAATCTTTAAATGAGAAGGCATGAATTATTTCACAGATTCATATAATAAAGTTTACCTGATTAGCTCCATGCTTAAGGCGACGATACTGTGACATCCAAAAATAAGTGGGTTAATCTTCATAGTTCATACTTGACATATTTCCAGTTTTTGCACTAGGTCGAAGTATATTGATTAAACAGATGAATGATGTAAGGAATGTGAACAACCTTCCCAACATTGAAGTGTTTGGTATTATGACCTAACCATCGAAGATATCTTGTAAGCTTAGCTGCAGTGAAAGTTTTACCTCGGGCTGGTAGACCCACCTATAAAAGAAATTAGTTAAAAATTAAATTTATTTTTTAAAAAAATATTTACTAACTTTGATGAACTACAGATGGAAATATGACATTTTTTCCGTACCAAATTCAAGCTTTCAGTATATATTCTTAATTTCGAATCTCATCTAATTTACAACTAGAACTTCACATTGAAGTAGTAAAAAAAAGCATGACTGAGAGAATTACTAAAACTATGAAAATTAATTAGTAACTAGTGCAGCGGAGTAATTAAACAATTCAACACATAATTCTAGAAGAATTTTGATATGAATCAAAGAAATATTGTTCATATTTCAGATTGCTTCAAAATAATTACAAATCAAAGGCTGTAAATAGAATGCGTAATAAAAAGAAAACTAGGGAAAATAACTTAGAAAAGGAAAATAAACAAGATAGAAACTAATAATCTCATATAGGAAACAAATTATCTCATAACAAAATCGAAACTAATTATCAAGTTTTGCATCAGTAACTAACTACTCATCATGCCAAATACCAGGATAATTGCCAAATGTCTATCTTCCTTGGGACCCAGCATCTGATCAGCAACAGCTGCAGCAGCGACAGCTCCAGCAGCAGCTGGCATTGAATTCTATCAATAAAAAGGAAAAGGAACAGAAACAATTATTTGTGGACAACCTCACAACACAATAAGTTAGTTGACTAGCAATAACTTTGAACAATAAACAAGAAATGGAAATCATTTATACAAACCTTGGTATCGCTATCCAAATTGAGATCAGTAGAGAAAATATTTGAACTAGAAGATTTTACAGGTCTAGGAGATCCAACACCTCTATCAACTAAAAGTCCCCTCTGACTCTCTTGCTTTTGCAGAGGTGAAAATGTTCCAACTGACTTGGATTCAACCATTCCAGAACTTTGAAATATCTTAGATGGATCAGGTATAATAACCTCCATCTCCTGATTGGAACATCAGCATAACCTATTAGATGTAATGAATTATGTACATACAGTTACAGATACATTAGAATAAAAAAAAAAGTAAAGATTCATGGTGAAAAAAATGAACAGGTTGAAAATAAGCACACAAAATTCATTAAAGGGATTATGATATATCCTAGGACAGATTCAAGTTTTTAATTAGTCAATTATACTCACAACAATAAGCTGTAATCATAATTTTAAAATGCAATTTTGAAAGAAAAACCTTAATGGGATATGAACTGCTGCCAGACCCAATAATTAGTGACCTTGGATTCTCAGTCAGGTTAGCGGCATATACATGTGATGAATTTGCTGAAGTTGCGGGAGTTGGGACAACATAATGCTCAAGATCAAGTTCCAAACCTACAGAACAACCATTCTGAACCAAAAATATAAAGTAAGCGTAAATCACTTGAACCTTGGCAATAAACATTTCACATAACATCCCTCTCAGATTAGAAAAATACTACGAAACAAAGTAACTAACTACCGCTTCAGAGATTAAAGAAATTTCCTGATTACATTACATAAAATATAGAACAATCAAAACATAAAATTAACTGGACTATCAAACTGACCAATATTTTTGCACTAAAAGTTGAAAAATATTGTCTAGAAAAAGGTGAGGTTTTAAGTACAAGACATCCGGCATATACATACTATCTCAAGAGTTAGAACCAAATTAACACTTTGTTCTACGATAACAAGGAAACAGAGGATTACAAAGTAAAATGAAGGTGGCCCAGAGGAAGGGTTTTATTTTGATCTTACCTCGCCACCAGTCTGAGGTGCTGAATTTATGCTGACATCAGGAATCCATCTCACAGATGAAGGACGGAAATTATCCTGATAAGCCCTCCAACTAGCTGCAAGGTCAAAGGGAGAAACCCTGTCTGCTTTAACAAACACTTGGTACTCAAGAACCTCGCCACTATCAAGCCTAAACAACGCAAGCCTGGCATCCTCTTGCAATGCTCCCCCCACAAGCAGGCGGCTAGGACCCTCCTCAACAAAACAAGGTGTATTGCTGTCCTTAGGCTTCAACAGGAATTTGAAATCCAAGGTTTCTGAAATCCATGCATAATTCAAAAAACTAAACACCCCTCCAATTTCACTATTGAGACAATCATGCACAGCACAATTTCCATAACCTAACTCCATTCATTTCACAAAAGCGGCAAGACATCTTAATACTAGATTCCCTGTTCACGGTAAAGGCAACAAAACCATTGCTAAAAGTCACATTTACCTCCCCCCCAACCTCTGAATCTCAAGACATTATCTACTGTTTCATTGCATACTTTTGTTGAGTCAGTGAGATAAGGAAAAGCAAGAGACAAAGGCTTACATATATTTTTAGTCCATATAATATACCCACTTTTTGGTTTTACTACTTTTAATTTATTTATTTTAAATAGTCCCTGTTATATTCAGTATTTTCACATCAGTCTTTGTTGTTTCCTAGTAGTTGCGGTTAATTGATGGGGTGACTACATACATCCACAGTTTTCTTTGTTGTTAGTTGTTACCTAGTTACATGACGTCACTTGCACAATTTTTATTCTAATCCCTCTAAATACACCTAATTTTTATTTTAGTCCCTCACTCCCTAACTCTTTCTCTTCTCCTTCCACTTTCCAGTGGCCTCCCTCCCTCTCATCCTCTTCCCCTCCCATAATCAATGCACATAGATAAGTCAATGAGATAAGAAAAACAAGAGACAAATTATTAAAAATTACAACTTTTCGAAGGGAAAAAAACCCTGAAACTCCAACGGAAGTCAAAGCAAGGAAGGAAAAGGCATTACCATGATTAGGTGGAACAACAAAGCTAAATTCTGAAACCCATGCATAGTTCGGAAAACTAAACACCCCTTCAATTTCACTCTTTTATTTATTTATAAGGATAGTCTTTCTATCTTTTGTTCCAAATATACTTTTGAAATTAAAAGCTCCCCATGCTAACCCAAACATGCTAACAATCACACACAATACACTTTTCATCACCAAACTCCATTCATATCACAAAATTGCCAAGACACCTCAATACCTTGTCATTCAATTAGAATTTGCCATGTCTGGTAAATTTGTTGGTTTTTACAACAAATGCCTTCTTGAAAGTCGTCACACCTATCATGATTTCTGATTGCTTAACAATTAAACCTTACAATAACTACCTTCAAAGTCGACACACCTACCATATATTTTCTGATTGGTTGAGAGTGTAAAACTTTTGTTAGTGACCGTGCATAGAAATTAAGCTCATTAAAAATTGCAACATTTGAATAGGAAGAAGAAAAAAACAACAACTTGGAAACACAAACCAAAAAGTAAAAGGCATTACCGTGATTAGGTGGGACAACAAAGCTAAGTTCCCACATTGAAACCGATTCCCGCTCCATGAAAAGCTAATACAAAAACCGAAAAAGCAATGAGAAACAATGAAAAAGAAGACATACCCAGAAGAAAATGAGCGAAATGAAGAAAAGGGTAGGGATCAAAATTACAGCTTTGGAAGGATCCCAAGAGCCAACAAGAGGAACAGAGCCATAAACGTGAGGAACAAGGTCCCCTGTGAGCTTCCGATTCTCCATCTTGAGAGAGACGTAGAGTTGGCCACCTGCATGATCGAGCCTGTCACGCTCCTCCTTGCTCCCTTCCTCTGCGTCCTTCGATGCACCGGTTCCCATCTCTATGATGATGATTCTGCAAAGCGTGTGTGTGTGAATTGTTATTGTCGTTGTTATTGTGTGTGTGGATGTGGGTGGATAAATGGATAGGAAGAAGGGGATGGATGTGTTATGTGTAAGGATAAAGAAAAAGAGGATTTGGGAAATTGGAAAGTGAGAATGCGAGAGAGACAAGGGAGTGTGAGGTTGGTTGAGTGAATGTGTGTGTAAGGTGTTGCTCTGTCTTGGATTGGACCCTTTATACCTCTCTGTGTCTCGTCCTTTTGTGGTGTACTAATATTTTGGCTCCGACTATGTCTATGTGGATCACATCTTACACGTGTTATTACTGAATCTGAAACTGAATTCAATTCCTTCATTGTGCTCTCTGTTTATTATTCTTCTTCCTTTTTTATAGTATCGAACTAAAACTATTTAGATAGTAACTGATTCTGATTCTCGGTATGAGTTTGATTACATGATCATCTGAAACATACCATATATAGTAAGTAATTAGAGTTTAACAAAAATCATGTACTTACATTTTCATTCAATTATAATTTATTATTAATATGGCAATTATAATTTATTATTAATATGATTTTTAAAGTAATTAAATAAAAGTCATTTAACTTATCATGATGTATTATTGTATATAAATTTTTTTCACAAATACTTATTATTTTTTGTTCTATTACTTTTTTTATATATCTTTAAAAAGTATTTAAGATTAAGAGAAATAAGTTTTTGCTTTATGAAATTTTAAGAAAGAAGATGACATCCAATTTTAATAAGGAAAAACTTTCAAATTCAAAAAATACTTAATAGAATATTTGTAAAATTTAATGATCATATATTAACAGTAAAAAATTAGTTTTATTTTATTATTTAATCATTAATAATTATTAATATATTTTTTAGGATAATTATCATTAAAAATTAATAAAATTATTATATATAGTAATTATTGATTAAATAAGAGTATAAAATTGTTTAATATTTTAAATGCATAACTCTTTTTCCTCTATTTATATTTAGCTGGTTTCAAAGATATCTGGGACATTGAGGATAATGTTGATGACTTTTAATGTTAAAAAATTATTTCCCTTGTTGACTAAGCTTTGTTGTGGGTCATTGACTTCTCTATTTTTTTTCTATAATAAAGAATAATTTCTTAGTCTTTCATTCGAGTGTTTATGTTCCAGTTTTCGTTAAAAAAAGGAAAATTATTATGAAAAAAAATATTTTAATCATGTTATTGCTATAAAATATCAATTAATTTTGTTAATCTCTTCTAATCATATTTTTCATACACAAAATTCAAACTCAAAATTTTACTTAAGAAAAAAAAGAAAGATCTTAGTAATAAATTAGTTTTAGTATGCTTCTGTATTTTTAGTTTACCTTTTAAAATGTCAATTTAATTATTACTTTATTACCTTTACAAATCATTTTAAAAAAAAGTATATTGACTTTTTGAAGAATATATTAATACTAATAATAAAAATATATCAATATTATTCTTCGAGTATATTAATATTATTATTGAGTGTCATGCGCTTTCAGTATGCTACGTAGTTTTATATTACTTTTTAGTGTAGTTTTCAATCATCAATTAAATAGAAATTTCTTAATACGTTATGATTGTACATCATTTTTGTCAATCATGATTTTTGTAAGAATTTTTATGA
The DNA here is from genome assembly GCA_013407115.1 of Glycine latifolia. Taxonomy (NCBI): domain Eukaryota; kingdom Viridiplantae; phylum Streptophyta; class Magnoliopsida; order Fabales; family Fabaceae; genus Glycine; species Glycine latifolia. The sequence goes on from CM023958.1 coordinate 5,936,774, forward strand.
TTGGTTTCGTCTTTTCAACCAGCTGCGGTTCCAAATACATTTTAGTTATAGATTAAATTTTAAAAATTAAACTTTGTGTATTTTAAGAAGTTGTTTTTTGGCTTGTCCGATCCTAACTCAGTATAGTATTTTATATTGATATATGTATTATAATTAAAATATATGTTTTTTCAACTATCATGTATTATAATAAATTTTCTTGATATAATCAATAATATATCTTACATAACATTATATTATACTTATATTGAAAATATTTATTTTAAAATATACAATATAAGATATATCTTGATTTTAATTTTATGATTTATATGTGTGGGTGTCAATATTTGGATATGGGCTACAGAATACTCTGATTTTCTTTTTATTAAAAAAAATCTAAAGTGGGTTTAGCTCTTGAGGTATAATTGCATAATCTGGGAAGAATAAGCCTACTTGTTAAAATAGGCAACGCATTGAAAAAGTACATAAATATGGGAGCATTTACATGCTTGTCAATTCCACAAGTGAAGTGTGAACATCACCACACAGCTATGAAAAGACAATATAAGAAACACATTTGTGGTCCATTATGGTAACAAATTTGGTTCGGGGTAATAATGATCATTTTCCTATAGCTTGGTACCAACACTACCAATCTTCTTCAATTCTTGAAATGCTTGTATGGTCTCTGAATCAAAACCACCTGCAAACTGAATGCTTTCGTGGTTCACAACATGAACAAATGGAAATTAATGTTCCTTTTGTGAAGAATTGAGGAGATGGTGTAGTATACCTACCTGGTGTACTCTGAATGCGAACCTAGCTCCTCGTACCAAGAGGTTATCTTCTTGTGAGGCTTCATTACATTCCAATTCCTTGGTTACCCATTTCATGAATTCCCTTGCTAGCCTCAATGAACTCAGCTTCATCTGCATGCAGCCAAATACACTAGGTTAATCAATTATTGTCATGTCATTAATTAATAGTTAACTACCTTGGTTCATGAATAAACAAAAAAAAAAATACTTCTTACCCATTACCATTAGTTAACTAACCAATATATCCTATTTCTTTAAGTGCCTACTTTGTTTGGAGCAATTAAAAGCTTCACTTACTTCCAAGTGTACATGTCATTTTTTTTTCCAAAAAGGAATAAAGGGTAGTGTGCTCTTAGTAGAAGGTGTTGATTATCAATGTAAAATTTATATATCTTCAATTAATCAGAAATTATCGTTGATATGACTTTTAATATAATTAATTATAGAAATTGACAAACTTCTTATACATACTTTTTTTTTTGCCTTAACCACCCAATTCATCATAAGAAAGGGACCCTAATTAATCTAGAGTTCAGTCGAGAGGTAAGTTAAGTCTGGTTAAAAATTGTTTTCACCTAGAATCAAACTCAATTACTACCCAAACAATTCAACCTTTAACTTCAACATATTTATCACTTGTGCCCAATCACTTGGTTTCACAAATAGTAATTTATGATTGGATGATACTTGACTTTTATACTATTAGTGCATGTATTATTTATTCATTAATTATTATTAGTTGAACAAGCAAGTTTTATAACAAATTGCAAAAATAAGCCAAATATTGCCTACCTGACCAATGAGGCCAATGTCCAGCGTCCATTCCCAAGGGATATGAAAATTCCTATATCTTTTACTTGCACTCTCATTTGTCCTCTCTGCACTGCTCACGCTTCTCTCCAACCTACACATTGAAAATGGATCTTGGAATGACTTTAAAGCACTGCATAAACACACTAAGCTACTGAACATTCTAGTTTTGTGCATGCTCGCCTGTCCTAGAGTGCTTGAATATTTTTCAAAGCTAGAGCCAATGGCCCTTTAGGATAGTCCTCAAATGATGCGACTTTTGATTCAAGGTTCTTCAGATCTTGGTAGTTGCAAGAAGCTTCCCTGAGTGCATCTATTTTTTGCTCAGGCCAATGTGGAAAATTCTTTAGCACTGAACGTTCATCCACCAATGATGATAGCTCCCTATCTAGTCATTTCACAAATGCCTCTACTTCTGAAATATCTGCATATGTGGCTGACTCTACCTCTTTTATCAAGAAACTGATGAACTCCCTTGTCTTTGAACATCTGGTTTTATCCCCATAAGTATAACATGAGATGAGACACTGGTGCCACATGACATGGACAAATATAATTAAGAAAATTTTTAAAATCATGGTACATGACAAGACTATAATACCATGTATAAAATTAACACAACTTTAACATAAAACACCAATCTTTTATCAGAAAAGAAAATTGATGTTTTGAAAATAGGCATCGATCTTTCTTAATATAAAATAATTTATAACTTATCTAATATTGTGATATTCTCATCTCCATCTTAATTAATACAAAGGTTTTCAAGGTAAAATGTAGCTAAGAGTATTTAGTGTCCATGTAGTGTCCACATAAATACATATATGATGAGATATTATGGCACAACTACTATTTAGTGTTCATGCTTCCTTGAGTATCAAGATAGCATTGCTTGATATATGTACATATTTATCAAAACTTGAAAAACGAGCAGATAGCAACTAAACTTACAGCTGACAAAAAAGTTGATCGATTTTCAATTTCCTCAATCATGTTTCTAGTGAATGCAACTACAAGATTTCCATTGGTACTTATATTGTTATCATTGTTGGCATCTTTTCTTGTGAGAGAACGATACAGTTCTATTACTTCTAGCACACGATGAACTGCTTTTAATCCAACTAGTGATTTTGGTGGTGTTGGAGGTGGTAGTAGTGGTGCTTTTGTAGGCATTGGCAATGGTGTCACTCTCATTCCTTTCTCATTTTTGCGCAAAGGAAGAAGAGGATTGGAAGCAGGCATTGGTGGAGGTGGTGTTGTTGTTGGCATTGGCAATGGTTGCACTTTCACTCCTTTCTCATTTTTGTGTGAAGGAATAAGAGGGTTGGTAGAAGGCCTTGGTGGAGGTGGTGGTACTTTTACTTATCTGTCCTTAATTTTAGGTGTTTCTTGCAAATCTGAATTTGTATGCACTTTCTCTTTTGTTAGACTCTTTTCAAGCATGGCTACCTTAACTGTTGCTTTATGCTAAAGGGCATCTGCGCTGTTACCATCCATGAATTTTTGTATCTTCTTCCATAGCATGGATGTCTTCTCTATGTTATGTGCTTTGAGTGACATTATCTGTGATTTCAAATGCGCTACTTCTTGTCTGAGATCCTTGTTTTCTTTCTCTAGTGACTCATTTCTTGCCATTTGGACTTCAAGATTTTTCTTAAGGGGGATGGTTATAGTGTGTGTTGTTATATAGAAGAACAAAGCAAAAGCAAACTGTGAAAATATGAAAAGGCAGAAAAATAGAATACTGGAATTTATAACTGCAAGCACACTAATTATAAGCATGTTACTGCTCCTTATAGAACTAAAGCATAACTGAAAAATAAGAAACAAATCAGTGCTCTTAAAAACAAACATATCAGAAAACCTCACAATAACATCTCTTAAAGACTTGGGCTTCTTACCATTTAATTTATTCAGCAACTGAAAGCTAAGGCATTTTTCAACAGTGTGCTTATAGAATTGATATTTGTTGGATCTGAAAGAATGCCTTAGAAGAAGGTTGCAATGGCCTTATGGATATGCTGAGTAAATAAATTTGTTGATTGTTGGACGATGGACAATAGAGATAAGGTGGACGATGTTGGTCGTCTAATCGAGTACTCTTGTCTTCTGCATAGGTTGTCTAATTTTCTATAATTTGGTAGAACGTCTAGTCATGTAGAAGGGGACATCTAACTTGATGGTTCATTAACATAGTTTGTGTTGTAACTATAACTATTTTCTATTTTTCTGTTGTAACCGTTTTCGGTTAGACAGTTATTTGTAGTCTCCTTTATAAGGAGTTTTGTATTATGGATTTAAAGAGCTTGAGAGTGTTTTGAACATTTTCGTTGTAAATTATATTATTCACAATAAACTTAACAATTTTGCGTGATATCTCTCTTCTCTTTCTATCATTCGTACTTTCCTATCTGAATAGAATTTCTCAAATCTTCCCATCAAAATCTTAATAAGGATGCTTTGGACATTTCATAACTTCAATGCTCTATGATATAAAGATTCATTATGATGTCTTTGTAGCAAGTATTATCGTGGATGAGAGATTATTTGGACTTTCTAGAAGTCATTATTATCTGATAGCTGCCTTTGCCAGTGGCGGAGCCACTCCTTGGCTAGCTAAGGCCATGGCAGTACCTAAAAAATAAAATTTGTAGTTATTGAGTGGTGGAAATTCTTTTTTATATATATACTTATATAATTAATTAGGATTTAAAATAAAATTTGGCACAACTTAAAATTTGGCATGGGCTAAAAAATTTGTCTAGCTCTGCCACTGGCCTTTGCAATGTTATCTTAGGTACAACGTTAAATTGTTTTGGTCAAATTTAAAAATTAATCTCTCTCTTTTGGTTTGGTCTTTTAAGCTGTTACAATGTCATATGTTTGAGGGTTAGTGGTACATACATGTACACTATAGAAATTTATTTAGAGAGATCATTTGCCCTTAGACACTTTTATAATAAGTGCATACTTGTTATGTTTCTTGTCTGAGTGCTATCTTCCCTTTTACACATGTAATTTGATATGGAGTTTCATGTTTATTATTATACATGTGCTTTGAATGTGATTGATGACTACTCAACTGATTACAAAGTCCTAACAACCCTCCCAACATGGCAAATATCTCTTGTCCAAGTGTAATATATAGAGTGGTAACATTGGAAAAATCATTGGTCAAGCTCTCTTCATTGTGATGGTTGTCTTTCATCTTTTGTGAGTCAGTCACTTGTAATTTGAATGGCATTTGGTTATTCTTTGCTTATCAAGCAATGAGGGAGGAAAGGACAACGGAGGGTAGGAAAAAAGGGTACCATGGTGAGGTTTCCTGAAGTGAATAAGTTTTCATAAGGAAAGGAAAGTTTTTGATTACTATAGCATACCAAATAAGATCACTTTGATATCTAGTATTTTTTTTATCAATTTATTATGTTGTTCAATGTCCCTTGTGAACTCCTTTACCTCCATTTCTTCCTTCCTACTTCTACCATAGACTTCAAAGTTCAACCTCTATGCTACCAAAAGAGTGTGAAGTGATTGAAATTGGTAATTTTCTGTGACAGTTGAGGGAGGCTGAGCTTCTCTAATCATTTGGGTGAAGAACGAGAAAGCAGTCAGGCAACAAAAAGCTTTCAAAGTCCTTCAAATATTAGTTTTAAACTACAAATGAAAAGTTATGCCATTACCAACCCAGATTCCCTGCATTCACACATTCACATAGTTGTGAATTAGAATATTCAAATCTTGGAATGTTATTTTAAGACTGATCTATTAAGATAAAATAAATCTTCTAATCTTCATCCAATAGTTACGAGTTGCATTAACTAATTGCTTAAATGTGTAAAATCCCTAACTATTAAGACATTTGGGTCCATGTCATTACATACTTGAAGCCACTATATATCTAAATTTAAGAGGCAGTGATTTATTCAGCCTCTTTAGATTTAGTGTGTTTAATTTAGTTGATTTTAATGAAATTATTATTATTTTATTTAATTTCTTGAAAGAAATTTTGAAAAATAAATTATTTTCACAAAATTAAGCAAAAACAAACACATGCACTCTTATATATTAGGATTACTTCAAATCTTCAATGAAAATCTCTGAGATCATATCTCCTTTAAGCATTCCATTCATGTTTTAGGAATGAATGTGATACGAAGATATTCCATTTGATGGATATAAGATAGAATGCAAGTTTGATCAATGGATAGAATTATGTTTGAATTATCTTTAAAAATTTATTAGAGTGTGAAAGGTACTTTTGGACAAGAAACTCCTTTATCTCTTTTACTCTCATGGTATTTTTAAAAAAGTCTAAACGATATTCAACTATGTACTAAATCAAATGGTTAAAGAAAGAGAAGAGAGTTTAAATAAGTTTGAGTTAACCTAACTCGAGTTTGGTCCAATAAGAAATTGGCCTTGCTTGATTAAACTAAGTTTAACTTATTTTAAGCTCATTAATTATTAAATTAATAAGTCAATATTAAGTCCTATATTAAGTGAATTAGCTCAATCAATTAGGTCCAAATTTATAACTTACATATGTGTATATATATATTTATGAACATTCTATTGAGAACATAATTTAGTTAAACCAAAAAATTAAAATCAAATATTAATATATTTTAAACTAAAGTATTATTGTTGAAAAGGTTTATATATTAATACTTTCAGAACCATGAGCTAAGAAATTAAATGTACAAAAACTTTAAGCTCAACTTGTTTATAAAATGAGTAAAAAAAATTTACTCATGAGTTATAAATAAAGTGAGTAGGCTGGCTTAGGAATTGACTTCACTCACTTCAAACGCTAAATCTAAAACCAAGCCATACTTATATATATGATATGAGTTTGTGATTTTCCCAACTCTTTATCTTGAGAAGTTAACATCCCACCCCCGTAAAAAAGATAGGCCGTATATATTAATAAAATATTTTTTATTTTTCTCTTTTTCTCAACCATCCACAATTATTGAAGAAGTCTGTGCATATAATTTTCTCTGTATTAATGTCTGAGAGTAAGGTTCATGTTCAATTGGTAGACTAGAAAGTGGAAACAATGATTAGTTTGTTCCCCCTATGGAATAGGAGGTAACTTAGCTTGCCATTTTTATTTTATTTTACTTTTTCTTGTAGCGAAAAAGAAAAAAGTGCAGAGCCAAGACATTACACAGTAAATATAGTACTCCCTGTGTTTCTTTTTAACAGCCAAACTTTTGAAGAAAAAAATATTTCTATTTATCTGTCCTTTACAATTTAAGACTATTAATTATTCTTTTATCTATTATATCCTTATTTATCTCTTAATTTTTAATTAATTTACATATGAATTTATTATAGAGTGAAAAGGAAAATGGGCAAAATAAAAAATCCTTTTCACTCTAATAAATTCATATGTAAATTAATTAAAAATTAAGAGATAAATAAGGATATAATAGATAAAAGAATAATTAATAGTCTTAAATTGTAAAGGACAGATAATCAAGAAAATTTATTATATTTCTTGATTTTTTCTTAAAAACCTTAAACACACATAAAAAGAAATGGAACACACATAAAAAGAAATGGAGGGAGTAACATAAAAGAAATAATAAATATTGTCATTTATTATGTATGACTGAAGTAGGTGCTACACCTCAGGAAAAATTTGGAGATTTCTTTAATGAAATTTTTTCAACAGACAGCTATAAACACTATTGTGCAGTTGAAACAGTAAATTTGGTAAAATATATACATTGATTGCTTGTTTAACTACCCAAATGAGTTGCTTGCAACAGTTTGAACATGCTAGTATGCCCATTATGCATGCTTATCATTTAATTATCCATCCTTCTCCAAGCTCAACTAGGATCCATACCATATGTACACGTCTAAGTCCAACCAATAAGTGACATTTTTGTCCAAAATTAAAACTGTGACATTGATGACTGATCAGTGGACGTGGAAAAAAAACAAGGGTTCAAACCTTTGCAGCTACTGCTTAAAAGGAAAGCAAAAGGTTAATGACAAACTGTCTCTCTAATCCAATTTAATCACCAAACTAATCCAAGAAAATGTCAACCATGATTAGTCTAATCAAGTGATTTGATTTAAGAACAAAGGTTAAAAGATGACTAACAAGTATTGTTTCATCCCTAGACACTAAACTCATTAGGTGTTCCTTATCATTTCTAAGATTAAAAATATTTTCCAATGACAATTCAAATCACAACATCAAACAAAGGGTAATCAAACAAAAACAATCATAATACATAAAAGAGAACACTAAATCATGAAGTCCAATTTGGGGTTATTATAACCTATATGCAATGTATTTATTGTCCCTCCTTCACCCTCACTTTGGTCCATAGGCACTTCTTCCTTGTACCTTTTTTTTTTTTTTACTTTTCTTTGAGAAACCAATGATAAGTGATTTTTATATCACTTATTTGTTACTCTTGATTAGTAGTTTATTAACCTTTTTGGTGTGTATTTAATGTCTTTAGTGTGGATTAATAGTTTAAGCTTTTAAATAGATTTTTATCTCTTAGTAGTTAAAATTTCATATTTGTACAATTTTCATATTTTGGCCATAACTTTTGCTAACGATGTTTGTTTGAGCTAATTTTTCTTTTGTTTTTGAGATAATTCAAATATCTACAACTTTCATGAAGAAATAAAGCTCAAATTCTGTCAAATAGATGGATGAAATTGGCCTTGAAGTTAGCAGCAGAAATCTAGAATTTATATAATAGCTAGGGGTAATTATGTCATTTCACCAAAAATTTAAAGTGAGATATTTCCTCTCATTTTTAAGCAGTGGGACGGTGCTGGAAGTGCAGTGCGCTGCTTCTGCTTCTTAAAAAACCAAAAAGCTACGAAGAATAGGGAGAAGAAGGAAGCTTTAACCAATTTTTCTTTATTTTCATGTTTTCATCATCTTTTCTTGTATTTTCTTCTGCAGATGTAATTATGGTAGACTAAGATCCTTGTAACCAACTCATAATGGAGATTTCCATGGATTAATCTAGAGGATTTTCTCTTGATTATATTTTTTTATCATAGTTTTGTGTATGTTTCTAAGTTCTGATTTCTTTTCCATTTTCTACCCTTGTATTATAATCCATTTTCGTTTTTGAGCTATCTCCTATATATGCTATTTTCAATTTTAGTTGTATTTGTGTGTTTTTGTTGCTCTCTGGTTTTTATTTTTCTGGTTAGTGGAAATTTCTGTTTTGGTGTAGGTTGTATTTCTGTTTTTGGTTCCCTTTATATTTCATTTTTATTATTTTCTATTTTTCTACATGTATCTAGTTGTTGTATTGTGTTTTTTGTGCATTGTTTGTGCAATTTCTGATAATAGGGAAGGAAGGGATTAAATGCTAGATTTAATATTTAGGTTGATTTATCCAATGATCATTAATTAGACCGGTTTAAAATGATCACTGTGCGATTGTAATTGTGAGCATGCTGTGTTTAATTGAATGCTAGGCGATCGTCTAGTAGGAAGGATAATCTAAGTGAATGCAAAGATTTTGGTTTGTTTAGAATCAACCACAAAGCTGTTTATTATTTTATCCGATGATAGATATCCAAGGAATCTCAATTCTGAGTTGATTACTCATTTTTAAATTGTTAAATTACTTCTTACGTTTTGTTGTTCTAATCTATTTGAAATTGAACTCAACCCCTCTTTTACATTTCTGTTAATTCTGACAATACAGTGTCAGTTCCAAGTGTGAAACAATCCAGGTTTATTACTATATTATTGAATCTGTTTAGCCTAATATTTGACTGACTTTAATGGCTCATGTCAACCAACCCGACAGTGTCACGGTTCAAAGCATTATAAAACCAACCATAACTACATAAAAATGTGTATATATATATATGGGGTGGGACCTCATTATTCTCAATATTTGGCATGCAAAAAAGTGACCAGTTATCATGCATGCTCTCTCCTATATGACTTGTAAAATAGATGCCGTCTGCCACGTTTAAGGTTTAGTGTATTCATGATTAATATTGAACTTAAGTACTGCATGGCATGCCATACCAGTACAAAAATTAATGTGTGGTGACATGTTTTTGCTTTTGTCCACGAGAAATGGTGTTATTGACCAACCTTTATGCAGGGATTTTAAGACAACGTAATTTAGCTTCCAAGTCTTTTGTAATTCTCACTGTGACAACTGCTTGTTTGGTTGTTCCTGCACAAAATAGTGTCAGTTAGACCTTAGATATGATCCATTTGCTGCTACTGCTAGCTAGATGTGGTTTGATTCGTTTTTGAAGTTGAAGTTGACATGATCCCTGTTTGATTCAATTTATTGGCGCACTTAGTGTTACATCTTAAAATACATAATTAATTGCACCATTAATTATCTTCTATAGGGTTGTTAAACTCTATTTTTATTTGAGATAAGTTAAGACAACTCCATTTTCACTATCCTTTTTTAGGTTACAACACTTTCACTAATGTTTCCTCACTAATATGGTTTATTTACACTTTGCATATTGTTAGGGTACTCGGCATAATTTTGACTAGTTAATTGTAATTATATATGAGTACATTTAATATCGATCTAGCGAACTTTGCCATTCCGACAAATTTAAAACATCAGCAACAAGGATTACTCAACAGGTTCTTTATATGCATGAATCTATGATGTGCCAAAGCAATATTGTAATGATGCTTCCTTTACACTAGTATAAGCTTAATAACAAGACTATGTCTTTGGAAATCATTGTAATCAATTAAGTAATTATATTAACGGATTTATGTACTTTATCTCATGACATATCTTTAATCATTAACTGATTGTGTCATAAGTTAATTGATTATCAGCATTTTCCAATGACAAGTAATGTCCACGTACAGTATGTGTAAATCAATTATTGTTTATATTAATTGATTCGTTATTCTCCTTCAGTTAATTGCAACAAATGTTCACTGTAAGGATTTATACACAATTTTTTTATTCTTTCTCTTACTCGTCTCAACAAATGTGAAATAAAAGAATCTAACATTCTCTTCTTTTTACTATCTATCCACACACTTTTTCTATTATATTTCTCTTCTTTTTTTCCTTCCTAGTTTTTTGTTCATCCAATTAAACATAGCCTAAAAAATAAAGATATGGCTAGCTATCGTCGTCACTCAGGTGTGAATTGTCAAGTAATTGGCAATGAAGGATCATCCTACTATCCTTTTGCTGTGCAGCTTCAAGGACGACAGCTACGGTTCCTACTTCTCAATATATTCCTATTTCTTTTTTCTTTTGTTATGATTTATCAACATGGTTATACTTATCATTCTAATATTCCCTTACATGTTGGGTTTCCAACTTGTTGAAAAATTGAAATTTGTTGTGGCGTTAAAGGTTATATTGAAGGAACAACTTGCCTCTTTATGGTTGGTTTCATGATGCTGACCGTGGTTTTTCTATTCTTGAGTATGCTCATAAGGGAGAGCTTTACAAGGAGCTGAGAAAAAAAGGGTCATCTCACTTTTTTCTCAAGTGTGTGTTATGTTTTCAGTAAATTTTGTGACCTCTTATAAAGAAGATATCATAAAAATGGTAACAAAGATTCTCAGTGAACTTTGAAAGACTGAAAATAAGAAGGACAATGTCGAGTATTTAACAATAGGGCCAATTTGCAGGTACTATATTCAACCAGCTTAAAGATTGTTATCTGTTACAGTCTTACTCTGGGCGAAAATGGTGATCTTAAGGTATTTGATATTTGATCTTTTTAATTATCTGTACAATGGAAGGCACTTTCATGACATTTTACCGTGTGAGAATGATCAGATTAACATTTTGTTAAAAATGTTGACTTGTTACAGAGCTAGCTATCTCATGTATTGAAGGACCATCTCCAATGCAAGGAAAGGGTATGTCAATGTTTCCCCATTTCATTGTATTTTGAGCTTTATTCTAGTATCTGTTTTGGCAAAGTTAAGGACTGAGTGCATTGTGTTTAATCTTTATGCATAAATAATTTTTTTATAACCAAAAAAATTCATAAAAGAATCAATCTACTCAATCATAACATAATAAAATTATAATCTATTGATATACTATAATCATAGAACTAAGAAAGGAAAATTACCACATGAGTATTTGGTATCCAATTTCTTCCCCAAAACCTCAAAAGTTTTGCTTTTACTCTAAATGAAAAGAGAGGAGAAAATTATCTAAACCCCAGAGACCCTGCTCTTTCCTTCACTTCCTAAAGAGAAAATTATCTAAAGGAATTTCTTTTTAATTATTTTAAATATTGCAGTTGATAAATTACTCTGCATTCAGGACTAAATTTAAAGAGAAAAACGATCATTATGTAGTATAACAAGATAGGATGACAATAAATATATAGCTAATAGGCAACCTTATTTGACATGCAACCTTATTCAAAATTGAGAATTTAACTGTTTTTATTCTTTGCCATATAGCTAATAGGCAGATCATGAAAATGTACAGGATATGGCATATAAGGTAATGCAATGTCTGCAGTACTTTTTTTTTCAATAATTTCTTTCCAGCTACTAAATTAGTTATCTATATACTGTCGCTTTTTGTGTTGTCATTTGACATTTATATTACACGTTTATACTTTATATAGTTGGTTGATTTTATGATATTTCTTTGGCTGGTAAGTAACATTCAAGTTTTCTTACAAAATAATTCCTCTCACTTTCTATTCGTGCTTAAACAAAGGAATATTATATTATTTCCCATTTTATGCACTCTATCTGACCATTTCCAAAGATATGATGACAAGTGCTAGTTGATATCCTTTCTGAACTAACTTATTTACATCTAAATAATAATATAAATTATTCTGCCAGGTATTTCCACTAATTTCCGATCTTCTGTTGTTTCAAGTATTTAGAAGGCCAAGAATTGGAGGCCATTGATTAATAAGCAAGAGATCTTAAGCTCAAAGGTTGCCTAGAAAGTTTGAAGTTACAACTATTCTTGGTCTCTATGGTCTTCCAACGTACTTCCACAAGGCGATTATCTTATTTAAATAATTTACATTTCTTGAATCTGGAATTGAAACAGGAAATTATCTTACTTAAATGATTTTCTTTTTTTGCAGTTGCAAGCATCTAAGGATCAGGAATTGAACCGGAAAATTATCTTACTTTTTGTTGTTGCTGATATCTAATTGTACCTTCATTGTATGTATTTGCATTTCTTTAATTTCGTAGTTTTACATGTTATCTCTGTTAGCTTCTTGTTAATTTATATGTTCCTTGCGAGATCCATATGTTGGCACGAAGGTATCCCCATGGATGGAGCTTAGTGATTGGCATACCCTTTAAAATAAGTTTATCTCTATCTTAATGATTTTTTAGTTTTTCTATACACAGAACTTGGAATTCGTTTGTGTATTACCAAGCTAACATTCTTCACCATTAAATAAATTTTGGTTGGGTATTTCTAACTTGAGGAAGAATGAAAGTTAAAGCTGACAAACATGAATCTTCTCCATATGCTGATATTCTTGCTGCGCAGGATGTTGCTGCCAAATGCAAGGTCAGTTGACTTCTCTTTAACATAGTTATTTTTTCTGTTAACCCTGTTAAGTTTTGTGATTATTGCTTTTTTATGAATTTGATAGAATTCAAATTTAATCATCCTGTTGGGCGTTAGCCAGGTATCAATGGTCAATTGTTCTGGTTAGTTGTTTCAAAGATTTTGTTCTGTTCATGAGTTAGATTAACATATGCCTCTTCAACTAGAACAACATGTGCATCTTCTCAAGGTTTGCTTAGTTGTAATTCAGTTTCATAATTTTGAGCCATGTGTACCATTTACATTATTGGCATACTATTTTTCTTCAATTATGCTGCCTTTTTTTAATATTTGTAATTTATGATGTACTTCTCAGTAATTTAATTTAAATTTGAAAAAAAAAATGTCACAACTAAAAGGTTTAATATGCTGATCATCGTATCATATGAAAATATATATAACATTCTTTTCTAAAAAGGATTTCTACATCGGTTATTATAAAAACTGATGTAGATAATGCACTTTTTACAAAACCCTCGTAGGAATAAAATATTCTGCATCAGTTTTTCAAAAGAACTGATGTAGAGAGTATGGTGATAACCACATTTAATATGATTTTGACATCAGTCATGTCAATAATCGATGTAGAAAGTGCACTTCCACATTGTTTTAAATGATTGTCATTGTAAGTGTTAGACTTTCAATGACGACCATTTCAATATCGATTCAAAATTGTCTTTGAAATTTTTTTTTTGGAAGTAGTGACTAGAAAAGAACAAGAATATTTAAGTACTAACAGTAATACATTTATATATTTTTGAGTGTACGAGACTCGAACCCGGTCCCGTATGGGTATTGTGATAAGACAATTATCATAGGGACCAAGACTGTCGGTTGTAATACATTTATATAAGACTTCATAATTGTGGAAACAAATAATAATTTGAGAAAATAAACTATACAGGCAGCAACCAAGCCAATGCCTCAAAAAGATACAATCAGTTTCACTTGTCTGTCATAGTCCTCTTCCTCAACATTTCAGTAAAAGCTTCATTGATCTCAGACACATTGTTGCTTTGGACTGCAACCATTTACAGCTTAACTAATCTGAGGTGGCCAGCCTAAAAATAAAAAATCCAAGCAACAGCAATGTTATTACATAGTAGCATTTGAAACCAACTGGTAGTGAGTAGAGATATGAGTTCATTGAAGCATCCTCTGTTTTGATACTACTCGCTAACCTCCTCCAAATCATCCCATCTTCATTATATAACAGATAGTAAGTGTGAGTTTGGGAAGCAGTTGAATCTAACGCCAATGAACTTTCAGATGAAAGTTAGAACTTAGTTGCTTTTGAAAGTTTTGTATTGGAATGCCCAATTTCTCCGTTCAACATGATTTCAACACTAATCCAAACACACCCTTAGTAGTCAGACAACAGCAAAAGGTTAGACAAAGCAATCTATAGTCTTTCTGTCACTTGTTTTTAGTATTTTGCTAGTATCTACATTCTTAACTTGCTTTTAAAGGCTTTCCAATATGAGGGGAAAATTTGTGTAACTATTTTGGAGTGAGGAGGGGGCAGTAATTCCTAGCAAGTAGAAATTCCAAATGTTAAAATATAAACTAGAAAATGGTATCACCTGAATGATGACATTGAGACCACAAATCCAAGCTAAGCAGAAATGCTCAGCATAAACACAGGCGAAACAAACTTCCTTCCATGTTTTTGAACTGTTTGCTTTCCTGGCAGCATCAACAGCACCTTGGAATTGTTTAAGCTTCACCAATGTGACTGCCAACATAGCCCATATAAGCAGTCTCCAACATTTGGTAAATCGGCAACATTTGGCAACAGTATAAACTCTTTAATTTCTCCAAACCGGTCAATCTTAGCATAAGCATAGATGAGCTCACTGTCCACCTTGGTCTTCTGCCTAACCATGAGAAGATACTTTACCAGGTCATGGTATACATCTGCATCTTCAGCAGCCTTTTTAACCTCTAGGAAATGAATTGAATCATCTGCACGAATGAAAGACTCAATTGCATCACTCACTAAGCCTTCTTAAGTTGTGCTTTAGCCACCTGGCTCCAAACAGCATCTTCTTCAATCCGGAAAGCAAACTACACACAGCAGGACACAACAGCCTAAACATTCAAATTAGATTTCTTGAAAATAGCAAATGCCTCTTCATATAGTTGTGCTTGTGCTTCCACAGCCATCTCCCCTTCTGCAGGCCAATCAAAGTTGTCCAACCTATTTGTGTAATCCATAACCCTAGAAGGATCTGCCTTGATTGCAGTAAGGATCAGAGAATTTTTCAGATTAAAAAGTTTCCACTATAAGAAGAATTTTGTAGCACAATCTTTTCAAGAAGCTCAATCGACTCCTGAGGAAGATTGGCAGTCTTAAAAACTTTCACAGCAGCTGAAACTTGCTCAGGACTCTTGCTTTCAGGCAAAGCAGTAGACACCACTTGATCAAGAAATTTCTCTCAGATGTCAGAGTCCATCTTTCCACAACATATCTGACACAAACATTAGAAAATAACATGAGTGTCTCAGACTAGCATTATGAAAGTTTGATTCCCTAGTTACACGCTCTACCTTCTTTATTTGTCTAGTTTTAGCAGCAGCCTCAATGTACTTTAATAAATCATAAGAGAACACAATGAACCAAGGAGTCATAAGGGTTGGAGTGATAAGGAGCCCATGGATTCGAATCTCCTACTGACATAAGATACTAATTGCTAACAACATTCACCCATAAAAAAAAAAACTGAATCAAGTATCATGAAGGTAATAAGGGTAAACTGCAAATAACCTAAAGATAGAGATCAGTTATTGTGTTGTAGTCAATGAGGCATCCTCCTTCCATTTGAGACATCATCAGAGCAAAATTTACAGCACCCTGCAATCAAGAAAGTTTTGAAGTATGCTATACATAAACCAAAAAATCAACTTTGATGCTAAAACAATAAACAATTCAGATTTCAGAGTAGATTAGCAATATAGAAATATTCTTAAATGAAAGAAACATAAGCATGAGGAAACCATTTCCAATTGGATGCATTTAACTGCCATTCATGAGGTGATGCTACTTTAAGCAAGCTATGTATGGTATGCTCAGACTTCAGAACAAAAATAAGTGCATCATAAAGGTGAAGCAACTTAGAGATAAAGTGTATAATTAAATCAAACATTTGTTCAGAAAAAACTTCTCACCTTGGTGTCTGTTCGTGAAATTGTTTGAAGAAGGAACATATAATTGGGTGTGTATCCAACCTTCGTCAAAGGAAAAGAGAAGAATGCATCAGAAAGATAGTATTAAAAAATGAGACAAAAACATTTAATCACTCTAGCTTTGATATAAATTTTCAATGCAAGGTCATTATTCACTGTATGCATTTATATACAAAGGAAAGGAATGCAAAACACAAATCAGGCAACAGAGAATGAGTTCCTTTAAAAGGAATTGGAACAATTTGGATTTTCCTTCCCCAACCTATCAATAAAATAAAATTAATAAATAATTCCAAATTGAAAATGAGAAAAACAATTTAAATTTCTGTCAGGACCTTCACAAGGTCACCAAGCTCCTAACTGCATTCAAGTTTATCCTCTGCTAGCCAATTTTCGAGGAGATTCTTTTTGTTATGATTTACAACAAGTGGTGACAGTTCCAGTGACTCAAAAGCATCGAGTTTTCCCATGGTTAAATTGCAACAGCGGTGGCGTTTGCCCCGCTTACGCAGGTACATTTTGAAAGCAAATTAACAAAGGCAACTAGATAACTTGAGATAAAGAACATATTAACATATTAATGTGGTACAATTTCATTAGGCACATCCTAAACTCAATGCATTTACTTAACAAGGCCAAGAAATATGAATGGAACAGCACGTGTGATGCTTAAAAAAAATGGCCTGGAAATTTTTATGCCAAAACATTAAACTGTTACTGATCTTTGAATCAGAAGTGGATAAAAAATTACGGTTGTCATGTACATATTTCACACCAACATTAAACTTCTCAGCACATACTTCTTCTGATCAAGATACCCTCACGCCTCAAGTAATTATAGCTTACAAACTGTTACCTGTTCATTCTGGTACTCTCTGTCAAAACATAAAAACATATACACAAGTAGATGATACAGAAATAAATAATAGTATATTTTTCATCATTTTCTTGCACAAATGCAGCTCAATTTAAAAATATGTACTTTTAAGATTATTTTTTTAAAATAAATTTTGATACCAATATGTAGGAATGTGTCAACTGGCTGATAAAGCATAATTAAATATTTCCTATTTATAAAAAAATATTTCTCTTACCTCTCTCACGTAGCATTCAGTTTCAAGGTTTCTCTCACCTCTCACCTACCATTTCTCTTTGATAACTGAAACCAATTTTGAAGATCCATTCAGTGTCTTTTTTTCTTTTGAAAATTGCATCTTCGTACTTACTGATAACATTGCTCCTTTATCACCACAATTGAATATGCTCTAAACTGTCCATAAGGGGTGTTAGATTAAAAATGATTTTGATTTAGTTTGGCCCTTTTTAGTTTTCATATATATTATGAAATTGAATTCCAACCAGATGTATTTGTTATATTTAGGACACTATGGAAAATAGTGAAGGCAGTGAAGTGCAAAAGTTATGGCAATGAAAAATCCTCGAGAGGCCAGAGAAACCTCTTGAATGCTATGTGAGAGAGGTGAGATATATATATTTAATTTTAAAAAATAAGAAAATATTTAAATACTATAATTATTATAATAGGCATTAAAAAATTAATAAAAAAATAATTAGATATTTTGTTAATACATATCAACTAAGATAGGTATTAGTGGTCCTCACATATATATATATATATATATATATATATATATATATACTATACGAATTAATTAAATTGAATTATACATAACTTCATCTCAATTATTTAAAGAGTTTAATTTTTAATTTATTTTGTTTACAAACCAAATTCGTTACGTTAAAGTTAGGTTGATTCATTGTCAACCCTAGAGATGTATAGGCCTAGGTTTATAGTTCTCAGTTCTCACGATAAGGAAAGGTATAACAATTGCCAAATGGAAATGGAAGGATCCTTTTACAAGTGTTTTTGCTGTTTGATCTCCGAAGGTTCAGGTAGTGGTGGGCCTTAGGCCCAATCAGTTTTGACATTTCTAAATTACTAATGATGATTTGAAATTTTGTTAACGTGACATGCGTTGTGTTGTGATTAATCTTTTCGTGGTGTGTTTGTGTATCTTGTTGCTAACGTGTGGATAAGCTTGCCATTTGAAGGGATGGGTCAGTAAGCAACACTGCCTGACCCCTATTGATGGCTAAAATATCCTTGATGTAAGGTCCAGTTAAAATAATGAAAAAACAAACAGGATTTTCTTTTTCATTTCAAGTTTTCTTTTTTATCTTATTGGGGTTTTCTCATTCCATTAACACATCGAAAAGGACACCAAATTGCAAGTGCCACAAGCTGCAGTGTGGTATGATCGTGCAAAATCAGAAACAACAAAGGATTGTTTCAAATGTAACCGTGGGAAAAAAATGCATAATCGTATCGCATAACCAAACACACGCTTACTAGTTCCTATATATTCTTAAGAAAAATTCTCGAGATATTTTTGTCTCTGCCATGAACAGTAATCAACATAAATAACCCCAAAACATAAATATATATTTAAATACTCCAAGAACAAACAACGTGATTTCAATAATTTACAGTACAACCTGTAAATTTTCTTTTTCATTATTATTCCTTTTTTCTTATCAACATTTTCCCACACACATTGACTCCTCCAACTAGCTTCACTCTCCCTGTAGTTGAACTGCACCAACCACCCCCTCCCACCCAAATTCCAAATTTTTATTTCTACCCTTTCGTTTTCTAAACCTTTAAATTCCAAATTTGTCCCTACATGAATTCCCCTTTCTACCCTCACGTTCCCAATATTTCCTGGACATGCCCCGTCTTTAACGTCCTCAGAACTGTCAACCGCCACCGCCGGTTCTGCATCGGAACCGAATTCCCTCACCACCATCCAACCTTCTGTTTCCCAATTTACCCTTACCCTCATCGCCAGTTTTCCAATTCTACCCCTCGCAAAATTTTCATTTTCAATTCTCGTTTCTTCTTCTTCTTCTTCTTCATCGTGGTCGAACTCGACGAACTCCGTGTCAACTCGGTCGAGAACACACCGCGGCGACGATTCCGCAATCTCGCCACACGGCAACAGAAACGGATGCTGCAGCAGCTGATCGCAGCTCCACCGCCGCCACGGTTCCCTCCTCAAACACTTCTCGAGAAAATCCCTTCCGAGCTCCGACAACCTCCTCGGAAATTCCGGCCCCTCCCCGGAGAACCCGATCCGACTCAGCGCGTGGACAGCGTTTCCCTCCCACGGTGGTTTTCCAGTGAGCATCTCGATCACCGTGCATCCCAACGACCACACGTCCGATGCCGGACCCTGCCACTCCCAGCGAATCACCTCCGGTGCCATCCACAGCGGACTCCCGCGCGGCACCACCACCGGAAACCCCTCGCCGGAGAACTCCGCCGCCGATCCGAAGTCGGCGAGCTTGCAATTAAAACCTTTCCCTCCGTCTCCGACAAGGACGTTCTTTCCTTTCACGTCGCAGTGAACGACGCCGTGTGAGTGCACGTGCTTCAGCGCGCTCACAAGGCACCACGTGTAGCGTCTCACTAAAATTTCGTCCACGTCAGCGTCCAGGTCAGCGAGAGTGCCATGTGGCATGTACTCCATGTGAAGGTTCCGCTGCTCGCACGTGGCGTCGTCGCCGAGAAAAGTTACCACGTGCGGAGAGGACATGCGCTGGAGGATCCGAATCTCGTTCTCCAACGCTTCGAGCTGACCCGGGAGACCCGTTTTTAAATCCACGGACTTTACCGCGAAATTTTGAGTTTGATCGTCGCGTTTGAGAAGCCCGACGCTGACGGTGCCAAACGCGCCCTTACCAACGCACTTCCCTCTTATCCAAGAAGAACCCATTTTAAAAACTTGTAACTCAACTTCACTTGGTTCAAATGATGTTTTTCTTTCTCTGGGTTGCAATTCAAGTGATGTGAATGTGAATATATATAGTGTGGAGTAGGTGTGTGCTGTTTGAAGTCCAACTTGAACTTCTAATTTTTCTTTTTTCTTTTTTCCTTTGGGACCTACGTGGAATTTAAATGGAAGTGGATAATTAACAAAAACGGTGGTCGCAAGAAGTTTCAAATGACGTAAATGGTGATAGAGATTAGAGACGGACAAATGGATTGGAAATAAATTTTTTTCTTTATTTTCGGGTGTTTTGATCCTTATCCAATTTACTTGGGTTTGAGTAACTTTCCCATTTTACTTCATTTTACTTCTTTTGTGGAATAATTACGTTGTTATTAATACTAATGGCATGTGTACAAAAGGGGAACAATTAGATCCTTCTCCAACAACACTCCTTTAAACTAGTTGGTTGGAATTAAATTGAGAGCATGTCTGTTTTGTCGTTGCTTTTGTTATGCTGCACGTACCGCAAAAGAAAGGGAGTGATATGTTGAACAATTTCTGTTTGGTGCTCCACCAACAGTTTGTCAAATATGCACTAAGACATAGTATAATTGTATTTGAACCAAATTAGATTAGGAATTAGATTCAGAGAATACGATTGTATATGAATCAAACTTGATTAGCTAACTTTGGAATGTAATTAAACTAGACAAGCTATTTTTTTATAAGCATATAGAGATGAACAAATAAGAAGGAAAAATTGAATAAATTTCTACCATAGACTATTTTTTAATTTACGGGAGAAACTTCTTTATAAGCACTTTATGTTTAAGTTATGTTTAGTTAATGATAGTAACTTAATTCTTTTTTCTATTTTCTTCTTCTATGATTGGTTACGGAAATAATTATTCAAACAAGTCATTTTACTCCAGCCTTTTTAGTGGCAAAATTGTGTTATGCCTAATAAATAGGCTACATTAGTCATTCACTTAAGTTGTAACTTAGAAGACCCCTAACAAAGAATAAAAATGACTTGACAAAATATTAAGCTTTGTATTTAATATAAAGTAAAACCTAATATGGGATAAATTTACAGGACCTACAATCAGAATAAAATGAAATTATAACTATCAAAACCTAAATAAATAAATAACAAACAAAATTATAGAGACTAAAAATCTAACCTTAATTATAAAATAGAAGCCAAAACTAAAATTAAGGTAAATTAAATCCAAAGACAAATAAAAGTATACTAATTTTTCACTCAATTTCTTGCTGTGTTTTATTTTTAAAATAAATTAAACATACAATAATACTCACATATAGACATATCAAACATTCATTACGGGTTTGGATTTGCTACCTTCCATGACTTTTATAGTTAATATTTTTCCCTTTTGCTAAAGAATGTTATCAATTAGAACATGTGGCTGTAGTGAGGAATGTGGCCTTTTTCTGGTTGAGGTGGTTATTATCTTTGGCTAAGGGGAAGAAAACACAGTAAAATAGAAGTGGCCAAGTGAGGCTGGTAGAGAAGATGCCCATTCCATGATGCTTGTTGCTTTTAGCCACACAATGTTTAGAAATATTTCATATTTTGTTTCTTTTGTTGAGAAATTTGTTGCATGTGGATACTTTAATTCCTCGGTAAGGTCCCCGTATCTTTTAGAAAATTTGAACCAGGATGCATTATATAGCATCTCCTACTCTGTTTCTCCTGGACAACATTATTGGAACACTAATTTTGTTACTCTGTTTCAATCTTAGAAATGTTAATAATATATTTTTGTTAATAAATAAATTTGTGTTCATTTTACCAAATAAAAATTAAATGTAAACTATTTTGTCTAATTCATATAAAATTGACTTACCTATTTGAAAATTTGTATTAAAGAGATCATGACTATGTTTGAAAAAATTAATCGGAAGCTGAAAAGTTAGTTAATAATTGAAAATTTTATTTATTAAATTATATGTGTTCGGTAAAATTAAGTATTGAAGTAGTTAAAAAATGTAAAATAACAGAAAAATAATAAAATCATGATTTATTTAAAAAGATCAACCAAGAAATTGAATAAATATATTAAAAATAAAAATATAAAGCTAAAAAATGCTACCTTAAATAGTTTTTAAAAAATGTTATAAATTATAATAAAAAAAATATTTATTGAACAATCAAACAAGATTTTCAACTAATAAAAAAATTAAAAATTAATTAAAATGTCTTAAAAAAAATATAATCTGTTGTTAGCATTATTATATTTGTCTTTTTAATCTTACCTGCATGTGATAATTGAATTGAATTACTATGTGTTAACTATGGTTATGTATATATAATTTACGTAAAATCACTCTGAACTAACTCGATTAACATACATTGTAAAATTAGGACATGATCAAGAATAAGGTTATAAGGATATACTAATACTTTTCTACTTAGAATATTCATTAACACTCATCTTTTATCTACATCATATTATATCACCTATTGTTATATTTATAAATCTCTCTATTCTATCTTCTTCTCTAATCAAGTGTCAAGAAAATTTGTAATATGTTCACAAATTATTTTTGAATGATCAAATTCTATTTTTAAACTGGTAGATTAGAACGTTTGGATTGTAATGTTTTCACCCACTTAAGGAATTTTCAAAAAGGAAACTCTATCTTTTGCTTCAAATATACTTGATAGAGTTACAGTCTTACAGATGCTTTCTAATTGTAACCCCAAACACGCAGGCTAGTAGATAGCAAAGCATTACATTATGGAGCGCTTTCCATTCCTATTTTTCCTTTTGGCAAATTATTGTAAAATAATTAATCGAGGGGAAGATAAGCATGGCCTTTTATGAATTATTTTTCTCCTTTTTCTTTCCATTGATTGGTTTTGTGCATGCAAACTCAAGTTCAGTGGGCTTAAAAACTATTGTAGTTGCGCCACTTGTCACCATGTGAGTGCTTGTGAAAGCCATTTGAATTGAATTGACCCAAAAGGATTATAAAATAGGAAACAACAGCGTTACGCAGGGGGGAAAGGGAAACGAAGGGAGGGGTCGTCCACATAAAATGACTTTTAACACAAAACTAGATATGTGGAAGGAAAAACAATGTTTGAAAAGGAAATTTAGATGCAATTCAACGTGTCTCTTCATTGGTTTCTTAATTCTTTGGAGAAAAAGCACGAAAAGGAACCAGTAGAAGCAAATTGAGTTTCTAGAGGATTGCCATTTGGCTTGCGTAGAAACAACTTGGAGTGTGTGGGGTGGCCAACACCATCAAATTAAAGTTACCATAAGGGAAATATAATCACATATTGCAATAGCGAGGATGAAGGGCCTCACATAGTGACGCGTAGGAATAATAATTTCATAGTAACTTCGATTTGGACCATTTTCACAAGAGGACGCAAAGCAGAAGCAAATCACTTGAAATATGTTTGGAATGTGCGATATGTAAAAGTATGGAACACATATTTGATTACTTGGTTTGGATGAGGTTGTTGTTAGGAGGGTTAAGTAAAGTGTTTCATGACTTTGACTTGCATATTATGTGCGCAATAAACCATTTCGTTTCATATAGCAAAAAATAATACAAATTATCTCATTTTATAAATATCGATGCATAAAATCTTTTTAAAAAAAATTAAGTGGTAAATTATTTTCTTCACATGCCACAAAAAGGAAAATCGTTGAAGCCAAATCTTTGTTTGTTTCATAATGTGACAAGTAAATCGACTAAGTATAATGTTATTACGTCATCAAATTGATATTAATAGAGATCAAAACAAAAAATAAAATCTTATAAACAAAATAGGTTTAATATCACTTATGATTCGTTATATTTTAAAGTTGTTTCATTTTGATATATTAAGTTTTAAAAATTTTACTAGTCTTTTATATTTTCAAAATATATCGTTTTGGTTCTTTTTTCAAATTTTTTAGAAACTTAGCGATTTATTAACTTTTAAATCTAAAAAAAAAAGGCCAAAATGATATATTTCGAAAACATAAAATATAAAAATAAAATTTTAAAAACTTAATGTATCAAAGTGAAACAAGTGCTAAATAGAATGGACCAAAAGTGACATTAAATCTTTTAAAATAATTAATTTTACATAGTGATGACTAAAATTGGTCACTCTTTATTTTATTTTTAAAAAATCATCATTTCCTCCAACCTCTTCCTGATCTAAAATGGTAAAAATATAGTACCATACGGATTAAATAACGTCAAAATATAATCTCGCCAGAACCATAAAAAATTCGTAAACTCCTCAATGAAACAACAAAAACCTTTTATACAACTATGCTATTAGAAATAGAAGTAGGGGAGATCAGAGCAAGAGTTGTATTCGATTAAATACAAAAACATGATCCTAACTCACAAATTAACCAATATCGGAATGAGGAAATTACAATGTGACTCTTTATGAGGTTTGTGAACAAGACCACTATTATCACGCACAGTTGGACTAAGAAGTAAAGGATTTCTCATCCAACATCTACAACTAAGTTGGGCGAAGACGAGCAATATAAAGAGGGGTCAAACAGTGTGTTTCATGGGAAAATGATTCTGACTAGCTCGATCGGTCAAACCTCATCCACAAACAAATGTTGTTGGTCTTCTTCACCTTCGTCAACATACTATTGACACTGGCAATGATACGATTGTTGTCAATAAGTGAGAAGGCAATTTTGGTAGTGTAGGGAGGTTGCAGCATAGACAAAAGTGAGGGCAGGGCAATGATCTTTTTGGGTCTACAACAAGAGGCGAAAGGAGGAGGGATTTTATTCATTGTGATTGAGAATAATTGATGAATGGAATTATTATCATTATTAAATAATTAAATATAATAATAATAATAATAATATGAGAGTGAAAATTGTTGTTATTTGTTGTTTCAAATCCATTTTTTTTTAATTTACTTAGTGATTTTTATTTTTTAAAATAAAAAATAGCGGTAATTTTTAGTTGTCATTATGTTAATTTAATTATTTTAAAATTTAAAGCACTAATTGACACTAATATTTCTAACCAAAATTTTTAAAAATGACAAAAATGATATATTTTAAAAACATAAAGAATCAGAATGAAATTTTGAAAATATAATATACCAAAATAAAACAACCACGAAATATAATGAATAAAAAATGACATTAAATAATTTTAAAATTTAAAAGCCAACATATCACTAACCTTTTTAAGGTAAAATTGAAAAAAGAATCAAAATGATATATTTAAAAAAAATAAAAGATCATAACAAATATTTTAAAATTTAATATATCAAAACCAATACAACATAATAAAATAAAATCACATTAAAAAAAAATAAAACAAAAGACGCACTAATTTATAGGAACAAAAGATTGTCGAAGCCAATATAATATCTCTTTTAGATTTCATCATCACCGCACCTCTAGCTAGCATTTTGTCGTGAAAAAAAAAAAAAAACAAATTTTTACTTGACCCTGACCAGAACAACACACTAAGTTCTTTCAAAACAACAAGCTAGCTAGTATTTTGTTTTTTATTAATTAAAGAAGGAAAGATCAGAAACATATTCATTGCGGTATGACTGATTCTTAATTTTTTAAATTAATCAACTTCAGGTGAAGGCACGCTTAGATTAGACAGACGCCAAATATATAGTTAGAAGAGTACATGCACTCAATATCACAAATGTTGGCTGTGATTACTCAATATCACAAATGTTGGCTGTGATTGGATATTTGTGTTAGTTGCATGTACATGCTTCTCTTTTAAAAATATCATTTCTGAAGGATCACATTATCGCCACATACAAAATTTGGTGCTCCCAACTGTTTAAACTTTAAAGAAACAAGTTGCGCCTACAAGAAAGTGGTCGGTCGCAAAGTGATGGCGCGTGTCAAGTTCCTCAAAGCCACCTTTGGCCACTTCCCCATCCATCTTGAGTCAACCTTTGGTCAAACCATACAAAATATCATATTGTCATAATCACGGATGTGAATCCTCTCCCGTTAAACATTTCAGAAGTTTTATTTGTATGAAAATTTAGAATATATATACAATGCTATATATATTGAATTAGACTATATATATTATGTAAGGAAATATTATCTAATGAGATTATAAGTTTACTTAAGAATTTTGATAAATTATTATTATTTCTAACTTTGTAAATCTTAATTACAATATTATCTTAATCATCATCACCATCAATATCATGTTGAATTTAATGTACCTCTAATACATATTTTTGGATATATGCATTAACATCATTAATCACATGCATAATCTATTTATCAATTAATATGTTTCTCATACATTAAGGATGTGAACAAAGTTTTCAAACATCGAGGTTCTTATCATATATGTCTCAACACTCATTACAAGTTCCTTCTACCTTAAATGTTTTTGAAAAATTCTCACAAAGGTTTGGTACCGCTTTCAACGCTTTATCATCTGTATATAATCCACCACTACAAGCTCTTGTTATCGTCCATCATTACCAACTCAAATGTATATAACATGGGTCATGAGGATGAGGAGAAAAATGGTGATAATAATAATATCACCAATAATAATGATGGTCATGGTGGTGATGGTGTTCCTTAATAACAACAAACGATTACACACATGATCATCTTAGAACAAGAGGAAAAAGAGATAGTAGAACAAGAGGACAATAATTACTAACATATTCAGTGCAACAAAATAAAAAATCTTGACACATATGCAGAAAAATTCATTGTGGGACATCATCTTACTATTAATCTTTTTGTTAACCAAACATGTATTACATTTTAATATTTTTATTTAAATTTAAGTCTTTTGTAATATTTTTTAATTTACAAAAAAATCCTTAACAATAGTAAAAAAAAATATAGAAAATATATTAAATAACAATATAGAAAATATTAAATAGAACCATATAAAAATATTAAATAAAATAATATAAAAAACATTAAATAAAACATACATTAATTTTTTAAATAATTAAAATAAAAATTATTTACTATTTTAAAAAAATTGGAGTAGTATAAAAAAATTATTTTACAATTTTAAAATCATAAAAAGAAAAAAAATCTTATAACTTTAACGTTGTATTAAAAAAATTAAGTCGTAAATTTTCTTACGACTTTAATATTAAAAAAAGAATATAAATTATAACAGATGTTGCGACAAAAATTATAACACATGTTATCATTTACTTCAAACGGATATTAATTTAAAATTTATTCCTAAATGATAAATTTTAAAAAAAAAATTGCCCCGCCTGTCAGTACTTTTTCCTATTTGGAGAGTTTCCAATTCAAAATATGAGTCATTAGATTATAAGAGTGGCTTCAATCCTTGACATGTGTTCCATCTTCTTCTTCTTTTTTTTTTTTGCTTTTGTGTTTTTAACAAGAGTTCATATTTTATTTCCTTTATAAAAAAATCTAAAATATCTCTAGTAAAAAGTCAAAAGACTAACTTTTTGAATGACTGATATATGTTTAATTAAGAGGTTTATATCTCTTAACATATATTATTTAGTACACATAAATTTGATGATGGACCATTGGCCATATACTAAAGAGATATAATTATCTATTAACTAATGGTGAGTCACTTTTATATGCATGGATTAATTATGGTTTTATTCTTTAAATTTTTTGCAAAATTAACTTATATAGTCCCAAAGAAAATTTTGGGTGTTTTAATATCTCTGTTTTTTCTCTGTTAATAATTATATATATTAAAATGACAACACTAGCTGATGATATGAAAGTCACATGACTTATTATTATATTAACAAGTCTAACATGGTAACTACACGTTGTTAAACTATATTTTCTATCTTTTATTTTTTTTACATGGTAACTACATGTTGTTAAACTATATTTTCTATCTTTTATTTTTTTACTCATTAATGATATCAAACTAATTAATGAGAAATAAAATTGAATCCTTCAAATTAATTTTATTTAATAAAAGTTTAGAAAATTTCCACTTCATCCAAAATCTACCCCGCGCCCATTCATGGTACACATAGTAACAATTGACTCATATATATATACAACTTCATTAATTTCTTTTTTATGCAAATGGGATTTGAATATATATACCATCCAAGCAGGCTATATAAAATGACCGAAATTTAATTTACAGTCAACAATATCCCCTACCTAATTGTTTTTGTGGTGGAAGGAGGTGGTTCATTGTTCAACCATTCATGAGTGGTTGCGGTAAACAAAAGTTAGTACATGCTGCGCAACCCATACGTATATGATTCTAACCATCTACATCTTTATTCGGTGCTCCGTAGTGGACATTTTCTATGCTTCTAATAATGGTCACGAATTACTTGGTCAATTCCTTTTCAAATATGGTGATGATATGTACATAATATATGGTTCTAAATAATTACGTTCCCACTAGTTCTCGTAATTCTTTTTTGGAAAAATTCTCTTCCGTGGACTAATAATTAACATTTTGCATGTTTGACCTTATCGCAATGTCAGTTACGTATACCCAATTAAACAAAATACCGATTGTTTTGTTTTCAACGCTTTCCGGAGTCAACCCGTGCGTGAGGAAGGAAAAGAATAATAAAATTCAGAATCTGGCAAACCATTTGCGAATTTCATATCCCACGATTTCAATATATCTCTTATCTCATGAAAAGATCAAAAAACATGAGAAGACTTTGCGCATTTTCAACCAAAAATATAGAATGCTTTTCATGTGGCAATTTAGCTTTCGAAGAATTGGCGATACGAATTACGAAGAAGCTATTTTTGTAATCCAACACCTGTTACTCTTTTTACTTTCTAGAAGTATTGAGGTATTTGTAGCATGTTATGGCCTAGAAATATGACAACCTCTGCCCCCTAATATTTTATGTACAAAAAAAAATTAAAATTAAAACTCAGAAGCAAATACTAACACCTACCAATAAAAATCCATATAATATAAACTCTGTCAATGTTTGATCCCATTACTTGAGCCAACTTCTTTTTTTTTCATTGGAAAGGAATTACAAAAGGGATCATCCCATTACTAAGGGATGAACCAACTTCATTTGCAACATAAAACACACTATATATCGTTATAGATGAGCTAGTTTTATTTAGAAAAATTGGATCGTCATGTTCTTTTTGACATTTAAATTTCTAATGATACAAGAAATGCGATGACACAAAATTAAATGAAATTAAAACAAAACAACGTTATCATTTTATTATATTATTATTTCAATATTTTTATAATGAAAAAAATCATGTGGAGAATGATTTATTAGTGGGAACATTCATGTTTATTTTTTTTCGTGTGAAAATGTTCTTGAGCCTTTGATCGTAAGTGCAATTAATCTATGATTCAATGAATTTAAAGACAACCATAATCTAAGATCCAAGATAAAAAAAAAACTTATTTCTTGTTTACCTTTCATACGAACAAAAAATGAATATATTTAAATGAAATAAAATAAAATGAAAAGTTATGTGTTATTAAATCCAATTTTAAACTATGTAAATAATAAAATCTATGGTTCATCTCTTTTTATTAATCAAAATATAATATTCCTCAAAGTGTTTTTCTCTAACTACACAAAGAAGTGGCCGTTAATTACAGAAAATTATCAGGATATTATCTAACTCATGATCAACTTTATTATTTATCTTGAGAGGTAAAGCAGTAGGCATGAATCTAAATGGCCGTATAGAAGACTACGTAAAAGGGGATCATATGCACTTCTGTTTAGAAGACTATGCTTTTAAGAGATGGCATGGGAACATGGGATTTGGAAGTTGGAACCAACTAGGTAATCAATTACTCAAAACTACCTTATATAGAAGCGAAAAAATCGCCATCTTCAATATTCATAGCGGGTAAACAAAGAGGATCACTTGGTTCGGTTATTATTCTTGTAAGATTAAGTGTTTGAATTATTGTTTTCAACTTGTCATTCAATTTGTATCCAGAAAGAGTGATGATACTGTAACTTCAATTAGACGAATCATGAATAATACAAAATAAATTAACACTTATTACAACATATGAGATAATTTGCATTTGGATCGGATACAAAATTCAACCCTTTTATACACTACGAAAGATGCTAATTACATCAAGATCATTAGTCTACCAAATAATTACTCAAGTTAGTGCTAATTAATATCATCAATGAACATTATCATTCGTCCGATACGTACAGATTAAAAATTAAGTACTCTTAATTTCAGGCTACCAGATTCTTTCCCTTAATCATTATCACATTCATCATATTCTGATTGATTCTACTGTTGAAGGCTAATTAGAATGAAGAAGTATTTAATTAAGGTGGAGGCTCCCTTTTACCCTCCCAACCTTTCTTCTCTCTTGTACCCACGAGACTTCAAACGTAATCTTGCAATTTGATAATCATAACACTTATGTCATCCACAGAGCCTCGTGACAGAGATAATTCCACCAGTTTCTTACAAGCCAGCAAAGGTTGTTGTCTATTGTTCCCAACACAAAAAGGACGAGCAATATCTACTGCTTCCTGATTGCTAACCTGAAACAAAATTCAAAAAATAGAAGCTTAATTAGCTAATAGCTGAATAACAATATCATGCATGATACAAGAATTATCAAAATGAAATCACTCCATTAACATAATTGTAATTAATTAATTTCTTATATGTATATACCTTTTCCCATAATCCATCTGAAGCTAAGATCAACAAGTCATGCTGTGGTTCAATTTTAAGAACTTTGGTATCAGGTTCTGCTATGACCCATTGTTTCAGGTTTCTATCTCCAATTCCCCTAGAAACAGCCAATGACCCTTGTATCCTCCATACACCACGGCACAAATCAACATAGCCACCCTAAAAAAATTAACAAATGTTAAATTAAGAACTTAAAAGAGGAAAAATTAATTACTATTAGACAATCTTGAACCACCACGTGTCTATAGTCCGATGATTAGTCAGGAAATACATGATTGAAAGACAAATTATTACCTGAGTCTCAATTCTGTCCCTTTCATCTTCTCTAGAAGGCTTGTGATCAGATGTTAGGGCTTCTGCCACACCCCCTGTGCTAATCACAGCACGACAATCACCAGCATTGGACACAACAAGGTTACCATTCCTGATCAATGCTGTCACACAGCAAGAGCCACCATTAAGATCCTCCTTCAAGAATTCAGAATCTGTGTTGAGATAACCATGCTTCACTGCCTCCTCAATGTCATTTTCATCTCTCCTAACCACCTCCTCCAACACATTCTTTTCCAAGTTATGTGCAGCGAATTCCGATGCCTTTGTCCCCCCATGCCCATCAAATATCCCGAAAAAGGCCTACAAAGAAACAAGTAAATAACATTTCATGTTAGAACTCATTGCATGCACTTGCATATCCATCCATTCTGCCCATTAAGCATATATATGAAACAAAATTCACTACAAGAAAAATTAAAATTAGTGACAAAACAATTTAGATTAAAGTACTAATTAGGTTCATAAATTATTTTTAAAAAGCGTCTAAACTTTTTTTATTATTTGAATCCGTAAATTAAAATAGTATGTACCTGAATGTAATTTAGAATAACTTAAAACCGTCACAATAATTTATGGTTGCTTTTTCAATAAATTTGTCACTAAATTTTTTGTTGACTTCAAAATCAGTGGGAAAAAAATCAGCAGTAATTATTTTTTTTAGTGATTACAATGGCAATGCTAAACAAATGCCAAGCCAAAACTCCAGAAGAAGAAGAAAAAAAAATGAAGAAAACTTCATATTTTTAACAATTACCTGTTTTGGTTGACCGTGAAGATCAACGGCAGCGGAGAAACGATCCTCCATATGATGCCTCCTTCCTCGTTTGCAAAACACAGAAAACCCAGGTCCGTCGACCTCGAAAACGTCCCTCGCCGGCGACGGAGCCGCCGCCGGCGGGACAGCAAAAGCGATAGAAGCGACGGGAATGTCGAGTTTGGCGGGTCTCTTTCTCTTCAACAAGGGAGAGAATGAGGAGCAAGACGGCGTCGTAGAGGGAATGGGAAGAGAGAGCATGAGAGGTTCTGCGGTGGAAGAGTTAACGTTGTTATTGTTGTTATAGAAAGAGAACACAGGGGAAGTGGGCACTGCGACGTAACAAGACATGTTGATGTTGCAATTATAACGATGATGATGATGCTAATGTTGGAACTATGAAGCTTCTTCTTTGTTCTTCAATATGTGTTTGTGTATGCTTTTGTTTGGGTAATAATGAGAGGGGAAGAGAAAATGGAGTATTTAAAGGACACAATGTGTGAGCCTCGAGGATGGGTCAAAGTGGGGACCCCTTTCATCTTTATTTGGGATTCAATTTTTGTTTTCTCCTATTAATTCTTCTCATATCATTCAATATTCGTAGCTTTAATTTAAATAGTTTTTTTTTATAGAAACATATTATTTTTAGGATTAAATATATTTTTAATTTTAGTATTACTAAATAGAGTGGATTTTCATTTTTATTTTTCAGATATCTGAAATTACTAATTTTTTTTTGTCATGTGGCATTTATTAGGTTAAATGACTATTAAATACTAAAAAAATATTGTGATAAAAAAATATTACTCCCTCGATTTCAAAAAATAATAGTCTCTTTAGTTTTTAATTTTTTTCCAAAATAATACTAGTTCTTTTAGCTTTTTTGAGTTTTTTTTTTAACAATACACCTAGATGTAATTAAAAAGATCAATAAATACTTGCACCTGCACTGAAAGAGACATTTATCATAGAAATAAGTTGGTGGAGGATTGAATACATTTGTCATTAGTGGATAGTGGGATAATTAATCAAAAGTAATTAAAAAATTAAGATGGTTTTTTTTAAATTGTATTAATTAAATGTTTTTTAATCAATGTGTGTAATCTTAATAGATTATTGTTATTTGGGAACATATGAAGTAATATATTTTAGTATTAACTTAATTATTGAATGAAAAGATTAAGATATCTGATTCAGCTGATTGAGGAGGATATGATTCCTGTAAACTCTTTGATATTGGTTATGTTAAAGCTATATTAGCTGAAAAATTAACTGGAAAAATTAATTTATTAAATTATAAGTATTTGATAAAATTATTCATTGAAGTTACTAAAAAATGTAAAATGACAAAAAATAATAATAATGATTTGTTTAAAAAGGATAACTAGAAAATTGGATAATATATTAAAAAAATTAAAATTTAAAAGTTAGAAATTAACATTTTAAAAAATATCACTTATTATATATAAGAAAAAAGTAACATTTCAAAAAATGTTAAAAATTACTAAAAATATATTTATCCAACAGTTAAATAAGTTTTTCAATTAATATAAAAGTTAAAGTACATCTTAAATATTTTATCTAACATAACTATTATTTTTTATTTCTACTTATAAAAAAAACTATTGAATGAAAAGGTATTAAATATTTGATAGAAATGAAGCTTCTTCTTCCTCTTTTTTCCTATAAAATGAAGCCTTTTTTCTAGTTGTGGTTAATAAGAATGGTCAAATCTGAATGTTAAAACGTTCTTTGATGTTTGACACTTTGACCACATCTATCGGGGGACACCCGTGGATTAATCACGTTCTAATTTGTATGGCCGGTTCTCTAGAATTTTGGATTCAGCACAACCATGCTATGCATGGACTGCTTCTTTCTTTTCATTTGTGCCGTGCAAACTGGTCGGCTACTTCTATATGTACTACTAATATTTTTCTTAATACTCCTATTTCATAAAGAAAATGTTAAAATATAAATATAAATATACCTAATGTTTCTTATTCAGTATTTTCTTTATATAATAAGTGAATTTTTCTTTGAACGGCATATAATAAGTGAAATAATAAGTAAAAGATAATTAGAATATAAAATTGTTCTTGCTATTTTTATGAAAGGATGAAATGTGATTTTCAATTAGTAAACTTTTTGCTATTTCGATATTTACACTCTATGTTTTAACTTCAAATAAAAATATTAATTATTATAATAAATTGTATCGCATGATTTGAAGAACTTGACACATGTTCGACTCATAAGATTTCCACATGAACGATTTGTGGTCGTTCCAACTGTCACATGTGAACTAGACCATGATGCATACAGGAGCAGTCCACCAATGTGACTTCAAACATCGCATAACTACCTTAGTATCGAACATGTATATATAGACCCAGAGAAAAGATTCTCAATTATGTTTTACTCATTCTCGATATAAACACAAAAAATACTTCAAAATACCATTGACTTACTCGTCGAAGTCTCCTTTTACCAATACCTTTTTTTATTTGAACATTGAAAATCAAATATTTTAAGTAAAGATTTTACTTAAAAAAAGAAGACTAGACAACTCAATTGAACCTTGTCGAAACTAAAAAAAAAAACATAAATCAACCCAAATTAAGAAGGCAACAACCAAGAATGCTTCAAAATTCGAGTGAAGTCATAAAATAACATCTCTTTTTCCTTAATCTTAAGTCTCTATGAATTGTTAAGCATGGCCTACTAACAGTAGCACTAAATCTTTTAAAAATAGTTTACATGACTGCTCATAAACCGGCATCAAAATCTATGAACAATTAAACGTTGACTGAAACAAGTGACTATTTTTTATAATAAAAAAATAGAAAAGAGGATAACAATACAATTATAAATAATTGTGTGGAATGTGTATTCTAGGAGAACTTAATTTTCCTTATTGGAGAATTGACTTGAGCACTGTCATCCTTGTTGGCTAATTAAGAATTTAATATATTTTTTCGGTTTTGGGCGCAGCTGGCAAATGCTGTTCAAGAAAAATTACAACATTCATTAAATCGTTTGAGATTATTATACATCCCATTAATTTTTATACAACACGTATTCCCTCCATTCTAAAATAAATTTTTTTCTAAGTTTTTTTTCTTCAAATTATTCTAAGTTTTTTTATACAAACAATAATAATAATAATATATAAATGAAATAAAATAATAATTTTACAAAATTAACCTTAAATCATTATTAATTTATTTTTAGATTTTGTAACTCATCATTAATTTATAAAAATTATAAGTGAAAAAATAATTAATGTTACATTAAAAAATTAAAATAATAATTATTTTAAAATAATTTTTTTACTACACGCAGGGACGGACCCACGGCAACCATTCCTGATTTTTTCTCAATTTAGTTTTTATATTAGGTAATGTTAAAAAAATATAATTAGATAATTATGTTGCATTAGAAATTTAAGAATGTAAATAATATTATTTAACTATTTCTTATCATTTTCATATTTTAATAACATATTATATTCTTTTTATAATATTTGATATAGAGATAGTTATATTTTTGTTTGTTTTAGATAAAATATTTGGATATTATTTATTTTCTTTCAAATAGTTTTTTCTTTAATTACTATTATTATTATTTTTAAGTTATAAATAATTCTAGAAAATAAAATTGTCAACTGGTCAAACTTTTATAAATACTGAATATAAGAACGACAACTTAAATTTTAAAACACATCAACCAACATTCTATTTTTTTTATCACCATTTTTCTATAATTTCTTTGTTTTTCTTGTTTTGTCTTTATTCTTAATTCTTAGCATTTTGAGATTTCGTTACTTTTCTATCTTAGTGGAGGGTTCTTGATCTATGTACTACGTAAATCATAGGAAGACAAATTAGATATATATCAAGTTACACTAAAGGTGTCATAATTTGCTTCTAAACTTGTAGTTATGTTATTGTTGCAATAGATTTTTTTTTTCTTCAATTTTTTAACTTTTTGGATGCAACTTATTTTTCAATAGTTGTTGGCTACTATTATTTTAAACGATAATTTAGTGAGTAACATAATTTATTCAAATTTAATACATTTTTAAAATATGATTAATAGGAATTTTCATAAGAAAGACATAACTAACAATATCAATTTTTATTATAAATTCATTAAAAAATTTGGTGACATATGAAATTTGTTATTGTCATTTGTAATTTAAGGTCTTTAAAAATAGTCTTTGTTTTTTTCAGAATGAAAAATATGTTTAATATGTTCTATTTAAATGTATTTTCCACTATATGTTTTAAATTATTTTAGAAAGTTTTGTATAAATTTATTGCTTACATATTTATTTGATTTTGTTCCTGTCATTGAGTTATGGGTCTGTTCATGTTTCACGATATGGAGTAATTTTTATGTTATTAATTTTTCTTATAAATTAAAAATTTAAATATATGTTAATAAAAATTAGTCATCATAATTATATATAGATAATGGTCTGAGAGTATTTAATAATTTTTCATTGTTTGGGGTTGGTGATCGTTGCCAAGGTCAATTCCATCTCATGTGCTGGCCACTGATGTGGACATTTTCCAACATACACATCCATCTCAATTCAGTTCTTAGCTATGAAACATTCTTAATTTAGTTATTGATTTCCCAAACTACGTTAACGTCAGAAATCATAATCCTAGCTTACTCCTTCATCACTTCTATCACTACCTTTGCTTTGTTCCTACCCTAGCTAGCTAATTCTCTTTGACTGGGCTATTATTATTCATGAAAAAGTCATTCATATATATATATATATATATATAGGTTATTATAAATTTAATGCAACCTTTGGCACTTGTATTTTATGTCTAGGTGGAATGAGTTTGCTTAAGCATAAGTGGAGTAAACAACAACGCAGACGTTTTAATTGTTATTCCAAAGCCATTCTAGATTTCTAGTAACTTTTAGTATAGTAGACATCATTTTCATTAAGAATCTAATTAATTGTTGTTGCGGTCTTATTATATTTGTGCACTATAAACTTATTAAAAATTATTTTACTTATAATTTATTTTAAAAATATTATAAAAACCAATGATCTTATTACACATAATAATTTGTGATTAAAAAAATGAAATTAATTATAGTAAAAGTCAAATATTTCACACTATGTCGATCAAAATTAAATACTTTTACTAAATTTACTGCAAGGTTTTCAAGGGGCTAATGCATGCAGGCCTATTTTCCCGTGTCATTAGAGTAGGTCAATCAATATACTCGCAAAACTTAGCAAGGTATCATAAATTCATAATTGTATTTTCCTTGCGTCGGATTTTTTGAAACATTCGATTAACATCCGGTGTAGCAATTAATTCCCTCACGGCATTTATTATTTGAACTCCTTAGCTCATAGAGTTGATGCATTCACGGGAATGAATCCAGGGTGAGCAAGGACTCGAAAACTCCACACACATACACTCACGAGCTCATTTATTATATAATTTTTTTTATTTTTTATTATAATAATGACTAATGCTAATTAGTAAAACTAATTATGTGTTTATTGTTATTACGATAATAATT
This sequence comes from Glycine latifolia, assembly GCA_013407115.1. Lineage (NCBI taxonomy): Eukaryota > Viridiplantae > Streptophyta > Magnoliopsida > Fabales > Fabaceae > Glycine > Glycine latifolia. The sequence continues at coordinate 5,974,262 of CM023958.1, forward strand.
AAAGTTATCATATTTAATATAAAAATTAATTTTAATTTTATGTATAAAAATAATATAGTTTTTAAAAATTATTATTGTTTATTAAAATTTAGACATTTAAATGATTATAAAGTAAGAAAAAAATTTAGCTCCTTTTTTATAAGGTTTCTAGATTCATTCTTGCACAATAGTGTAAGGTCATATTATATTTATATGTGAAAAAATAATTTATTTAACAAAAAATATGTATTTGACTTTTTTTATATGTAAAATTTCCTTAAGTCAACAACAATTATACATTACAAACAAAATTAATGTTTGACCCAATAGATTGAATGACATTCTTGTCTCTAATCCAAGAAAAAAAATGAAACCATTAGGATATGCCTAATGATGAAAGTTAGAATAAATGTATGAGAATAGGTTTAATTGTATACTAAATAAATTATTATTATATGATTTATTTTTAATAATATAAATAAAAGTTAACATATAAATAAAATAATTAAAACTTAACATATAAATAAAATAATTGAGATTTTTTTAAAATTATAAATATATAATAATTTATTTATATTTTAAAAATATTTTAAAAGAGAAAATATTTATTATTTAACATCATAAATTATAAATGTGTGTGTGGGTGTGTGGGTGGGTGTGTGTGTGTGTGTGTGTGTGTGTGTGTGTGTGTGTGTGTGTGTGTAAAAATATATTTTTTATTTTAACACAATTAATTTATTTGAGAATATAAAATTAATAACAGTCAATGTTTTAAAATGAAAAAATAATATAAAATATTGAAAGTAATTAATTTGGGAATGGAAAAAATAATATTTCAACATAAATAAATAATGAGAAATTAATTTTAGGCTTTTCAAAAATATATATAAATCATTTTCGTCTAGTAAAGAGTCAAAAGAGAAAGAGAATCTGATATGCAATTATTTCATTTTGAAGAATAAGAACTTTATGTTATGATATATGAATGGATTGTTTAAATTTTATAAAATTTAATTATTAAATACTTTTACTTTAAAAATTAATTAAATTTGACGAAATTATCTTTTTTTCTTTATTATTGTGGCCTTTCATTATACTAAAAAAAATCTTTCATTATAGCATGTGAAGATACTTCAAAATAAAATTAGAAAAAGCCCTGATTAATCATATTTAATAATATTATGATAAAACTGTGGTGTAAAGGAGGTCCTCCATTTTAAGTAATCATTCAAATATTTTTATAAAGATTAATTATTAATAAAGTTAATAAATATTTCACATTAATATTAAATAATTTTTAAAAAATTTATTACTCCATGGTTATTATGATATATATATATATATATATATATAATTTATTTATTTATTTAATATGATAAACAAATTAATAACAATTTCTCGGTGAAAATAGGATACATGCAAGAACAAAAATTATCAATGAATATTTGACATTCTTCAATTCACCAAATAGGAAAACGTCTTGCAGCACAAAAGGGAAATTTCGTTCCTGAAAAATGAAAGTAATTAATAGCTAATTGAAAGGAAAAAAAAAAACATTAGGAGTGACTCTGTAAATAAAGACAGAGATCGAGAGAAGAAAAATCAAGAAAGAATATTATGTAGAAGCAAACTATAGGCTGAATCTGTTTAAATTTTAAAACATAAATTTAAAATAAGTATTTTTTAAAGAAATAAATAGAATTCAATTTTTAAAATGAATACAAATTATTTTTTAAGCTAAAATAATTTATACAAACACTTAAAAAACAGAAAATTAATTACTTATTTTATTAAAATAAACATTTATTTCAATAAATAAGTTTAAACAAACTTCCACATAATTTCATTTTATAATTAGATTCGGAAATTAAGATCAACAAGTTGAAAATCCACCATGTTCTTTCAACTACTCATTTGACCCCATTCATTCTGAATTTTCAAAGATACCCCATTCATTCTGAATTTTCAAAGATAAAAAAAAAATAAAGTTTTGCATAGCAAGCTTGATCATTTGGGAATGCACACACCAAAATTTATCAACATTGTCTCAAATTATCCTTTTCAAATTTTTGTTCTTGAGCTTTGCATAGCCAGCTTGGTCATTTTGGGATGTACACACAAAATTTATCAATATTGCCTCAAATTATCCTTTTCGATTTTTTTTATTGGATCAAAGTAAATTTGGTATTTAGGTGTCTTACTAACTGTCGAAGTAAAATTTCTAACTTAAGTATTTTGATTTTTATTAATAGACTGAAGTAACTTTGAGTTGCAGTCGAGAAATCATATTCTTAATAAACTAACTTTTATCCAATAATTTTATCTATCATTCAACAATAAGAAATGTATTTTTATCTAGTGAAAAAAGTGAGAAAAACACAAACATTTGGATAAAGATGTGTATATTACATTCTCTTATTCAATAGTGTACATGATACAAGATCCCAATATGATATAAGAATCTATTATTGGTACATTAAGGATACCAAAGTTTAAAATTGCAATAACTTTTTACCAGCAATTATAGCCCTGTTGGTACAAACCAATTAAAATTGGCTTATAAGTCATATTTTACTCCTTATGGGTGGAGGAGGGTGTTGGATATTTGTTGAACCTTTTATGCTTAAAAAGATTTATAAAGTTTTGATGATAACAAACAATGAATGTCACATTATTAGATTTATTGCACTGATGATAATTATTTGATATTTTGAAGTTACTAATATTTTGGATTTGATATTTTGAAGTTACTGATATTTTGGATTTATGAAGATCAACATACTTGATAAGATTATTTGAAGAATCCTGAAGATTGCTATCATTCAAGATGACATGGAATTAAGAAGATTTGTTTCTATTTATTTTTAAAATTTTATGTAAGGAGATTAGAAGATTGATCTTGCCAATATAATTATCTTTAAGATTGCATTCAAAAATAGGATAGAATATTTTTAAGATTACATTGCATAATATAATAGAATATCTTTAAGATTTCATTGCATGATAAGATAATTTTTTAAAGATTAAATTTAAAATTTAGATAAAATCATATCTTTAAATTAGTATAAATAGAAACATATGTTTGTGTTTTATGCATGCATTCCATTCCAAATAATATCAGAGTTTAGAGAGTTTATATTTGCATCATTGAGAGAATTGTTGTGAGATCATATAGAAGCATTTGGCAAGTCTGATTCTTCAACTCTCCATCAGGATTTAAAGGTACCTATTTGCTTAAGGTATAGAAGCGTAAAGGTAACTATTTTATTGTATTCTTCTTCTTAACTTTGGAAAAGGTCGCAGCTGGGAAACTAGGATACCAGTTTTGTCTCTGTTCTTGGTGAATTGAGACGTGCGACTTTTGGCTGGGAAACTAGGATACCAGTCTGGCTGGGAAACAAGGATACCAGTCTGTCTCTATTCTTGGTGAATTGAGATGATAGCTTTTTGCTGGGAAACAAGGATACCAGCTGGGATAATTGTTGTGTAAGGGTAGGCTAGGAAACTAGGATACTAGGAACTCTTGTACACAAAATTATCATAGTGAAATTGTCCATTGGATTGATTATCCAATTTGGACGTCGTGGTTTTTCCCAATTGGATTTTCCATGTTAAAATTGATTGTGTCTTCTTTATTTCTTATCTCCATATTATTGCTTTGAGTTTGATTTTAAATTGTGAATTATTTTATAAAACTCAATTCACTCCCCCCCCCTCTTGAGTTCATCTGGGACCAACAGAGGGTTTGGATGTGTGTAGGTTGTTATAGTCTATATCTTTCAATTGTTCCTTGAGATAAGGTGGAGGAGAATTTAGGTGAGTGTATGGATCGTTATAGTTTATATCTCCTAGTAATTTCTTGAGATAGGATGGAGGAGATTTGGGGGGGTGTGGGTTATTATAATCTATATCTTCCAATAGCTCTTTGAGATGGGGTGGATGAGGGTTTGGGTGAGGGTGTGAGTCATTATAGTCTATATATCCTAGTAGCTCCTTGAGACGAAGTGGAGGAGGATTTGAGTGAGTGTGTGAATCGTTATAGTTTATATCTTCCAATTGCTCATCGAGATGGGGTGGAGGAGGGTTTGGGTGAGTGTGTGGGTCGTTATAGTCTATATCTTCTAGTAACTCCTTGAGATGGGGTGGAGGAGGATTTGGGTGAGTGTGTGGATTGTTATAGTCTATATCTTTCAATTTCTCCTGGAGATGGAATGGAGGAGGGTTTGGGTAAGTGTTGGTCATTATAATCTATATCTCCTAATAGCTCCTTGAAATGGGGTGGATGAGAATTGGGGTGAGTGTATGAGTCGTTATAATCTATATATCTGGGTAGCTCCTTAAGGTGGGTTGGAGGAGGTTATGGATGTGTGTGGATTATTATAGTCTATACCAGTCGCTTCTCAAGATGTGGTGGAGGAGAGTTTGGGTGCTTGTGTGGGTTATAGTAGTCTACAAAATTTTTTATAAATCCAAAAATGAAAAATGATGTCATTTTTCAAATAAGCAAATTGTGAGTTAAGATGATTATTAATTAAATTAAAATTAAAAATTCAAATCATCTTGTTGTAAAGTGGAAATTTAAAGATTCAATTTTAATTTTATTATAAAAACTATATATAATATTAATGAATAATATGGTGCGTATAATCTAAAAAATAATTAAAAAGATAATAATATTCTAAAGCTTCATATTTCTTTGTAATTAAAAAGATATAAGTATTTTTCCCCTTACTTACCCATGAAAGAAGACTTAACAGTTAACATGTGCTGAAATCTGGTTTGGTGGAGATGGGTTATTGTGTAGCTCTTCAAAGTCTCTTGGTTCTTTTAGACCTATGAGTATATAAAGTTGAGGAGAGTTAAGAATTCTTACAAAATTTAAAAGGCAATAATATATTCTAAAAGATAAAGACAACCATTATGAAATCTCAAAAGGACTATGATTATGTATACATGTACCTGAGGGGATGCCACGAGCAAAGCAAAAATGAAACACGTACATAAAAATCCTGAAGAAGCCATCTCTAATTTCTTGAGGTATTGCTACTGTCGAGTGGTGTCCTTATAAAGCCTTTCAATTCAGACCATTTGACCATATTAATGCAATTCAAAAAATGAATTATCAAAACTATATTATAAAAATATTTATTAATAATTAATAATATGAGGATTTCAATTCTTACCAAATTCCCCTAAAAATATTCCTACCAAATTATTTGGTAAAAAAAAATCTTACCAAATTGTTAATATTTTAAAAGTTCTCATTTCTTACAAATCAAAATTTTTTACCACTATTCTTGACCAATAATTTCTATATATCATGTAATTAAATGTTCTTTCAAATTATTATTTTTAAAAAATAGAACATTTCATGTAACAACTATTTATGAAAATTCATAACAGATTGGTATTTGAATAAAATTTATTCCGATGAATTAATTAATATCTTATTCAAATTAATCTATTAAAATTTTCTACAACAATCAATTAAAAATTTAAAATATAATAACTACTTTTTTATTTGAAAAAGATTAGTCCTTACACACTATGTTTCTTCCCTAAATTATTGTTACTTTTATTTAAAAATTAACATTTCTAATTAGTTTCAACACTCTAATCAATATATTGGAAACATATGTCACTACATGCAGAATCGTTCCTTTATAGTTAACTAGTTTAGTGCCCGTGTATTTTGCATGTATATTAATATAGAAATAATTTTTATATTATTTAAAAATTTTAATATATTTTTTATGATTTAGTTTAAATTTTAATATATGTATGTTAGTAGAGATGTCAATCAATATTTAAATATATTTTTATATACATATATGTTTGAGAAAACTATTATTATTGTGAATGTTGTTGTAAGTGAGATTCTTTTTACTTTGATGTTGCATGTTCTTTTTTGACTTTCTTTTAAGAAAAATTAATTTAGTTCATTTTTTTAACCATGTTACTAGTATAAAAAATTTGTGATTTTATTGATAATTAATCTTTTTCAAAAGTAACTTTTGTTCACGTGGCGAAACACCTTTTTATAATAGATGTTAAAATTATCATATATATATATATATATATATATATATATATATTATAAACAGTGAGATCTATTTATTAGAGATAGTAATATAAATTAACAGAATCATTTGGATATAGTATAGGCATGATGTAGTTTAATTTAATTTTTATTTGATTTAAGTATTAATCATATAACTAATAATTTGTAAATTGATAAAAATCAATGTTTATTTAGTTTTTAAAATAATAATAATATATTAATTAGAATACTTAAATTAAAGTTATTAAAATTTAAAAAATATATTTTCAGAAGAAAAATGTATCAAACTAAAGATTTTTTTATACACGAATAATTATATATATAAGAAATTATCAAATTTTTAAATAATAATATAGAATTTTATTACATTAAATACTGATAGAATGATTATATTAAATATATTAAATATATATATGAATAAGTAATCAAATGTATATGGGAACCCGTAAAATGTCAAAAACAAATCGTAACTCCCAAAAAAGAATGTATAGTGCGTAAATTAATTATACATGTAAATTATAGAAAATAATAATAATTAATAAAAATCATAATTATAATACATTAAATAAATTGAATATCATATATTATAAAATTTTCCAAATCAATTTAAAATGTAATGAATGCATTTGGTGTTGAATTATTTTTTAATTATTAATTTTTTAATCTGATACATAATTTAAATTATAATTACTTCCAAATAGAAGAAATGTCCCACTATCATTATCAATTAATGAAATAAGAATAATTAAAATGAATTGAATAATGCTATTTAATAATTTTTGAGGAAATGAATATGGAGTTACTTGAACACATCACCCCAAAGAATCAAACATTATATATATATATATATATATATATTAGATTTCAATTAAATTTAAGTATAAATATATTAATTATGTATATCTGTGTCATAATCGGGGAAGGGGCAGAATGACAGAAATAAGTTTTGAAAAGAATTGAGCCTTTACCAAAATTTATAGAAGTTTGCCTTTTATTTTATAGCGTGATAATACGTTTTTTTCTTCTTTTGTGAAACACCTCTTTTTAAATCTTATATGTCAATAGTTGAAACAAATTTTAAAAAAACATAAAATAACATTATGCAAATGTCCAATTTAAAATATTTTAAAATTTGAAAAAACATATTTGAAGAAAATGAAAAAGTTAGAAGATCGCTTTTGAAAAAGAAGATAAATAAAAATAAGTGAAATTATAAAAAAATGAATAGAATAAGTGAATAACAATGAAGGAAATATATAACAAAAATTAAACCAAGTAAAACAAAAAAAAAAGTTATTAGGACACAACAAATAAATGTTTGCAATGAAGTCAAAATTAAAAGACATGACAATATATTCAACAACATATTCATATTTTTTAATTAAGTGCAATCTTCAACTCTTCCCATTTTACAATTCAAGTCAAGTGGATATGTGTCAAATCCAAAATATGATTCTCTCTTATTTTCTCTTTTTCTTTTTTTCAATTTCTAAATGAAATTATTTAAAAAATATTACTTCACTGTAATTTTATTAATATTTTTATGGTTGTTATAATTTTCAATTATTCTAAAAATACATAAGTAAAAGATATGCAGAAACTTTAAAAATTATTTATTACTTATTTTTTATGTATTCAAATTTCTATTTCATTATGTATGTGTATACACTCAGCCCAAATGAAAAATGGAATGGGCCAAGCTCAATATTGAAACAATAGGGCACTGTAGCAATGGCCCTAGCTAGGTTTTAATTTTCTTACTCGATCTTGGACAAAGCAAAGTTCCTTAAAGTGCATAATGATAACATGACAATATCTTTTGTTTGGCACATTAAGGATACGAAAATTTAAAATTGCGACATGATAACTTCTTTTTTGTCATTGAGAAGACAATGTTTACAATCGAAATTCCTTGGGATGAGGAGGTGGGCTTGGGGGTGTGTGTGGGCCTTCATAATCTAGATTTGCGAGTAGCCTTTTTGAATTCTCTGTAATAATATTTAAATTACTTTATAAACTGATATTTTTTTACATAACCAAATCAACCAAGTTTAAGTAAATAATTGTTCGAATAAAAATCATAAATGTAAACATCTTATATTAATGACGATAAAATTTAAGAAAATAAGTTGCAAAAATGTATATGTAGAGCGACAAAGAATGAATCATATGGTTCATGCATTCTGTAAAATAATTAAAATGCAATCTACTTATTTCTTAATGAAATTAAATAATCAACAAAAGTATTTTTTTAATCGTTTATATAGAAGAAAAAAAATATTAGTTTTAATAAAATAAATTGAGGGGAAAATATTATCCCCTTCTAAAGTCAAATTCTTTCACTAGCCCATGTAAACTTATAATGCTTATAACACAAACACCAATGAAAATCCTGAAATTTAGAGTTATATGTGACTATGCTCCATGTGTGTCTATATTTTAATCAGAGAATATTATAGAGGCCCTGATACTAGCTTTTAGATTTTAGATTTCTTGTACATTGAAAGTGATTACCACACAATTGTAATACTCTTACAACATCTACTTAAACTTTTATCCAATTCAGCTGGCCAAGCAACACTCGTGTAGATAATAAACTCGAAACTCATCTTCCAAACTAGAAAAGAAAAAGAAAGAAAAAATAATTATTACTCTGATATATAAATATTACGTTGCAGAAAGAATTTCAATTAGTTTTTAATTTTTTTATTAATCAGTTTTTTTATTTGATAAATAATTTTTCTAGTAATTTTATAGTAGATTCTAATATACTTTGAAACTTATTTGAAGTAATATTTTTTTAAAATACTAACTTCTAACTTTTTATATTTTTTTCCTTTTTATCATTAATATAATTATTAAAAAAAATTATTAACCTTTTGTCATAAATCATGATTTTATTATTTTATAATTATTTTATACTTTTCTACTATTATAACAAATTTTATCCTAATTTTATTATTTTTAAATTTTTTTAAAATTTTCAGCTACTTAGTTTTCAACTTTTAGCTAAGATAATGGCATAAAGAAAGGTGACATATATTTCCTTTATGAACCAAGATGATTTTATTGTTTTAGTTATTTTACATTTTTTAACTAATTTGTATTAATTAATAAATTAATTTTTAAGCTTTCAGCTATTTAATTTTCAACTTTCAACTAAGAAAATAGCATAAAGAAAGGTGATTTATATTCCGTTGTGAACCAAGGATATTATAAAGAAAAAAGACAATTTAAATCCAAGTTAAAGGGTGTACCAAATCCATTACAAAACAATTCAAGTATCCCCTACCCAAATCTGACTTCCCGCAATGGTTATTAACTTACTATATGTTTAAAGCAACATATCACTAAACTACTAGGTAACCACATTACCATATACATTTAAAACTAGCTTAAATGTTATGGTCAAAACAAGTATATTTTTCTTTAATTTCATTTTCTCCATTTTCCAGGTAAGTTCATTTATATATACACACACACACACAAAGTATCTGTTCTACTATTTAAGGTGGAAAAACTAAGACAAGATGAAAAAATACAGAACCAGGTAGATTCACAAGACAACCTGCAATTAAAAACATACAAAGTTCGGAACCAGGTAGATTCAGAAGCAACAAAGAAGGTTTACATCACTCGAATATCTCAGATCAAGTGTTGGATTATATACTTTGCTTCATCACAATCTTCTAAAGCTATAATAATTTTAATTCAGAGGGTTGGAAGCAAAAAGCCCTAATTTCAGTTGCGGTAGTTTTAGGAATAAATAGGGTTTATATACATAGAGAACTCGTACGATTGGGTCTAACCAGCCCAGCCCAACCCAACCCAACCCAACCCAACTTCACCCTTTTGAATTCTTATTCAAAATTTGTGACGAATTTAGGGCCCAAATGAAGGATTTGATATTTCTTTTTCGAGTAAATCGCTGATTTAATTGTTGAAAAGTTTTCAAATATCAAATGGATGCTCAAAAATAAGAAAACATAAATATATTTTTTTTCATATAAGTTCGTACGTTTTTTAATTTTGGTCCTGTGAATTTTTTTATTCTCTTTTAATCTCTATAAATTTATGTTTTTTAATTTTAGTCATTTTAAGATATTTTGTTCCTTTTTAGTCTTGTAAGTAACTTTGTATCTTTTCAATTTTAGTTCACCTAAGCCCAAACTTATAAGGCTATAAATGAAAAAAAATTAAAATCTTACAGGAACTAAAATTAAAAAGACACAAACTTACCAAGGCCGAAAATAAAATAAAAAACTTATAGGAATCTAAATTAAAAAAATGTCAACTTACATAAACTAAAATTAGAAAAATGAATTTATAAAAACAAAAAATAAAAAAAATTTAAAATCAAAAACATATTTAAGCTAATAAAAAACACCAATATAACACAACAAAATTTGTTATAATTTTTGTTGCACAATAAAAATCATTTTATATTATACTGCATGAGATATGAATTTGTATCACAACAAAATTATGAGTTTGTTATACCATTTTATCATAAATCATGTTAAATAATGAAATTACGATTTCATTATGCAAAGGAGCAAAAACATTATAACAAAATAAAAATTCCGTTGAACAGTAGTTTTTGCAGCCCAGGAGAAACGTGATTTCATCGAGCATTATAAGTGAGGATAAATTTAAAATTTTGGAATAGTGATAGAAGCCAATAACAACCCTCCCTGCTGCTACTGTGGTATGAAAATTTTCGAATGTTCTTTGATCTATGGATCAGTTGTGAATATCATCTTTGTAGCGTTAGGATTGCCAATGTTTTTGTGTGTAATCAAATTAATCAAATAATAAAAATTATTGTTTCGTTTAAATTACATATAAATTTATATAAAAAATAATTTATATTTTTTACAAATTAAGAAATTATTAAAAAAAATATAATTTTAATTAAATTATACAAAATTGTATTGTATTTATGTAGCTACTTTTCTTTAAATTATAAAAAAGATTATATATGATTTAAAATTATAATTAATATTTAAATAATAATTTAATTTTAATTAATAATATAATTTATATTTATGTGTAAAAATTATTCTAATATATATATTGAAAAGCCAATAAATTATTATTTTAAAAGGAATTTTTGTTTCTGCAACATCAACAGATAAATAAGAAACACACAACGATATCATGAAAAAGGCAGAGTACTCCACGACTAAATAACATTATATTACCCCAAAAAACAAAATAAGTAATCAATTGCTATCTGATTATTACTGGTATTTAATGTGGAATATGAGAATATTCTTCCTCCTAACTTGGTTTGCAAAATTCTAAACGTCTCCGTAGCTATAAGCATGGGAAGAAAAATCCTCAAAACCAAAAGAGTAGTCAAATGATTCAAATTCCCACACCATTTAATGAAAATATACAAAGCAAAGTACAAAACTAAAAAGTTTTGACCTTATCCTCCAAAAAAACGACCAATTAATGTGTGCTATATATTGGTGCAAATTCAAGTCTAGACAATAATTTCACATTATTTTTTCAGGAATTTGATTCTTCTAGAACTGATGCAGAAGCCAATAATAGTAATACTTTTATCTACCTTGCACAACTCCTCACTTCCATACCTTACCCCCAAGTATATCCCCAATGTTGAATTATTGTTTGAAGAATGGAGATCTTTTCAGAGGTTCTTATCTGTTTTACTGGTCCTATAAGATAATTTCTTTCAAATCTTTCTTTCAAAAATTAAAAATTCTTGCACATCTTCGTGCAACATGAGTGGTGTGGAAAGAAATAAAATTATGTATTCTTTAATATGGAAATGATGTGGAGTGTGATTGAGATTCAACTTATTCTAGATTAGTTAATTAATTGCTTTATTTTTACTAATCAGGTCACGGGTTTAATACATTTTATTAACAAACCTTTTCTCCTGCCCATCACCCAACTAATCTAATCCATACAAAATGTCAATAATTTAACCCGCAAAAGTTAATTAATCAAATAAGACCAAATCTTACAAAGTTGAACTTGAACTAAAACCACACCCTATTGGGTTATCTAAACTATGATTGTAACAATGAATTGCATAGGCACAATTATTCTATGGTTGGAAGTCATTGTCCAAAGAAAGGGAATAGCTCTAATTACAATGTTTTATTTGTGTCGATGCAGGAGCTTTTGCACACGCAACTGCATCGTGTCGCCGCACGCTAGAATTATTTGTGGAATTTTTTTCTTGGCTTGCATTTTTAAAGTGACGAGGCCATGAGAGTGATTGCTTTGGGGTTTGTCAAACCAATGAAAGTTATTTTTTTGTTTTTTGTTTTAATTAAAAATGGTTTTGTGGACAGACACCCATTGAGAACTTTAGGTGATTAATAAACCCGGAAAGGAAAAAAAATAAAAAGAAGTTAATACTTCCTTAAACAAAAATAATTACCTTCGTAATGATTAAAAATTAATTAAAATCATTTAATTTTATTAATTTTAAATAAAAAATATAATTATTTTTTAAAAAATTATTAGAATTTGATATCATTAATAAAATAAAGTTATAATTAAATAAACGATATATTAGAAATAATGTCATTAAATAGATGTAGAATTAGTTAAATTTATTTATTTATATTTAAGTCCAAGATGTAAATCACTTTTATACTTATATATGAGTTTAGAAGAAATACATATAAAGGACGATATGATATCTTTGTCTTTATCAAAGTAAAGAAGTCTTAGAGAAAAAATTAAGCATAATTTTTTTGCACTCATTTTTTTCTATTCAATTTATTTATTTTATTCATGCTTGAAATAAGAATAATTTAATAATTAAATTATTAAAACAATTAATAATTTTTTTTACCATTCATAATTACAATAAATTAATAGAAAATAGTCAATTTATCTTTTACAATTTTTAATTTGTTACATATTTTGTTATATCTTTCTTATTATTGTGTATTTGAATTTGAATTTTAACATTAAATGGAAGGAAATAATAGATTCATCATTTTATTTCTCTAATTTTAAAATTTTATCACTTAAGTAAGCAAATAATTTATTCAACCAATACTTATCTACAATCTTATAGGCTGATATTTTGAAGTCTTTTATATTACTTGTAAATGATGATTTTACTTACATTAATACCTTAATTATCAAGTGGGTCCACAGTATTGGGTGCTGGCCATGGAGGTTTCAGGTTTGGGTTTCCATGAGAAATAGAATTATAATCAAATTACATCGATAAAATGAATTTTGTTAGGTCATATTATACGGTGGTTAGCCGTGACCTTAAAAAATAGGGAGAGTCTCCCCTTACAATAAACAGTTTAGAATAAAAAACAAGACAGAAAAGAGAAGTTCATGTGCTCCATTATTGGGGGTTTGGCATAGGATCTTTGATTCCTGAAGGAAAGCAACAACTTGATATTGTGTTCATACAGACATACACATCACTTACTTTACTATTTCTTTATAGTACAAGTTTCGTGGGTGAAATCTTGTTAGGCATATAGAACAAAATTGAATCCGTTACCCCGAGATGATAGACAAGTTCTTCTTAGCATAACCATAAATTCCACTCACATTTTCAACTAAACTTTAGCAAGTTGGATTCCTCCCCATTTTATACGATCTCATTAAATTTCAATAATCAGTATTTTGTTTTATTCTAATAATGATGCCACCATACTTTCACTTGATGCTTTAGAAATTGCACCGTTAATTTGCTAACATTGACATGCAATAACGCACATCTCCATATGTGTGGACGATTATAATTAAGAACACTTCACTTGAGTATTTCCTTCTTTTTTTCACCCTCTTTCGTGATTCATTAGCTCAATAATTATCAAGAAAGTATATATTTTTTAAGTTGGATTACAATGGCAAAAAGTTCCAAAGACAAAAAAGATAAGTTAAAATATCTTTAGCATATATACACGTAGGTTATTCGGATATGCTTGTTTATCTTGCCATGCCTCAGTCCTTCAGGCCCGAGCAATTATGTATGCCCTTCATTATTTGCTCTACGATATGCTATCTTTTCATGTCTTTCCATTCCTTTCAGACACATGTGAATAAGCTTCTCAATCTGTTTTTTCAAGCTTAGCACAAAGAAACCAACAAAATATGCCCCACAAAACTAGGTGTCCCTCCCTATCTAAATGTACCACATATCCTTCTTGAGGACAACGAATTGATGAGGCCAGCTATGTACAGCACTTTGCTCATTATTTTAGGACATAAGAGTGAAACGGATAAAGATGATGCTCAAAATGTTATAGATTATAGGAAATATTTTTTATACAAAAAAGTGTGAGACTTTTAAGATTTACTTGGTGGTTAAGATACGATAAAATAATCTAATTATTATATCATGTTATAATTAATTGTTTGATGTATCAATAAGATATGATTTGTTATCTTATTTTATTGATGTAATGTATTTTTTATGTAGGAATTGTTGAAAAACAATAATAAAATAGGAGAGTCATTTTCTCTCTCTTCTTTTTTTTCTCTTTCTCTTAACACCCTTACCCTCCATTGTCACATGTCACCAACATTATCATCACCATTTGTGTGATTGTCTTTGTTATTGTTATTATTATTATTGTCATCAACATCATAGTCACATTACTATTGTCACTCATCACCAACTTAGAAATTATAACTTTATGTTTTTAATATTCACTATTTAACATGTTGTAATTGAATATTAGAGAACAAATTTTGAATATACATATTTTATTTTCAAAATTTAACTATTATCTTCTTCTTTAAAATTTTTACTATTTTGTTGGTTTATTTGCTTCAAATTCCCTTTATCCCTTTTCAAACATCCATGCATTTATGATATAAGTATTTGTCCTTACAATTTTTATGTTCATTGTTATGCATTTTAATTATATGATGTAAAAAATGTATATTTTTTATGATAATTAACTATTAATTATAATCATAAAATTTAGATATTAAAATTGACTTGTGCAATGTAGGAGTTAAAATACCATTATATAAATAATTACTTTTAAAATTTAATAACTAGACCATTGTACATATGTAAATTTAAAATAAATGAAATAAGGTAATATATTATACCGATTTAAGTGGGTATGAGTGGAGCTGCTCAATTTGAACTGAATTGAATTGTGACGAACTATTTTGAATTGCATTTTTAGTTCGTTCAAATTGAACTGAACTGTCAAAATTGAATTGAACCAATTCGAATTGAGTTGCTCTCTAAACTGTTCCAAACTATTTCGAGTTGTTGTGAACTGCTTTAAATTATTTCAAATTGCTTTGCATTGTTTTAGACTATTTTAACTGATAATTTGTTTTGAAAACATCTATGAGAAGAATTTTTTATTATCTATTAATTTCTATTTTAAATATTCCAATATTAAAAATATTTATTACATTTAGAATACCAAAATATAATCAATTTTTTTATAAAAAAAATAGCACTTTTCCTAGATATTAACATTTTCCTCTCCTAGAAACGTAATATTAAGATTTTGTTTTTTTCTCAAATATTAACATTTAGTTGATTGAACTTACTGCGTAGTTTGGTGAATGAAAAAATACAAGTTTTGGTGCAAACTTAAACAATAAAAAAAAAAGATGGATAGAAAAGGGAACAAATTCAACCATTAATGGTTGTGCTACTTTACTAATTGATAGAATAAAGACAAAAGGAATAAAGAAGGGGAATCAACTAAGCTATGACACTGACACAATTTGAGAGTGGACATTGTCACGTGATTTAAGTTTTTTAAGAAGTAGATCTCATATTGATTCGGAGTTCGGTTAACTGTTAATCTAAAAACAGTTCTCATTTTGGTTCACAGTTCAGTTAATTGTTAATTTAGAAACAATTAGGGTTTTTGAAACTCAACTGTACAATAGTTCAAATCAATTTTTATTGAAAAAGTTCAATTATTTTTTACCATCCAGTTCAATTCAGTTCAACGTCGGTTCAGTTCAATTCAGTTTTTTTACCCACTTCTAGATGAGTGACAAGGACACCAGCCCCATAAGCAAGTGGTTGAAAGTTTGATTCTGAATTCTAATTAATACTTAATAGAACAAAACCTAATTAGAAGGGGTCTATCCTTTACCTTGAGTATCTTGGAGAAAATTAAGCCCTACGCTTAATAAGAAACATTTTTTTGTGAGAAAAAAAAACCAAGATAAATATATTATATCATAGTGCGAAACATTTTCTCTTTTCTTTACTTCTTTTACTTTTTTTTACAGGCTTTATTTCTTTCGCTTATGTACAGCATAACATATCTATATGCATAATAAATCATGTTACAAAGGTAATTGTGTTGCTGATGATTTGACGGGTAAGAGTCTTGATCTTTCTTTTGTTGTTCACTTATTTGAAACTGCTCCTTCTTTTTGTTATAAGTTGTTATTAACAGATTCCTGGGGAGTTTATTTTCCTAGTAGGATACTTATAGCTGCTGACTTGTAGCCTCCTCTATATCAAAAAAGTATGTTACAAAGTAAATCATAAATGTAATATTTGTTTGAACCCAAATCTGCATCAACTCACCTGCAAGCAGAGTTAATGCAAGTTTAAAAATATAAAGCTTAAAAATGCTCCTTAAAATAAACAAAATAGTAATTTCTCAATAAAAAAAAATCTTGCTAACCAGTGTATTTAAAGTGGATAGTTAAAAATAAAAAGAAGAAAGTTTTTAAAATGTAAATCATAAAAAATGTAAAAAATAATGAAAAACACAATTTTATGTATTTTAATGTTTTTTTTTTTATTTTTAGTTCTTTAATTTTTTGTACTCTATGAACACTAGTTAGCTAGCATTAAAAAAAAAAAAAACAAAGTACTCCAAACAAGAGTTAATACCAGTGAATCGAATTGGGGTAAGAGTAAGACAACATGCCTATTGAAACGAACCATTAATTCTTGGACTGGGTGGATTTCCATAGAATGAATGCAAAAGTAGTTTTTGTCATTTGTGTGGAAAAATCGTGTAAGACCAGAGTTTATCAGTTTAATAAAAAAAATTACTAATAAAAAAAATTAGGAACAGTGTAAATATCCTTTCAAAAGGATTAGGATAAAATGTTTCTCCCTTGTCCCTAAAATACATGTGTCAAATCACATGACTTGACTCAATTAAGTTAGTTACTCAATCTAACGTGCTTTTGTCATAAGTTAAGAAAACGTCAATTCTCTCAATTCCTGAATTTAATGGGTTTATTTTTTTTTTGGAAACGTACTAATGGGTTGATTAATTGAATAAAAATATTAACAAACTAAAAATTGAAAAATAAAAATATTATTTTTAAAAATTAATATAATTGAAATAGACATCTAAAATTTTCTTACATTTAATTTTAAGTACTAGTATTAATTAAAAAGATTTTTTAAAATAAAACACACACACACATATATATATATATATTACATAGATCGAAATGTAATTAAATTAATTTGATAATCAAAACCTTGCAAATTAATTCAATTCTGTTTTCATAAGAGTCACGACAATAGAAGTACGTTGAGATTGATACGATCCAAGTGATAAGTATCCATATGATTAATACCTATCTTTCTTACATTATATTGGCTCTAACATATTTTTACAGGTTAAAAAAAGTATATGTATAATATATTAGTAATAAAAATAAATAAAACAAAAGAGAAATAATCACCGACTGATGAGAGTGCATGTTTCCCATGAGGTGAGCTGTTTCTCTTAGCTCCTACTGTTGGGGTTTTGGCTAACTGTGCCGTTATCGATATCTTCTAGCTTTGCTTGTGTACTTAAATTTTATTTTTCTTATAAAAAATTATTAAAATAAAATAAAATAAATATAGTAGTAGTTGTTAACCATGCACTCAGTTTTATATATATATATATATATATATATATATATATATATATATGTTGTTGCTGCTTTTATTGAACGTATCACGATTATGTATTTATTTAGGCGAAGTTTACGCGATTCATTAAATTAATTCATTCATCTTAATTAACAAACATAGCGTTGTCTCATTAGCTTCAATAATTAGAAGGATCAAAACAAATTAAACAATTCTATTTCACACAATGAGGCAATAATTTACTGGTCCCACAACAAGTTTCTCAGTCATATATTATCCGGTTTATCGTTAGAATCTAATCGTATATTCAATAGTTTAATTAAACAAGTTTATAAGTCACAATATTGATATGCCTATTAAGACACGAAATAAGATACTACTTCGACTTAGTTAGAGAATACAATGTTTTAATAATGCATATGTATATTATAACTACAAAATTAGTTGTTTAATTAAAAATTAATTTTAATAGCACTCTGATTAATTAGAAAAACAACTAAAGAATAGTGTTATACACAAGAAGAGGAAAAGAAAGAGACAAAACCCTTTTAAATTGAATAAATACAAACATATTTACTATTGATTTAATTTAAAATATTTAGTGATCTTACTTATAAAATTTAAAGATAGTAATATTTCAAATTATATTTTTATTAAAAAGTCATCCTCAATCAAATTTTTACACTCATGTGAAATAGCAAACACCGAAGAAAAAAACAAAATTGGAAGCACGACCTAACGGAGATACCAAAAGTCGTGAACTATATACTTAAAAGGGGTACCATATACACTGTCACTAAGTACAAAAAGGAACTCTTTGTAACCTCTAAAAGTCAGTAAGATTTGGATGCAAAATAACGACATTGTTTTGTGAAGCGATTGTTTCCACCATATATAGATGACTTCTATGGACAATGACATGAAGTTTTATAGTTTTTTCCTTTCTTTTCTTTTTCTATTTTATTTCACCCTCTTGACAAAGAAAACAAAATACCGAATTATATATCACTCAATTGTGACCTCCAAATTAACCAAAAGCCATTATTCCGAAAGTTGTTGGCACAAAGTACATGATTCGTCACTTAAGTCATTTAATTAAAGTTTAGGATTTCATCTTCACTTTTGGATATAGAATCGTAAATAGAGATATCACTTTACTTCAAATAGATCAATCTGAATAGTGAAAAATTAGTTAAATGTCAAATAAAAAATCTCAAATACTTCTCGGTTAGAAAAAAAAAATAATAAAAGAAATGAATCATAATAGATGTATAAGAGCCACTAAACTTAAGCAAATCAAATCAGTCTAAAAAATCATTTTATTACATATGCATTTATATGTATTATTATCTTCTTTCTTTTTAATTTTAGTGTGGCATATGCTTGTATCTTTTGTGATACCTACTGGAAGAAAAAGATGCACTACTTTACAAATAGAACTATTTCAGCGTACATAATAACATGATTTAACTTTGGTTTGTATGTAGATAATGTATATTTAAAGACAGAATTTTATTACAAGTTCTGTACTTAAAATTGAATCATAAGGTCTGAAATCTAAATCCGTGTCTAGAAATGACGAGTGAAAAGTTGATTTCTCTTGAAATTTTGTCAGGAAACTATAGGTGGAAAGTTTTCATACATAGTAAATGTTATTTTACAATGTTGTTATTGCATGTTCAAATCTTGACTTTTTTTTTTATCATAATATTAACATGAAATATCTATAAATTTTATTGATGATTAATTTTGGTTGAAAAAATTGATTGATCACCTTTATGAAACAAAACTTTAAATGACTATAATTAAAAGTAGGATTTTTATACGAACCAAGTTATTATTTAAGGAAAAAATGATTATTTTTTAAAAAAGTGATTGTTGGGCCAAAAGGGTTGTAACAAACAAACCCTATATACATGGTAGATCTTGAGATTTTTTTTTTACCAAAGTAGATCTTAAAAGTTGATTATGTGTTTTTCCATTTTTGTTAATGTTATTGAACATATTTCCATTGGTAAAAAAATAAAAATATTGCTTTTTTTAAAAAAAAAATTACAGATTTACTATAGTTTCAAAGTTATTTATACATCTATGACAGCGTGTGGCACCTCCACCAAACGCAACAGGGGTAGAGTCGCACCCCCACCGGGTATGACTCATTCTGTCACTATTTCGGTCGCTAACATTTTTAGTGACTGAAATAGAGACCGAAATTAGCGATTAAATTTTAGGGTCGATATGTTTTTTTTTTAAAAAAAAAAGGATTTGTGCCATGTGATAACTTTTTTGTTGACTACCCTACCCCATTTGGTAAATAAAGAAAAAAATATCCCCATTGGGGAAAAATCGTACTAATACTATTTTTGAATATCGTACTTCAAATGGTCTAACTATTTTGTATATACAAACTTCGAACGGTCATAATTTTTGATAGAAATGTTCAATGGAGGCGTACTTTATGTCAAAACGCTTGAAATTAAGAGAAGTAATTAAAAAATAAAAAATATCATTAAATTAACTAATTAAATAATTAAAAAAGTAGACTATTTGAAAATTTTTGGCTGATTGAATCTTAAATCGTAATTTTGAGTCACTTAGAGGCATTTTTTAGAAAAAAAAGTTGACCAAATCCCCTTTGAAAACCTGCTCAGGCCTTCTTCTCTCAATTTCGAGCGTTTGATCACCGGTTTCGCCTCAATCGGATATTCCAGTCAAAAGTTATGACCGTTCGAAGTTTATATACATTGTGCCTCAAAATGACACGTGTCACAACCAGGTGAGTCGTGTCTGACTGTGTCTGGCTGGGGTGCGACTCTGCCCCAGTCGCCCCTAGATGGGATGTGTCCGGTTGCATCTTCGTGGGGCGTAATTGATTGTTATACTTGCGTAAATAAGTTCAAAACTACATGAAATTTGTAATTTTTTTTTAAAAAAAATAATAAATTAATTTTTTTGCCTATTTCCCTTTCATTAGGATAATTGTCTTGTTGCGTTTAATTATGTATTTGGGAATTGACCTTTAATGTGTATCAATTAATTGATTATTCAATAACCGGCCATCCATAATTAGCGGAATAAGACGAATTTGGTGAATAACCAAAATTTAACTTTCCCTTTCAAGTACAAGTAGGCCTATTAGATAATAATGCTTTTTCTCGACACATTTTTTTATGGATAAAAGGAAATTTGATTAGGAAACAAATTACTAGGAATGCATACAATATGTTGTTGGTCGGAAACGTATTCAGTTCGAATTTGTTAAGTAAATCTTGAGTTAGAATATTATAAATAAAAAAATATGGTTAGATGACAAAATATCATTAAAAACAATCAATTAAGTTTTATAACAAAAATTAATCATTAATAAAATTAATTAATATTTTAAATTAATTAAACAAGTCCTCAATTTCAAATCTTGTACTTTTTATCCTTTTCCTCTTCAGGAATATAAACATTTTTCTTTTTTTATAATAACTTAAACAATAACAACAACAACAATAATAATAATAATAATAATAATAATAATAATAATAAATTTCTTCAAGTAAATTAAACAAACTTTTTAATGTTAATTGGAGTTTTCAAACCTTGTATTGTATATATAGCATGTGCCCACAAAAGAAGATAATGGGTGAGAATTCTTATGCGTATTGTACTATCCAGCTTGACCTTTCCACGAAAGGGACTTTCGCCTTTGGTAATTTTTTGGTTTCATTATTCAAAATTTTAACTTATTCCTCATTCCTTTGAAAGAAAAGCAGATGAATCCAATTGGCTAAGATTCTTATCCACTTCCACATGTGGAAACGCGGCAACTACACATTGAATGGACAAAAAAGTCGATTGAATGTGATGTGTGGGAAAGAAGACAAAACGAATAATTAAAATATAAATATATCCATCAAATTTAATATCGCAATATATTACTTCAATATTAAATATATATAAATCTTGATCTTAAATACAATTTTTTAAATTTATTTTTATCATATTTAATACTAGTATCTCTAAAATACATTCATCTAATTATGGTGTTAGTTTTAATGACTCATCTTTATTCCTATCAAGTTTGAATGAAAAATAAGTTGAAAAAATATATTTTTAATTAAAATTAGTATAATTAAATATGATTAACTAATTTTTTTAGTTAGTGTGAATAATTTTTTTTCTCTTATATTTGAAATCAGGTAAATATAAAATTGAAGATAACATTGATATCACACAAAATAATGATGTTTTGTAATATAAAATTAATAAAATGTTATGCTTCAATGTCTTTTCCTTTTTTCCTTTTAGGTTTAATGTTACTTTTAGTTTAATATATTTTGTAATTGTTTCATTGACATATTAAGTTTTAACTCTGATTCTTTAAGTTTTTAAAGTGTCTTGTTTTGGTCCATTAGAGTTGTGTGACGTGTCCATAACTTGCTGAGTAGGATGTTACTGTGGCATGGCTTTCAAAATGACGTCATTTTGAGGGATGCCTCTTGGTTTGCAAAATAAGAAACCCATTAAAGGAGAAGTAGCATTTTGATGTAAGGGAGAAGTGGAGGGAAATGAAGGGTTCGTACGAGTGAAACCTAGGGGACGTGATCGTCATCAGATTGTTGTCGGCATTGCTTTCTGGTAGTCACCGACGGTGGCTTCGTCATCGTCAATAGAGGTATGTCATTCATTTTGTTGTTGTGGTTTTTTTTGTCTTATTTTCATTTCAATAGTTGAGTTCTTTGGGTGTGTAGTGCAAAATGAGATTTTGTGGTCATTGATGGTGGTTGTTAAGTTTTTTGTTTTAGGGTATGTGATTGTGTGTCTATTGAAGGGACAATTTTTGAAGTTGTCTTTTGTTATTTTCGTTTTGCTAGATGTGCTATATTCTTTGGCTGCAAAAAACAAAATGGGTTTTTCGGGTATTTGATTGTGCTGTGTTGTTCTTTGAGTTTTTTGTTTTAGGGTTTGTGTTTTGTGTATGAATTGGTTTTTTGTCTATTAAGGAGATGTGTTTCGGTATTTTATAGGTTAGGTTAGTCTATGGTGTGTGTGGTTTGTTTAATAAGTGTGTTGCATTCCTCAACTAGTTTAAAGTATCAATTTTGCATGTATTCATAATGGCTTGTTATTTCAAAATTATGGTGCACCATGGTGGTAAAATAATTATAGATGGCGATCATATGGAGTGTAAGAGTTGTGAATCTCTTTGGGATTGCATTGAGTGTAAATGGTCATATTTTGAGATTTTGTGGATGTTGAAGAACTGAATTATCCCAAAGGAGTTGTGCTATGGTATCATTATGGCAATGAGGACTTGAATGTTGGTTTGAAATAATTTATTGATGATAAAGGTGCTTTACAGATGGTGGAAATTATGGCTAGATAGGGAATTGTTCATCTTTATGTTAAGCATCCTAAGGCAGAGGTTGAAATTATCAATTGCGTTCCAAGTTGTTGTCATAATGATGTACAAGTTGCAGGCAGTGGTAAACATTTTTGTATGCTTCTATAAATTGTTGTAATACGTTTATTTTGTTGGCTTTAATTATAATTATTTGTAATTGGTTTTAATCATGGTTGTTGTTTTCTTTGGTGGGTTATGATACTTGTTTTGCAAATCTTTATAATCCAGTCAGTAATCACATTGCAGGTGATCACAATAAAGGTAATTAAGGCAGTACAAAACCTAATGTTCAAGTGCACCAACAATCTGAAAAAAGTTTTACACCTAAAATTCCAATTTTAGAATCTAAAATATCATTGGAACGACCTCAAGTGTCAAGTTCAGACCATGCAGTACCAACTCCACAACATGAAAGAAGTTCAACATTTGAGATACCAAGTCAACAACCTCCACAATCTAAAAAATTTCTAAGTTATGGACCAAAGAAGAAAATGGATTGTCCAAAGGCTACTCAAACTAATCCAATATTTCATAAAGTAAAGCAAACTTCTAGAGTCAGGCTAAGTCAAAAGAATGTGCGTAGGCTTTATGTGCATTATACTAAGTAAATTTGACTTCAAATGCTAATCATCCAATTTGAGTAAATTTGGATGAGTTCGACAACATTGTTTTTACTAATTCAGAAGAAGAAACAAATGATGTAGAAGAATTTGATGGGGAATTTGTAAACCTTGAAGAAGCAAATAGAATAAGTTGCGCAAGAAAGAAAAGAGGGGGACACTTTGACGATTGTGAAACCAACACTATTGAAGAGAATGATGACAGTGATGTTGAGTATCACTCTGAAGAATTGGAAAGTGAGCCAAAGTTAGATAAGGAGGGTAACGTAATTGAGAAAGAAAAGTTCCCACCATTTGTTCCTCAATCTAGCATGACTGACTACAAATGGGATGCTGACTTATTATTTGAAAACAAATTTGACTTGAAAGGTGCAATCATAACATATGCAGTGCACTCGAGGAGAAATATGAACATTGATAAAAATGACAAGACAAGATTGAAGGTAATCTATAATCCTTGTTATCTCTGGAATGCTTATTGTTTACAAAGGTAAGAGAGGAATAAACATGACAATTAAATTATCATCCATATGTTATAATGACAATTGGAAATATATAGCCAAAATAGAATCTGATAACAATTATTTAAAAATCCTAACTAAATTAGAATAAGATTACCCACATTGTGTTGGTTAGGACTATTCATAGTTCTATTCAAGAGAAAAAGTTGAATTGAACTGAATTGAAAAAGATAGTTCTAAAGAAGTAAACTAAACTATTTAATTTTGATATTGATCTATATTGTTTATAAGTTCAGTTAACTATTTTTATTTTACAAAACTCAATTGAATTGTTATAGTTTACAAAAAAAAAATGAATTGCAACAACTTTTGAAACAAAATTGATATTTGTAATCTAGCTCTGCCTATCTTGATTTTTAATCATAGCTATGTTTACGTAAAACATTTTCTTCTCAAAACAAGACAATGTAATGGCTACCCTCCTTAGCAGAATGATGAATATATTGACATGATTGCCATTTGTAATTTAAAGTTGTTTTTGCATATAGTTTTTGCTAATCAATCAATTTCTTGCTATTGTAACGTAAAATTGGACACAAAGTTGGAAACTAATTTAGTTCAATTTAATAACAATTGTGAACTGAACTAGTCTCTAACAATACAATTTTATAAAGCTGAACTTACAAAATAGTTCAAATCAATCTTTTATACAAGTAATTTATATGGTTTGCTTCAATTTTGTTCTCAATTAATGCATTTCAAAGTAGTTTTTTAACACCCCTTTGTTGATTAAATGAAATTAGAATCAAATTCTTTTAGTAGAGACTTGACTTCAAGTTTTATTGATAGAAATATATATAATTAGAGAAAAAGATTCCATTAAAGATAGTCAATCAAGTTTTTTTTATAAAAATTAGTCATCGATAAAGCTAATGCTTAACAAATACTTTGCACTTGTTATATGAAAAAAAAACATATTAATTAATAATCATTTAGAAGTCATTTTATAAAAAAATAGAATATCTTAATAACTTTTAAGTTGTAATCAAATTTAATTATTAATTTTTGAAATCTGTTATATTAATTTTTAGGGAAAATTATATTTATATTTGTTTATCATACATTACAAGGAGAATTTTGATCATTATAATATTATAAAAATATAAAAAACAAATAATCAAAATGAAATAGATTTTTCTTTATAAGATTAAATATGATGAATAAGGCTCCAAATATATTAGAGTCATCAAAGATGCTAATGTATTTAGAGTTATTTATAGGTGGTAGAGCTCCATCCATGTTTGTGCAACTTAGTCACCTTATTGTCTTAGTGCAAATCCACTATTAATAGAGAGAGCCAATGACAAGTAGACATTATGGAGTGACCTATGTGTCCTTAGAGAGGTTCCTCACTGTAAGGTTTTAGGTGTCCACGTTGGCACTTTAATATAATAATATTATGATTAAGAAGAAATGGTGTTTAAAACAAATCCGGGTTCGCGTTTCCTAAGCCAACGCTGAGGCATCCAGATTCGTGTGACCGAGATGTCGTTTCTATAAGGAGGTGTCGTTTCTATAAGGAGGTGGGACGACGCTGACGTGGAATAGGAACCTGGATGAGGTTGGATGAGGTCGTAGCGCCAAGGTAAGAACCAAGTGAGGTCGGAAGAAGTCGACAAAAGGGCGAAGCCTTGGACTTGAGAAATGTCAAGGCAAGAACCCGAACGAGACCTCAACACTATGTAATCGATTAAGTGAGGAACCTTGGGTTTTATAAATGGTCAAGTTAGGACCCGGGCAAGGTTGTCTGGGCTGCGCATATCAAGTGGGGAAGTCAAATGTGCTTGGCTCGCCAACTTGGGTGCCGCCCTTGTCCGTTTATATAAGTCCACGGGGACCCGAGGCATTGACCTTCACCAATAGTGGATTGATTAGGATCGTATCCCGCGCATATTCTACATTTTAAACCAATCCGGCAGCGTTAGTAAGAATATAGAGACCCCGGCAGTCACACATAAGATGGGTAAAACGTGTTTGACTCGCCAACCCGGTAGTTGGTGCTTCCACAAGCTTGCCCTATGCACGTGATCCGCATTGACTACCAGGTTACTTGGGTGACACGTGTTGACTTAAGTGACGTATGTGATGTGCGTTAACTCCCAGGGTATATAAGTAACGTGCGTGTGGGTTACATGACTCATTTCTTCCTCTGTCTCTTTGCAAAATGACACTATTTCCTTCTTTCTCCGTTTTCGCCATTGACAAACGAGGGAAAGCTTTAAGTTTAGGGGAGAGAAGGCGATTTTAGAACATTCGAGCTTGGAGAAGCTATTCTCCAGCCTCATTAACAATTTTAGAGGTAAGAAACACCGGTCTAACCTTAAAATCTAACTGTTATGGATTCTTGGGTTAGGCTAGGATAGGCCTTTTGGGGGTCTGCATGCCACCTGTGGGTGACTAGTTCTTGTAACCTGGAAAAGTATAGAGTTTCTTTACATGCAACGGTTGAGAACCGCTATTGATCGCTTACATGCATGTATGTTGGGCGTGACACAGAGGGTAGGGGTGTTCATGACCACGACGTCGAGCGTACCGGTGTTACACTTAGAATAAGTAAGCTCTCTGTTCTTGAGAGTCCCTTTCTGGATTGTGTTTCACCATACTCTGAGGGAGTGATGGTTATTGTATCTCATGATGCATGTATTGAAATTGTGTGTTACTGCCTTTTGACTGAGAACATGTATATGATTTGCACCGTGATGACATGTTGTGATGTATGAGATTCTCTGGCCAGTAGAATGGACAAAATATGGACTTTCCTTAGAGTCAAAGTCACGTGGAACAACTCTAAGTGGTCAATTAGTATATACAAAAACCCTGAGAGAGTTGTGTCCTTATAGCAAGGATGATCCTCTCTTGGAAGAGCCATATACGTCCGAGCAGAACCCTGAGCGAGTGTGCCCACCCGGGGTGGATGATCTCCCTCAGGTAGTGTCTGTCCGAGGTCCTGAGGGATTGTGCCCATTAAGTTGGATGATCTTCTCTTGTTATATCTGTGTGATTATATACATGTAATGCTTGAATGACAGCCAGGATGACTCGCTCGTGTAATGCCTGTTTTGATGCTATGTGTCGTGGAAGTGAACTCGGGGAAGGAGAAGTCTCCAAGGACCCGGAGTTTACTGAGATTTTTATCTTACCCCGGTTGGGGAATTATATGTCTTTGCAGGTGATGAATAGAGAGAGGATGGCAGATCCCGAGGCAGGAGGCCCGGGTAGTAGCGCAGTCCGAGGAATTCCAGACACGAGGTCGAGGCAGGACGGGTTCCAGATGAACCTTAGCCTTATTTTGCGAGCGCATTGACTCCTTGTTTTATTATGTATATGTATCTTATGCGCTTTGTAACCCAACCCTGGAGGGAGAACATACCCGGGGTCTTATATGTTTATAAACTCGTGAACAATTACCATACATAATGCACAACTATTATTTTTTGTGGACGTATGATGATGTCATTTTATTAGCTGCCTCCTAATTAATTTTGTTATATTAATTGTTGCGCTTAGCGACCATTATTGAATGTTAACAACCGGATGCATACGGAGTGTTACATCTTGCGAATAAGCACAAAAAGGCAAGGAATGGTGAGAATAAGCCCCTATGCATCAACGAGTAGGTGTGGGTGATCTTTAGGCCTATTGGGATATGTCAATCTTCAAGACCATCTTTGCCAGAAACAAGAATAATCGAGCCTTTAGTGTAAAATAAAGAAGAATAATCGAGCCTTCAACAAAGGTGAAGTAGTCCACATTTCGATTTGTTAGGCTCATGTTGATGTGGCATAGAACTTGGTATGTAATCATTAATTAATTAACACATGTTTTACAATGTGTCGCATGTTTTTATATATACTATTATACTCATAATTTCTTCCATTTCTACATTGGAAGGCTGCAAAGTTAGGCTAAGGTCCTTTACCTTGATGAGTCCTTGTTGGTTACTCATAAGAAGTCCATACTAGCCACCAAGGCAAAGAGGCTTTAGTCAACCAACAGTCCTACACTCACATTAACCCATTAGTTTAATGACAGGATTATGTGGGAAAAAGGACAATACCCTAGTCAACACAACCTTGCTAAGAGACTATACGAGTAGACATACATTATTGATGGATTAGGATGGAGGAAACTATCCCAAATGGGTCAACCTTCTTAAGTAGATAACTCGACGTCCAATATGTCAAAGGACACTTGATATTTCCCTATCTATCCAAGGGACATAAGATGCCTACCATGCTAAAAGACAAATAATGTTTGACTACAGACAATCTCATTGCTTGCCATCCTCGAGATACCAACTAAATTGATGTTCAAAATATGACACACGATTCCAAGACATTAGATCAAAAGTCCTAGCACCTTTTTAAGTTGATGAGATCAGAAACATCACCAACTCCTAGGTTGGTGAGGTCTGAAGCACCGCCACCTCTCTAGGTTGGTATGATTAAAGAGTTATTAAAATATAGATTTCACTTCGTATCAACACGAGACTTCAACTTAGGGATAATAGTTCAAAAGGCTCTTTCCGGACACACTGAATATAACCCAACCAATTTTAGGAACTGAACACCCCTTCACCTATGAACCATATGAAGGTCATGCCTCTTTGATTATGATAAATACTAACAAGCTTCATATCACTTGTATAATCTTACTTATTCCATCTCCAAAGCACTATCAATACTTTTGGTTTTCCTTTCAAGGTAGGTTTTTTTTAACCATTTCATTCTTCAATTGAATACAAAGTTTATTTAGGTGTTAGAATATTCATAAGTGGTTACTCTCGCCATGTACTTAGTGAAAATGAGCTCATATGCTACAAAGCTACTGAAGCTCTGTTAGATCGAAACGTGTAAATGAACTGATCTATTAAGTTCAAACTGAACAAATTAATATTAACTTCACTTACTAGCTACTTGTATTTGATAAAAATGATAATTATAAGGGTTACTTAAATAATTCCAATCAACATGTTATTAGATTGAGTAAAATTAGATTTGATGTTTTTAAGCAAGATCTTGAATTTAAATATTGTGAATAAAAAAAATGTTACTTGAGAGGAGAGAGATTTCACTAAAAATGATTAATTTGGTTATTTGACGAATATTAGTTATAAGTAAAATTGGTAAATATTTCTTCCTAATACCACGTTTAAAAATAAAATAAAATTGAACAACAATTGTAAATAACTCGGGCATAAATTTTCAAACGTATGAATTATGATCACATGAAATGGAATTTTGTTAGCTTCCAATTTAATATAATGTGATAAAAATGAAGTCACTAATCAAAGCCACCCGATAACACGCATAATGAGTGTGACGCAAGTTACTGCCACGATGATTTCTGGAAAATATGCACCCAATCATTTGACTATTTATTTTTTATCATCCACGATCAATTTGCATTTTCTCATTCACAATTGAAGTCATACGTTATTTTTTTTATATATCAGTAGTCATACGTGGATTTTTTATAGCACAAAGTCGAAGAAAGCTTAAACCCATATGATTGCACAATAACAAAGAGAACCCTGAAGAAATTTGCTCGTTAGTTATTCTTTTTAAGTAACTTGCTCTGTTAGATATAATTTGTTATACTTTCTTTGTTGCAATATTTTTTTATCCATTTTTTTTGTAGTACATTTGCAATTCCGCAATGTTATGTCATGCAACTATTTTTGACCAATTAATGCATTTACAAACCCACGTGTGTACACGTTATTAGGCACGTATGAAATTAAAACTATGGTTGGTTTTATATACAATTTTAAATTAATATCCGAAGAATTTATATTAAAGGCATTTTTCTTTTAAAATTTGATCCTTTTCACTAATGTGACAAACTAACTATGTTTTGTTGTAACTAATATTTTATTTTAAATTTTGATTAATATATTTTTATAGGCTTAATTATTATTTTAATCCTTTATTTTATTTTTAAAGTTCAATTTAATCTTCTTATTATTAAGAAGTTTAATATCATTTAACTTTGTCACTTCCATAATTATTCTTTTATTTATAAACAATGGTTACAATAATAAAAAAGAAAGTATTGACAACACAAATTAACTAAAATTCGATTCCATAATCATGTAATCTCAAAAGAATCTTAACACTTGGCTTAACAAGAATAATTTATACATAAAAGAAGCGTATTATTTTTTTTCACTTTCCAACTATTTAGTGCCTATCAAAATTATTGATTGACAAAAGCAATAACAAATTTGTGTCCCTTAACTAAGGGATTTAGAATTCAAATTTTAGCCTTAATAAATATTATAATAATTCATGTTGAAAACAAGACTTACATTATCTATATCTACAATTTTCAACAGAGATTCATTGTTATTTTTGATATTCAATACTTCATTTTTTTATATCAATATTATGGTAAAAAAAAAACTATTGAATCACTTCATCTGAAAAACACAACACAACTTGACAGTGATTCTAATAAACTCTCAAAGAATTTATCCAAAGAAAAACATATTTAAGGAATAAGGATAAAGTGATAAACATGTCTCTCTCTCCTGTGTTCGGAGACAAGAGAAAAGGAATCAAATAATCAAAATAATAAAATAAAAACTAACATTAATACAATAATAATTAAATGAAGTGAAAAAAATATCCCATAGCAAACCACGTCACACCACGTGGCGGTAGGCAAGACTAAAGAGGCGGTGGTCCGGTGTGAGCGACCGGGACCACCCGGTATCCAGTTAACAATTCCCACGGCATCGCAGAAAGCGACATCAGACAAAAAACGACACCGTTTACCCTCCACCCTTTGCATATAAATGCGTGTACGTTGTTGTGTTGATCACTTAACTCTTTCAACTTGGAACCGTTCTACGTGTTCTCTATTCCCTCTCTCACTCCATCTACGTAATCATTTCCTTTCTTTCTTTCTTTATCTTCTCATTTTTCTCATTACACTTTTTTTTTCTTTCTCTAGTTTTGCTACTTTTCTCTTGTTAACCATAGTTCACATATTATATCATCACATATCATAGTGATATCATATCACAATGTGTGGCATACTTGCTGTGCTTGGTTGCTCTGATTCATCTCAAGCCAAAAGGGTCCGCGTCCTTGAGCTTTCTCGCAGGCAATGATTCTCTCTTTGTTTCCTTGTTTTAACTATCATGGTGGTATCTTCTAGAGGGGGGGGGGGGGGGGGGAATTCGTGGATTATTAGTTAACACCTAGAGAGAGAAAGAGACAAAAATGAGAAATATATGTGTAATTAATAATATGATGTGATAAAGAAAAAGTTAAATAAAAATAAGAAGTGTTAGACAAAATATATGGTAGGTAAGAGTGTATATATTATCACATCCATTTTCAACTGGCTTGTTCATTCAATATTTTAGAAGGAACGACTTAAACATACGTAAGAGTTAATTAAAATTAAAATTATTGCTTAATGTTGGGGTCCGGTCATCATCTTTTAGATGTAACTACTAGTGTTTAAGGATAACATGTTTGGACTTTGACAAGTTAAGTGGATTCTAGAATAAATAAGTGGCATGTGGGGCCCACCTTGCTGTGAAATTATTGGTAACTTTGTGGTGTAAAAGTGCTAACAAAAGAACAAACAATTGGAAACAAGTAAGAAAAAGGAGTTAATTTGTCTTGAAAGTGTTAAAGGAAAATTTCAAGGGTCATCACCATTTATTGTTTTGTGTTTGTTGATGTCACAGATTGAAACACCGTGGTCCTGACTGGAGTGGGCTCCACCAATATGGTGATAACTATTTGGCTCATCAACGGTTAGCCATAGTTGATCCAGCTTCTGGTGATCAACCCCTCTTCAATGAAGACAAAACTGTTGTTGTTACGGTGAGCCTTGTGATATTCAATGATTAAAATTAGTTTCATACTGTTATTTGATAACAAATTAATATTTTAGATATATGTTAAGTTTGTAAATTTTTATAATAATTATATTAAAAATCATATAAATAATAATTTTTTTATTGGTTGATAGTATAAATGTTTTTACCTGCTAACCATCAAACTCGTGTATGGTAATACTTAAGTTGTAATATACAAAACTGGAATGTATCCCATAATAACATATTCCTTTTTATGCTTTTATTTACTAATCTCACCAATTTGACTGCGATAAATTATGACTCATGTTAAATATGATCCACTGAAAACCAGGTGAATGGAGAGATCTACAATCATGAAGAACTCAGGAAACAATTGCCTAATCACACCTTCCGTACAGGAAGTGACTGTGATGTTATTGCTCACCTGGTTAGTTTTCTTTATGTATATTTTGCAACAAATTTTAACCTGATCATATATACATAAAAACCACAAGAAACTTTAGAAACTTTGTTTTATTCATCAATTATTCTTATTCTAAGTTTTGACCAAAATTTCCATAATTTTTAATCATATAGAATATGGCTGTTACTAATGATTGGAATTCTTGTTCTTATCACTTGTTTCTTGATGGTGTTATTTTAGTATGAGGAGCACGGAGAAAACTTTGTGGACATGCTTGATGGTATATTTTCATTTGTTCTGCTGGATACTCGTGACAATAGTTTTGTAGTGGCACGGGATGCAATTGGGGTCACTTCTTTGTACATTGGTTGGGGTTTAGATGGTAATGTTCTAACATTTGCCCTGCTTTTGAACTGAATTCATGTGTTCTATTTGAACTAAAACAACATATTTGAATTGAATAAATGGTGACAAAGTTTGGCATATTCTTCTGTTCAGGCTCTGTCTGGATTTCCTCTGAATTGAAGGGGTTGAATGATGATTGCGAACATTTCGAGTCTTTTCCACCTGGTCATTTGTATTCTAGCAAAGAGAGAGCGTTCCGCAGATGGTACAATCCTCCATGGTTCTCAGAGGCTATTCCATCTGCCCCTTATGATCCTCTTGCTTTGAGGCATGCCTTTGAGAAGGTAAGATTCATACAGGACACCACATCATTGTAATTGAAAAAAACTATAAAAAAAAAACTCATGACCAACAAGTCACAACACATCATATGTAAAGAGACTGTATCTGGATTCGAACTCATGACCAACAAATCATAAAGATACAACTTTATCGCTATGCCAAGACTCACCCTCATCATTGCAATTGGAAGTTTATCCAAAAAAAACACCTACTTTTGGGAGCCTTGGAAAAGCTTCTGTAGAACTTATTTGGACTTAAAAAGTAGCTTGTAACCTTCTTATAAACTCATTTTAGCTTATTTCAATAAGGTTCATCAAGAAGTTGTCAAAATAAGCTATTTTAACTTATTCTAATAAGCTTTCAGGTGATAAACACGTATTGAATAAGTAATTAATTAAGTTGTTTATCCAAACATGCACTTTACGGCAATGTTAGTTTTGCTAGCAGAAGGGATCGAACTTGTGACCTTTCCCCTTTTCCCTTCTCCCTTAATCATCTAACCCACCTTATATCTCCTGCTTTTTACTACACTATAGCTGATATAAGTGAATGTTATTGCAGGCTGTGGTAAAAAGGTTGATGACTGATGTGCCATTTGGTGTTTTGCTCTCTGGAGGTTTAGACTCTTCATTGGTTGCAGCCGTCACGGCTCGCTACCTGGCAGGCACAAACGCTGCCAAGCAATGGGGAACTAAATTACACTCTTTTTGTGTAGGCCTTGAGGTGTGTATGTAACTATTCTTGAATTTGCAGTGGATTTGTTTAATATAAGAAGGACGCCATGAAATTTGTCTTAATCTTTAATCATCTTATGTTGAGTAGGGTGCACCCGACCTAAAGGCTGCAAAGGAAGTAGCAGACTACATAGGAACTGTCCATCATGAATTTCACTACACTGTTCAGGTATATTTACATGAGATAGTATTTTTACTGCTAAAAAATTTGGGGGCTTTTTGATGTACAACATCATAATTAGTAAATGTTTTATATATGGTGCATGCAGGATGGCATAGATGCCATTGAAGATGTGATCTATCACATTGAAACATATGATGTGACAACAATTAGAGCAAGCATTCCCATGTTTCTTATGTCTCGTAAGATCAAGTCATTGGGAGTCAAATGGGTTATCTCTGGAGAAGGATCTGATGAAATCTTTGGAGGGTATCTATATTTCCACAAGGCACCCAACAAAGAAGAGTTTCACCAAGAAACATGCCGCAAGGTCATACAGTTACCATGCTTATTATCAGAACAATATAAGTTATTGGACTGTTAAGTAAAAGGGTTAATATATGATTTTTTTTTTTCTCTTGAATATAGATTAAAGCACTCAACAAATATGATTGCTTGCGAGCCAATAAATCGACCTTTGCCTGGGGTCTAGAAGCCAGAGTACCATTTTTGGACAAAGAGTTTATCAAAGTTGCAATGAACATTGATCCTGAGTATAAAATGGTATGGATACAGAATATTGCAATGCACCATCACTTGAAAAATGTTACATTTTATTAAAGTGGTTTACTACGTAATCTGTTCAGATAAAAAAGGAAGAAGGGCGAATTGAGAAATGGGTACTAAGGAGGGCCTTTGATGATGAAGAAAATCCTTATCTGCCAAAGGTACTATGTGATTTGAAGCAATGCTTGTAGAACTTTGCAAAATTAATTTTGTTAAACTAACATGTTAGACTTCAATTTTTATGCAGCACATTTTATATAGGCAGAAAGAACAATTCAGTGATGGAGTTGGCTATGGTTGGATTGATGGCCTTAAAGCTCATGCTGAGAAACATGTAAAACTTGAATGAAACCTTTTCTCTCTAATCTCTTTCTTTTTCTCTTGTTATCAATGGTCAGGCATGACATTTCATATTGTTAATTATTGGTTTATGAAAATTTCCTATAGGTAAATGACAGAATGATGCTCAATGCTGCCAACATTTTCCCCTTCAACACTCCAACCACCAAAGAAGCATACTATTATAGAATGATATTTGAGAGGTTCTTCCCTCAGGTAATTTTAGTCAATCATACCTAGATATGAAAATAATTCATGTCGATTTTAACAAGGGCTGATCCAAATCTCTGTGTCCCTTAATTTTATTTTGTAGAACTCAGCAAGGCTCACTGTTCCTGGAGGACCAAGTGTTGCATGTAGCACAGCAAAAGCAGTTGAGTGGGATGCTACTTGGTCTAACAACCTAGATCCATCAGGTAGAGCAGCCCTTGGAGTGCATGCATCAGCTTATGGAAACCAGGTCAAAGCTGTAGAACCAGAGAAGATCATACCCAAGATGGAAGTTTCTCCACTAGGAGTTGCCATATAGAGCTAGTATGAGCCATAGCAAGGACTAGAAGTTGTCCTAGAACCAGCATATAATATTATTATACTAGTCATCATAAAATGAAAATTTTGCCTGCTGTGTAGTTTATCCAGGCAATGCTATATAAATAGATAAGGCTCTCTATGTAGCTGTCTTAAGTGTAATGCCATCCACATCTTGTCTTTATTTTCAATTTATGTCACCTAAACACTCATTATGTACTGGATTTCCAAGAAAATGTTATATAAGTTAAATTTGAATGCAAGGTTCACTATTTCAAATTTTCATTACCTGTGTATTACCAAAAATTTTAACTAGCTGAACTGAAAGCATATTATTCATACCATACATTTCAAAAATAAAAAGGAAAGTGACACAGTAAGTATTATGATTTATATGCTAACTTCTACAAATGATTGTAGAACTTCTTATTAACCTTACCAAAAAAGGCCAACACAAAGAACGTATGTTCAAAATAGGCCTTAATATAGTCAGATATTAGGGAATGATTGATTGATAAAGAGACTAACCAAGCCCACTCAATAGTACGGAACACTTCTGATGTGTATCTTTCAAATTTATAATTCTAATTAGACTGTTTACAGTGATATTTTTTTCGTGAAAAACATTAACCTTTTATTTGGTCGATGGAAAAGAAAATGAAATGAGAAACAAGCTTAAAATTTGAATAAAAATCAAATGAAGAAAAAATTGAAACTTATTTTATGAAATATTTTTTCTTTCTTTGCTTAGTTTTTTTTTTTATTCCTTCTTATTTGTGTTCCTTTGTGCAAATGTTGGATACAAGAGCAATGGTTACAGACATAATTTAAAGTATCCATCCAAACATAGGATATGAGAGAATGGTGTTGCAACTAGGTTAGTGCTTTCTACATGGTCTGTGAGGGGTGCCTTGGTATCAAATTTCTTAATTTGTGGGTGCTTATTGTTAACGTATCGGGGTTATCTGTATCTGGAAATATTGCTATTTACACCCCATTTTTCTAAATACATCCATACCCCCTTCTACATTATACTTTTTTTCTTAAAGAAATACATCTCTTTTACTTTTTAGTAATGTCTTTCTAGAATTACATATACCTATTCCGAAAATGTATTATGATTCATAGTTCTAAAGATATACTTTTGAAATAGGTATATATTTTTTAATAAAATATCACTTAAGAATTAAGATGGTTGATAATAAAAAAATATGATAAACACTTATCTTATATCCATGTTTGTTAGTCTTATTTTCATCTTATCATTAGTGTTCTTTAAATCTTATCTAAATTATTATTTTCATCTTATCTTTATTATTTTTTAAACCCTAACTTTAAACTATTTTCACCATATATTCATTATATAATCTATGTTTTATCATTATTATACAATATTTTATTTTTTTTCTTAACGTGGCACTGCATTTCAAGGTATGTTCATCAATAACTTCATATATTATACAACTTAATTACAAAACAAAACTTTTGACTCTGGTTTCTTTCTTTTAAGTGCATTCATTCATTTTCTAATCCAAGTTTACGTCAACGATTCAATGCCACGTGAAGTTATTAATGAACGTACCTTGAAACACATTGCCACATGCAGGAAAACACAAAATATTGTATAATAATGATGAAAATGAGGTATTATATGATGAACATAGTTTAAAATTAGGGTTTAAAGAATAATAAAGATAAAATACAAATAAGATTTTAGATAGAATTTAAAGAACACTAATGATAGAATGAACATAAGACTAATAAATATGGATATAAGATAAATGTTTATCATCTTTTTTTTATTTCTTGTCAACCATCTTAATTCTTAAATGATAGTATATTGAAAAATATAGCTATTCAAAAAGTATATTTCCAGAACTATGATTCATAGTTCTAGATATAAATTTCCAGAATAGGTATATGTAATTTTAGAAATACATTTCTAGAAAGCAAAAGATGTGTACTTCTTTTAAAAAAAGGTATAATGAATAATTGAGAAGTAGAAAGGGGTATGGGGGTGTACTTGGAGAACTATAGGTGAATACAGAAAGAGCCTATGTTATCCTTGTGCAGTATTGGGAGATTTTTTCATTGGACCTTGGAGTCTTTGGATCAATATATTTGCTTTGCTTGTCTTATTTTGGGCAATTGCTTTGTGCATCTCATTTTTTTTCTTGGTGCACCTGTTAGGAAATAATCAATACCCCAAATGGACTAAAATGCCCTTTTATTAGTTTACTCGAGCACCCCATTCTTTGTCTTCGTTCCTCTTGCACCCCACTATCTTCCTCTTGTAATGCTCTTAATTCACAATAGCAATCGTCGCACCTCTGCCATCTGTCATTCGATGACAATAGCCACCCCACAACTACATGTGAAGGCACCACAATCGTTGTTGTTGAAGCCACATCACACATAGGTGTGATGTTTCTTTTCCGACATCCATTTTTGTTTGGTGTTTTCCGAAATCGTTGATACATAATATATAGGTATTCCAAAAATGTATTACAAAATAATTATTCTGTAATATATGTTGATATATTATAGAACAGGCAATTTGGAATACATTTTTTGAATTCTATTATATTACAAATTCATTGATCCAGAATTATACGTGTATTCTGGAAATGTATTTTGGAATGTCTATTATGTAATATATAA
Organism: Glycine latifolia; assembly: GCA_013407115.1. Taxonomy (NCBI): domain Eukaryota; kingdom Viridiplantae; phylum Streptophyta; class Magnoliopsida; order Fabales; family Fabaceae; genus Glycine; species Glycine latifolia. The sequence goes on from CM023958.1 coordinate 6,012,596, forward strand.
ACATATATTACGAAATAAGTCTTTTGGAATACTTGTTTATTATAAATTTATTGAGTTAGAACGATACAAATATTATATAAACGTATTCTAAAATGCTTATTCCTAATATATCAACATATATTACGAAATATGCATTCTGAAATACGTTTCCAGAATAACTATATTATGAATCAACAATTCTATTATGTATCATTCCGAATCAACAGTTTCGTAATGCGCCAGTAAACATCGAGGACCTCTGGATCTTCATCCGTAAGCTTCACTTCAACGACCTTGGTCCCATCGCCAACAAAAGCGAAGAGGTGTAGGGAGCTATTGCAAGCACATGAGATGTAACGGCAACAAAATGGAGGGCCAAGACCGTGAAGGGTAAGTGAGGATATAAAATTATAAGGTACATCAAGCGAAAAATAGGACGCGTAAAAATTGCCCTTAATTATTTGGCTGTGGGTCAAAGTAAGCTTAACAGTGGTCCACAAGTCAAACATTTTAAAGTACGGATCCATGAAATTAATTTCCAAAACAAATGCACAAGTGTACTTAAACTTTTTCTTTTACTTTGGAAATGTATACTAAAATTGTTTGCTTGCATTAATAGAATAAAGAAAACTCCTTTTCCAATCTCTATGGATTGCCCAAGTGGAGCTTTCATGATTGATTGGTTACATTTGATAAGGTAGACTTCTCATTCCTTGAACTAGAAACTATCCTAATCCTCCTTTCCTAAAAATTTTAAATAAAAAAAAATGTATATTTCATCTCATTAGCATATCTTTACATATGAATCAGTTGCAGCTATATCATGCAAGCCTCTCAATAAATGCATTACCTAATAGTGAAGAGGAAGTGTATTAGTTAGCAAACCACAAAATTTAATAGAACAAGGTAGTATAGAATAGTTCATTCCAAGTATCTGGCAATCCAGGAAGACACCAGTGGCTACAATCAGCTGAGTAGGTAGGCTTAGCTCTTTGTTGAGGATTCAAATCACCACTATAAATTGAGGGATGTGCATCCTTCCTAAATGCTGATAGCATTGTGATGTCAAGAAGATAAGCAGGGTTTCTCATTTCTCTAATAACCATGTCCACAACCCTCATTTGCTCAGGGTATACACCAGGGTATGCTGTGCCAGTGCTAATAATTGGAGTAGTTTCACCATAGCAGTTCTTTGTAGTCAGTCCTGCTGTCACTCCAGAATTCCATTCATTTGGGCTGCATAACAATGCCATCAAGTTTTACCACAGTTTTACAGTGAAATTTGTATGAAAAAAGACAAACTAGGTTAACCAAACCATTGAAGATTTTACAATATGTAAATGTAACATTTGTAAAACACTAATCACTCTTAAAATTTGTATCACATATAATGCCACTACTTCAAAGGGTGCGTATCCACGTTATAATTGGAAGGATTGTGTTTAAATTTTTTGAAGTTTTAGATAAAACTTGTGTACGGAGCGGTTTAATATAATTCATTAACTTTTAGATAAAACTTGTGTATGGACAATACTAGTCATATTGGTCAAGTAGTTGTGTGATTTTTTTCTTTTCTGGGTCCGAAAAAGTTGTGTGATAGTTAAGCCCCAAAAGTACAAAATGTGTATTAGTATTAGGCTACAGATCAAGACCATCTTAATGGATTAAATGTGGCCTTGCCAAGTTAAAATATATAAAGTCTCTAGATTCTTACTTTTTACATCACTTTTTCTTTTAATGGCAATATGCCACTATCCTTTATTTTTTAACTATTATTTTAAAACTTTTGAAAGAGAAATTATAAATTACTTTTGGAATGAAAATTTTGATTAAAGAAATTAACACATTTGAAATTAAAATTTTAAAAATGACATACTCATTTTATTTAAATAAGGGAAATTTTAAAATAACACTTAAAAAATAAGAAATGATGCCATTAACACACAAAAAAAAGGTGCTGCAAAGCACATCCACCGAATCCCTATCCTATGACATTTAAACATATGTTGAATGAGAAGTTCAAATAAATAACAAAATATATGAAATGGGCCCACAAATAAATGTAGTCTTTCCTCTTCTGTACAAAACGTATTTAGTAGGCGATTAACATAGGATGATGCATGTATTTTTTTCACCGACATTTAGGAAAAAAAAAAAACATCGAAATTTTCTCAGGACACGCATCACCTTGATCTAACTTTCTCCAAATAGAATCGGAATATTGGATTGTGGAAGGGCAATAAAAGTGCCAACTGCACTTCATGTGAGCATGAGTGACCACGAAAGCGACAAAAAGATGCCTTTGCACAAATTGCATAGCTCCAATTTTTCATTTTTACTATTTTAAAATACGTATACATATCATATCATATTTATAAACACACTAAAGTAAAGTTGAACAATATTAATCACATTGTATCAAAAAAAAAAAAAATACTAATCACACAATCAGTGACTCACTATAGTGTATATACTATTAAGCATCGTGTACATGATATTAACCAACACACTACAAATCTTTAGCCAAACAGAGTGCATTCTTTTACGGATCTAGCACCACTAAAATTAAAACGAGTAATTCTCTTTAAAGAGTAAAATAAGTAATTTCAGTTGTTGATGATCAAATCAATAGTTTGATATTACGTATATATAAATAACAAACTATAAATGTGTTAAAATATTAATAATTAATTTTCTCATTAATAAATAAAATTACTTTATTTTAGAAGAGTCAAATATGTGACTAATAGTCCTATTTGTATTATTATCTAAAAAAAAGTGCTATTTGCATTATTAACTATAGGAAAATTATTGGTTAGCTTATGAATGACTAGTCTAAACATAGGGGGCACCACCATCCTAAGGTAACTATCCGAATGCAAATGTGTCTGCTAGACTGAAAGAGATAGGACAAAGGACAAACGCAAACCCATGAATTTCAGCTTCTAAGATAGGAAACTAAAGAGTCAAGACTCTACTTTTAAATTGTAAAGGGTCAAAAGAAGGGGGCTCCTAGTCCCAAACCCTTCTTAACTCTTCAGAAAGAGGAAGATTTAAACGTTTTGGATATGATATTCCAATTGAACAGACAAAATTATGAAGCCAACATACCACACATGTTATATAGTACAATAATGTAAGAGAGAAAGAAAGAGTCAGAGTCCATACTTGGTATGTGAAGGAGAAATTCCCAGGAAGAACACTTTGGTTCTGCTACTATCAATATTGGAGTCCACCCAATTAGCCCATGTTTTTATACCCCTTTCCAAAGCTGCTAAACGATCCATATCTTGGTAGTATTTGCCTCCTAATTCCATATAATCCCACCTGCACAAAATATACCAAAAACCAAATTACTTCGAAGTGTGCAACATAATTTAAAAAGACAAAAAGGGAAAAGGATAGTGTTTTTTCCTTTTTTGGAGGAGATATTTAGTTTTGAGTTTAATTTCTTTTTACTATTAGTGTAAAAAAACATTGCACTGTCAGGTATGACTATGAACTAATAAAATATCATCATCGATATGACTTTTAAGATCGTTATTCATAAAAATCAACAAATACATGCCAGTTTGTGATCAGATATGTAAAAATTCTATATACTTTCATGGCATATACTATTCATTCTTTAATATTTTGTTAAATAAGCTTATAAAAGGGAAGAGATAGTTGGATACCTTTGAAGAGAGCCTAGATGATCCCACCAATGTCCAGTGTTGAAAGACAGCACATCAGCACTTCTCCATGCGTCACCATTCCCATCAACCTCCTCCAGCCTCAAAATTCTCTTCCCTTGGACCACATCAATCTCAACCAAATAAGGAGCCCTGTAAAATGAAACGGTCACACCGTAGTCCTGCACATACCATATCAAAACCCAATTAAGGACCATCTTAATCTTTTTGCAGCTGTAAAATTCTGCTTTTATACAAGTCTACTTTATACAACCAAAACCATGATCATAATTTAGTGTTTCAGTTTGCATCTACTAGCCCAAATCATAATGGCTTAATAGTACATTTGGGTCCCCCTCACACCACCTTTTGCAAACAGATACTTTGTCCTATTGAAAATATCCTGAACCTACTCCCTCTGATTTTGAATGAAACCTATAACAAAGAGGGACACAACACATACTGTTCTGCTGCTGCAAAACCACTGTGCTTACTTTCCTTTTCCCTAAACCAAAAATTGAAAAACTTTGCCCAGAAAATAATAAATGGGGCAAGTTAATTAATTGACAACATCATGGCCTAAATCTAGAATCTCAATGGAAAATAAGAATTGTTGAAAAAATGTCAAGTGGGTAAAATAAACATTATGATTGCTCAGAAGAAATTAATATGTTCACACTGACCAAGAATCTGAAGGTTGAGAGTGGTTCCCCTCTGACCAATTGTGTCTGTGTCTGAGGAACTGCAGCATATATCATACAAATCAGTGACTGCCATTGGTTGCGCCCCAGTGAATCCCCTACAAACATCACAGTTTTGCCCTTCATTTGCAGCAGAAACTCCACCCCATTGAACCTACCAAGAACATGCTACAAAACCATTTAGAGGCATACATAGGATACTGAGGTCTTTCTCATTCACTTCTATTCTATTAGTTTTAAAAACTGTTTCTTAAACAATTCCACACTATTCACCAATAAATTTCTCATCCAAAATCAAATAATTTTTGAAAAATATTATTTCTAAAACAAGTGTTTTCAAATCAAAAAAACATAGTCAACTAGGAAATATTTTCTCATAGTGTCTTACATCACCCTATATCAGCTATTTGAAAAACCTTGTTTTAGTTGCCTCTTAAAAACCAAAAAACAGTTTCTGAAAACCAAAACCAAACACCCCATTTTCTGAAGAAAATTGCAATGTCTTTGAAAACAACAAAAATGTAATCTTTAGGAGAAAAGTCCTTGTTTTGAGCTTTTGGGGTACCTTGGGAGGTCACAGTTGAGGGGTCTCCATCTGTATCTGAGGTAATCAGAATCAGGGCGGCCAAACAATTTGCAGTTGAACTGTGGATCTATGATGGGGCAGTTGGAGGATTGGTAGAGAGGGTAAGAGTCATCTTGGACCCAGGTTCCCACAAACAGTGCACAGTTGGTTTGGTTGGCATGGATCATTGGCCTCTGCTGGTGGAGAGAGTTGTGGTGGTGTCTCAGGCTTAGTAGGAGGGCACATGAGGATGTGTGGAGTTGAAGGGAAAGAAGAAGGAAGAAAATAGCAAATAGGGAATGGAGAAGTGCCATTGGAGAAAGAGAGAGAGAGAGGGGAAAGGAAAGGTTGTAAACAAAAAGGGACAGGGAAAGATGGGGGGAGAGGGAAGAAGGATGTTTGGACTGTTCTGAAAAGATGTGAATATATAAAGGATGAAGATTTTTGGTGTCTGAAAATAAAGTTAAGATAATGGTGGGGAGATTTGTTTTGTTGTATACATGTGAAGAAGGTAGATTGAAGTTGTCAAAGTGAGGTGAATAAATAAAAAAAATGGGTTACTCTTAAACAAGTATGAGCATGTGATTTTAGTTGTTGATGAGCAAATGAATCATATATTTCAATATAGGAGGAGAGTTATTGGAAACAATTCCAATTTTTATTTTAAAGTTATATAATATTGCTTAGATTTAAAATAATTATGTTATCTATGTAATTCTCTTTAGATTTAAAGATATTATTTATAAATTATAAATTTATTTCCTAATTTATGGCGAGGATGTTGGGTTTATAATTAAATTTTGTTGAGATGTTACATTAAACAGATTTTATAGATGCAGAGACGAGGGTTTGAATAGCATTAAGCAAATAAATTATGATTTTTTCTTATTTTTTTATATGTTATCTTTTTATTTATTATGTGTTTTTTTCTCATCTTTATATGTAACAAAAGAGGTGTATAATCTCAATTGTAACATATTCTTTTCAACACATTTTATTTAAATTGACTAAAACATATAAAATCAAAAAAGAAAAAGTATTAACAATTTTTTTCAATGAATTTTATAATTCATTACATATGTATACTTAATATTTATTTTTGAAAGACATGTATACTTAATATTATATTGATCATTTAATTTATCATCATCAATTCAAATTTATTATTTTACATTCTACAATTAGGTGCTCTTTAGAAGAGAATCGGAAGAAAAAAAAATCTCAAATGAATTTATACTTTTTTATGCATTCACACAATAAATTATTATATTTTATGATAAAATTATTATATTTTATGATAATAATCTATTAGTTTTATTAGAAATATTAATAGGAGAGATTTGAATCTCTAATCTCTTCTCTCGTATTAAATAAAAAAAATCCTCATATTTTATCTGAATAAATCAGATTTAAAATAGACGTTTTAAAATTGGAACTCTGTGATTCTCATCCAATTTTACCAATTCATTGCTGGGTGAATATATGTAAAATTGTAAATGCATGGAATCCGGATCTGATATTTAGGGTGGCTGAAACAAACATTCTGTCAAGCATGGGTAGGAGAGAGGGAGTGTTTTGCATCTGTCTACAACTCTATGTAATATGAACACTGTATGTAATTGTTGTTTTTATTTTTTATTTTATTCAAAAAGCCACTTGCTTTTTATGTCAGATGTAAGATTCTTTAATGAAGAAAACGAGTCAAGGAAAGGCAATTTGGGCTGGGTCCTACAAAGTTGTAATTGGAGATTTCTTGAGGGCTAGGAGAGATAATAGAAAAGAGTGGACACAAGAAAGCAACTACAGTTTACACTCTACAGCTTGTGTTTATTACAGACAATTATTGAACGTGGTTGTTCATAAATAATTTTAAATTTCCTAATAAATTCTCCCCATAGTTTATTACTATTAATTGTATTGATTTTTTAAAATATATCATGTATAATGTAAGAAAATATGACAAAACTAAACTATTCAAACTCATAATCAGATATATTTAGGATTTTTTATTTGACACATAACTAATCATTTTTATTGAATTGGCCTATCTCCAGATTTTCGTTAATAAATTCAAGTGTTAAACCGACATAGTATTTTGCAACAGTTGGACATTGACTCAAATATTTGCAAAAAGTAATCGGTAAAAAAGAAATTATTCTTTAAGTAAAACTGAACTAGTCATGATATTTGCCTATAAAAATTAGTGAAGATGAACGAGGATGTATTTGCATGTTATTTAATATACTAAATTTAAAATAACAAAATAACAAAATAATTAATTTACTTGATAAATAGTCATTTTAATGATAAAAAAGAGCTTAATTCTGTTATACTATCAATAATGCATTTTTTTACGTTGACAACCAATAAAAAATATAATGATACCTTTTAAAATTATTATTACAAAATATGTTAACAATTTCTAATTACATATCGATCTATAATTAGATGATTGTAAGAAAAAACATTTATAATGTGACTATACTATAATTAAATAATCTTAGATGAAAACACAATGTGAAGCAAAACCTTGGAAGTTATTCTCACCATAGGTAACGTAGGTGGTTGACAGGGTGAGATTTGTGGATGCTTCCCTTCCCAATTAGAACTTGGTGATATACTGTGGTGATGAGATAGTATATCTAGTATTTTAGAAAAGGAATCGTGAGAATAATACACGGCCCAAAAGGTTGCTTTGCCCCTTCCCATGAACGAGGTGAATTTTGATAAAGCATATGTTCTTTGCTTTTCTTAGCTATTCTTCACAGATTGCCCTGATCTCTTGATGAAAATTTAAGGGGATAGCCTAAATCATAATCGATTAATTAACATATATTATACTTTTTTTATGTGAAAAATTAACAAATTATACTAACTGCAGCAGAATAGTTAAAAAAATAACTAAAAATACGTATTTTATTACTCCGAGCTCCATGTTATATAGGTAAGGGAGAGTAATATTATATGCAGTCTTACTCTTATATATACAAAAAGGTTGTTTTCAGATTCGAATTCATTACCAACAAGCACTAAGACACAAAACTCGTCCTCAAAAAATTATATATCCAGAGAAATGAATATTATACAGCATTATTCTTACATATGCAAATAAACTATTTTCGGATTCAAATTCATTATTAACAAGTAATTAAGACACAATTTTATTGTTGTGTCAGGACTAAAATTAACATATATTATATTTTGTTTTGGTGTGAAAATTTATTATATTATACTAACAGCGGAATAGTTAAAAAAATAAAAATAAAAACTAATTTATATATAAAAATTATAACTATAAACGAAGTTTTATTGAGGCGAACTAACTTGCACCAGAAGTTTGGAATCCTTGTGCGTAAAGTGCTCAAGCTTACCTCCCGTTGTAATTTTAATCTTTCGAAAAGAGACTAGTTTATTACCGTGCATTACACGGGTTATTCAATTTAAGTATTTAGGATTATGTATTGTTTACTTTATGAAAAATACTTAGTGTATATTTAAACTAATTTATTACAAATAAATTCCACACCACATATACATGAAAGTTTTGCATCTTGGTTCTGAATGTCTCGACTTTATTTCATTATCGATTCTTCTTCATCAAACAATTATAGAAGTTGATCGTTTTCCATCATATATCCATTTACAACATTCTAATTTGCATGTTACATAGCCACATCACCTGCAAAATTCAGGTGGCGGTGGAGAACACTCATAATCTCTAATAAAGCACCTGCCATTCTCACATCCACCATCAAAACCTGTCAAATTAATTTGTTCACCCTTATGATAATTTTTTTGCATTACATGCAATCTAATATATATTAATGTTAATTGTACATAATTGTATATAAGAGACACACAATAAAAAAAAATAGAGAAAAGATACTCGTCGTTCTTGATGCTATGAGAAATAAGACGATCAAGCAAGGAAATAATAGTGAATTTTTTTCCATTATGTGTGCTGAAAGTGAATTTCAGAATCAACTTTATTCTCTTCTATAAAAAAGCTATGCTTTTGAGAATTATTTATAATGATAAGTGCATTGATTTTCATAATCACAAAATATTAGTCAACTATTTGGTTTCCTTAAACAAGTTATTAAATATTTTTGGTCAATTGTTTGAATTTCTTTTTTGTATGAGAAACTTTTAATAAATAAAAATAAAAATTAATATATTTAATATGGTGAGTCTTTAAAATGTCTTTTTTCTTAGTCTTCCTAACATTTCATTAAGAACAACTGTTAAGAAAAATAATCATTTCAAAATAAAATATTCCCATAAACTGAAATATAGGCATATATCCACAAATTTTCTTTAGTGGGAAAAAATAATTTATAAAAATTTTACAAATGAAAAATATCATTAAATTTTTACAAAGACATAATGTCATGACAAATAAAATAACCAAAATACTTAAATTTTTATAAATTAAAAATTTTGTCTTCATATTTTCATATTAGGTATTAAAAAAATTAGAGAAATTGAACACGATTAAAATTGACAGAATAAAGTTGATAAAATTATAATTTATTTAGTTGTTTTGTGAGTAAACTTAGTGCTAATTTATTAATTTATTTCTATAAAAGATCTAAATCATTAATTCTTAAAAATCTCAATTAACTCGTTATCATCATCATCAAGATCATTACTACCACAATCATAATCGTCAAACAATCATGATGTTGGTGCTGATAGTGATGAATTAATGATAATCTTAAAAAAAAAAGTAATATAATATAAGAGAAGTTGTAACTCAAATATGAGATAGGAGAAAAATATGGAGAAAAAATAGAAGAGAAAAAAAGTTCTTTTATAAATTAAATGATTAAATATGATAATAGTCTTAAATTAAATTTTGAGAAAAAAAAACTAATGAATTTTTTGATAAGAAAAAATTGGTGTTAACACACTCCAACTAGGATAGATAGTAACAGTCCCCATGTATAATATTAAGAATTATAGAAAGATTTTAGGCTGTAGCTCGGGGACAATTACTTTTAAGCAACAATTGTTAAATAGATGTAAATGTCCAATGTGTAATTATTGTCTTTTTTAAAGTAAGAAAAGTAATGTTAAACGAGTGACCTCACTCAAATTTACCATTTCTACTTTACAAAACTCAGATGAAGGCAAAAGTGCAGTGGTGCAAGGTTGTAACACCATGCGTGGTATGCAAAAGTGCAGTTGTGCAAGGTTGTCCATACTATGTGCAAAAACTCTACTTCTGGAGCTAGTGTGGACAGATGGGAGAATTGATCATATTCCTTATACTGGTATATATTCAATTCCCTGTAATGCAAGCAAGCTCATGATGGCATGCTAAATCCTTCACATGACTTTCTCACCCTGTCAACTTGTTTATCAATGGAGCACTCTGAGCTGGTTGTTCCATTCTGGCACTGTTGATCCCCGGGACTCGGTTGCTCCACCTACTAACCAATAAAATTATCAGTCTTAGCTGAAGCAAGAAACCACACTAAAAGAAATAAGTTAGGAGAAGAAAGTAGTACAATGGTGACTGGGTCAATAGCACCAATAACTTGATCATTTTTGCCTGCACAAGTACTGGAAAAAAATATCATGATCTGTTAGATACAATGTCGTCATCACTTTCCAACATAAAACCTCTGAACAGTTATGCCGACAAAAGGCGAAAATATCGATAATATTTTACTATGAGATTGATTAAGTGTGACTCTTGCATATGATGAGAGTGGAATTCTATTTTGAATTGTTTATTTCATGAATAATGCATCACCTTTTAATGAGTCCCATCTATTATTTAGTAGGACCAACATGAATTTCACCCAGTAATGAAGAACGTTGGAAGGAGGGTATTATAGAGTGTAATGCTGGTGTACAAGTATGGTAACTCTGAAAGGATACAAACATGCTTTGGACCTTTGGTAAATTAGAAAAGAAAGCATCACGTTTGAAAAAAAAAAAAAATACCCTACAAACGCATTTGCAGAAACCCAAATATATTTCTCATATGGTTAGGATTAATAGATAGAAGACTTACTCCTCCATTTAATGATCCATCATCCCTCTTTCGTCAATCTATTCTACTTGGTATAATTCACATACTGGACTAGACATACTGAAGTTAGCACAGCAACTTCTAGAAGAAACATCACATTTTGCTCGTGACTCTACATAAGGAAACATCAAAGTTGTAATGGCCTTTATGTGGCACAAGCTTATTTTACTTGTCTCCTCTTTTACAAAAAAAAGGAATTACAAAATAATTGCATACCCATTAACAAGACTGGATCTGGAGATTGATTACTCGGCAATAGCTTTTGACACATGATGGCACCCTGAAAATCTAGGAAAGATCTCTCAAGATTAGTAATCTTTCCAAAGCCAAAAGACGTCCATGTTTCTAGCGCACTAGGAACAGCAGGCAAAACAAGCCTTTCCACCCCCAATTGCGTGAGCTTCTGAAGAAAGAAAAGTACAAGTTAGAAAGTGAAAACTTCAAGAAAATATATAATATTTTAATTATTCCCCCTATTTTTATTCAGCCTCACCACTTACACACAAATTCAATATCAGAACTGAATACACACCATTTCAAAAATCATCATTTGTTACTATAGCCAGTTTATACAGCTCGTCATACTAGATTATTTAGTCAACCTTTTAAAAGCAGCCAAATGAGGTACCATAAATGAGAGTGTGATACAAAGGACCATAGAAAACAAATAAGAAACAAATTTACTAATTCATTTTCATACCAAACATGTAAAGTTTGATAAAATAATCAATGTGCAATAAAGTCAGATGTAGCTTAAATTAGGAACCAAAGCTAAAATTTGGGCCATTCATTAAGAAACAAAATAGTACAAGCAGTAATTACTCTTATCCTAATATAATATGGTCACTCTATGAATTGAATAAGTAAGAATATGGTTTTATAGCCAATAAATAAACGATACATAATATATTATTGTGACAAAGATATACCAATGCTTATTGCTTAAAAAAAGGTTTGGTTGAGGATTGTTTTCAAATCAATACGACATATATTATTTTGGTGTGCCTTGTGTGATTTTGGTTTGCTTAAAATTAGAGTGTGCCTTGAATGTTATCACTGGTATGTTAGAATGATGAGAAGTTGGTGTATATAATCTATGAATCACAAACTCAGGCATGGAAATCAGACACACATTGTGACACGGCTAATATCCAAAACATAGGATACCAAGACACCACACACAATCACCGACTCTGACACGAACACTGTGACACGATTAATGTCCAAAACATAGGATACCAGGACACCACACACACGCATAATCAGCATGACAAAATTTGTTAAGTCCTATGAAAATGAAAAAATATTATGAGTCTTGCAATATTTATAAGTTGACTTTCTTTAAATATTTTTTTTACGATAGTTGCTGTCGGCTCAATCTCTTAGCCCATGTCCAAGGCTCCAATCCATGTCAGAGAGGTGTCTAAGTCATGTTGAAGAGGTGTTTGAGAAAAAAAAATCATTTAATAATTTAATTGTGACAAAGCAAAGGGATGTCCGAAGGCGTGTCCAACAAGTGTTGTGTCCGAAAAGTGTGAAACGCACTGACACGCGATTATGCAACACACTGTGATCATGCATCATTTTTATCTGGCAATCTAAGAGTGATTTACCATCTTCCAAAACGATACTAACAGAGGGTCTGCAGGTACTACCGCCACTAGCAAGATTTTCAAAGCCAACAAAACTATATATTGCCATGCAACAGTACACTTGATTCCCTCACGAGTTATTTTCCAATCAGCCAAAGTACAGACTTTACGGTGCTTGCCTTTCACCTTGTAATAAACCTTACACCTTGGTAAGATGACGTTGTTGTCTATCAAGCAAGACAGAACATTCAGAGGTTTATGATGTAAAAGAGAAGGGGCAGACACCTTTTGTGCCCTATTTTTTTATCTTAGCACCTGTAGAGGCAATCCATTACTTTGGCACTTGGGTATGTTGGCCTTTGATTCCCCCAAGCTCTTCCACTTTTTTCCAGCTGATCTGCAAGCAGCAGCACCATTCATAGTCTGCTTTGGAACAATTGGGATGGTCTACAAACTAGATCCCCACTCCAAACCTGATCAACATGTTTGTCATTCATGCCCGCGACATTTAAACGTTTCATGTCAGACACAGCCACTTTAGAAATACTCTTTTCCATACAAAATCTGCATGCTGCATGGAGTGTTGGGAATCTTTGATTTTGTGGAGAAATGTATATTATTCCGCTTTTCTTATTAGTTGGAGGTGGATAGTAAAAAATTCATCCTTCTGCTAACAAATGGTTCTTTACTTTCAGTATCCATTGTTTTTCTCAGCCCAACTCATGTTGGATATATATGAGCGATAATACTGCTCAACAGCCTCAGGACAAAAACTCAGGTACATCTTCAACCAGAGAAGATGGCACAGTTGGAGGAAAGATATCTGGATTCTGCATGTTTTCTGATGGATTAAGAGGCACATCTGAAAGATGACAGTCGACTGTATGATCAACTATACTCTGATCATTTTGGAGCTGCGAGGAGTTCATGTTGGGGTCCTTTTCCATAACTCTACAAACTTCAATGAGTGAAAGGTAAGGCTTTCGGCCCTGTTTATCAGGAACATTATACCTGTAACGTTTGACATTATTTTTATTTGACCACTCAAGTTTCCATCCAAGACATACAAGATGTTTTTGTAATTTTTCCATCCATAATGCCCTATCTGCTTGCTTGGGAGCAAGTAGATATTCCCTAACAGCATCAGGGCATAATTCAACTTCAGACAACTTCAGATGTTTCCAATAGTTGGACCTTAAATGACTTGAGGATCTGTTTTCTGTACTTTCTTCAGAACAGACAGCACCTGAAACTACTTTAAAAGCATCAAAGGGGCCAATTTCTTTTTGCAACTAAGGTAAGATCTCTTTGACAGGAGGAACAGGTTCTTTCTACACATCAATTTCCTTATCGGGCAAGGTCAAGCTTAAGTGAACACTAGCCATAGCTTTAACGAATTCCAGCTCTGGTGCTTCATTTAATAAACTCCATGGAAGGTTTAAGACTGAGATAACTTCTTTTACAGTAATAGATAAGTAGTCATTAACTACCTCCATTACCGGATTTCTCCACAAGTACTCCACATTACATGTCCACTATCTAATCTTCTCAAATCCACTTTTTATGCGTACATCATACCAAATCTGCTTAGCTGAAACTGCAACAAACGATTCCCTCTTCAGCTCCTCAACCAAATCAAGAAACACCTAGTTCCCCTGCGGCTGCCACTCCTTGGTAACTTCATGCCAGTCCCTAGTAATCCGCAATTGATGAATTCCAACTTGCATTTCATCACCCAAATCAGGGGAAAACACACTCCTCTTCTCCATTCCTTCACAGTGATTGAATATAACACCTTCCCACCAAGCTTCCTTATAGTTCACATCAACACACAGACGAACTTAAGGTCCCCTCTCTCAAACTCAACCAAAGGAGGCAGTGGCCTAATGGACCCGTGTGAATAGCATTAACATTCATTATCACCATCCAAAGCTTTTGACACATTCACAGCCTCCTCAAGATAATTCACCCCATCATCATCCAAAACTCTTAGAATGTGAGTTTGGACCTAGCTCAATCCCAAAAGCTAGCTTAAAGGGTGAGGGTTGTCCCTCACTTATATATTCAATCCTGGCTTTATCTTTAGCCGATATGGGACTTGGGTTTTTCCCAATACACCTCCTCACGCCCAACAATTTTGGGCTTGGTGTGTGAATAACAATGGTGGGTGGCCCTTTGAATGAATTTTTGATATGCTCTGATACCATCTTAGAATGTGAGTTTGGACCTAACTCAACCTCAAAAGCTAGTTCATAGGGTGAGGGTTGCCCCCCACTTATATACTCTATATTGGCCTTATCTTTTGCCGATGTGGAACTTGGGTTTTCCCTAATATACCCCCTCACGCCCAGCACTTTTAGGCTTGGTGTGTGGATAATATGGTGGGTGACCCGTTGATGGATCTAGGATAGGCTCTGATACCTTCTTAGAATGTGAGTTTGAACCTAACTCAACCCCAAAAGCTACCTCAAGGGGTGAGAGTTGCCCTCATTTATATACTCAATCTTGGCTTTATCTTTAGCCAATGTGAGACTTGGATTTTTCCCAATACACCCCCTTATGCCCAGCACTTTTGGGTTTGGTGCGTGAATAACAATGGTGGGTGGCCCTTTGAATGAATTTTGGATATGCTCTGATACCATCTTAGAATGTGAGTTTGGACCTAACTCAACCCCAAAAACTAGCTTAAGGGGTGAGGGTTGCCCCTCACTTATATACTCAATCTTGGTTTTATCTTTAGCCGATGTGGAACTTAGGTTTTTCCCAATATTTAGAGCTAGCTTCTGGGGTTGAGTTAGATCCAAACCCAAATTCTAAGAAAAACATTGTTATATTTGACATGCCGCTTCAGCTTCTCACACTGGATAACTGTCATAGGGTGCCATGATCCTAGAAACCCCAAATCCATACTCCTCACCTACAAAATTCCATAACTTTCAAAATTTCAAAAGAATCCCAGAGAAAAAAAAACTCACTCATGTTCCCTACTACCAAAGCAAGGGAAAAATCGAAACTTTGCAAACCAAAAACGACACCGTGTTACCATAGCCTAAAAATAGAGCCACAAATCAAAAAACATTTTGCATGCACATGAAACCGCGAGAAAAGAATTTGAATAACGAAAACGACAATAGCACATATAGGTAATGTAATGAACCTAAAAGACTATGAAACAAAGACCCAATCAAGAAGAATGAACGGAAACGTAAACCAAAACTGAAAAAGGAAACACCAGAAATTCCAATAACAAGAAAAAGAAAGATTGCTATTACCTCCACTTTTTCAGTAGCCTTTACACTTTCTAATGCCACTGAAAAACCCTGAAAAAGAGAGGGTTTTGAAACAGAACAGAACAGAAAATTGTAGACTTGGACCCCAAGTATATAAAAACACACTTATTCAGGAGTCGTAAACGTTAAATCATATTTGACCGAGACCGAACCACTGTGTGCAACTTGAAAGAAAAAATTTGGACTTTTGAAGGATCAAAATAATTAAAACTACAATATATAAGTTATATATTATCTTTTACGGGATGATTTTAAATATTTAATGATATTGTTTAAATGTTAATTATTGTATAATATTTTAGAAATAATGCTTTCCAAAAAAAATTACAACTTTTTCCATTAGAAAATTTGTCCATAAGTTATTTTTAAAACATTTGCAAGAAACATTAAACATTCTTTTTTTTTACACTAAACATTCTTAAAGAAAAAAAAATTGTATCAAAATATACACAAAAAATCTATAAATTTTCATCAAATTTTAAAAATTAAACATATTTTTTAATCAAAATTATAGCAGAAATTGCATAAAATTTGAAGAAAAATCCACAAGAAAAAAAAATAATAGAAAAAATCTGTAAAACAATTGGCTAAATTACAATTTTAACCTTTCTTTAATTATTTATCAGCTATTTATCTTATTTTTTATAATTTTAGTCACCAATCGTATCTAACTACCTAACGATTTTCATAATTTTAGTTCAATTTTCAATTTTGCATATATTTATTTCTTTTATTTTATAATTTAATTAATAAAATTATTTTTAATTGTTAAATTTTAATTTTTAATCCTCAATTTTAATTAAAATGTAAAAAACAAAAAATAAACGTATACAAAATTAAGAATATGATCAAAATTGTTGATTTTTTAAAATAAAAGACCAAAGTTATACAAAAAAACAGAGAACCAAACTAGTTAATAAAAAGAAAAAGAAAAAGCAAAATGATAATTTAACTAAAAAAGCTCATATGAAAAATCTACAAAACTAAAGACTACTTTTCTTTATCCTCTTTCAATGATTAAAAATTAACAAATTATAATTCTTTATACCTTTTTATGACTTATAACCATTAATAAGTAAGAAATAGATAACTTTAAAGAATATTGCAAATATAATATAAAATCTTGTTGATGTCAAATAAAAATATAAATAATTTTTAATAATTATATTTCACTTTTTTATTAAAAATGGTTAAATAAAACTTTTTATTTAAAAATTACACTTACTTTTTTAAGAAATTAATAAATATAAGAAGATATAAGATAAATTGGATGCGGAAAAGGAAAGAAAAAATAAGTTGGAAATTTTATCTTTTCTACTAATAATATTAACATTTTAACAAACTAGCATTTACTGATTAAAAAAAAGAAAATAAGAGACTAATAAATATAACATATATTTGTCTATAAAGTCAAGAAACGGTAAATTTTAAAATAATAAAAAGGATATTATATATAATTTAAGTTTAACTTATCTATTGAAGGAAAAAAAGTGTACTTTTTTAGTGAAAAAAAATATTCTTTACACTTAAAAACACATGCGTTAAGGTTGTCATTTTTTATACTAACGAAAACACATAAGTGTCATGTGTGTTTGTATTTCTATTATGTTAAAATTAATCATTTTGATAATTTTTTTATTATACATGACACATATATTTTTTAGTTTAATATATTTTTATTTATTATGTATTCACATTTTTATTTTGTTATCACAATTTTTATATTAAAAATTACTCAAATCAAAATACCATAGATTTTAACACTAGTTATATAAAATTATATAAAGGAATTATATTTTATATTACTGCAATATATTGTTATCATATTTTTATTATGCATTTTTAATTTATCAAATAATATTTTTTTACAACATATTAAAGAATTATATTTTTATTTTGCATTAATGTTTATCTGTATGTTTTTCTTGCTGTGTTATTTTTAGTTTATTATTTAATTTTCTTTTCTGAATACCTATCTATTTCTACACATTCTTTGTTTGTTTGGGTAAGAGTTAAATCTTAAAAAATTACTTTTGTACCTCTACTATTTGAGGTAATTTATTTATTTTAATATCTATTTTATGTTAAATTGACTGAATTTTTTTAAAATTTGATTGGATAAATCACTATAATTTTAAAACCGTCATTTTTTTGTTTTAATTTCAAAGTTCCAAACTACCCCACTACTCTCTTTTTCACTCTTTCAAATAAACCACTATTACTTAAAAATGGTTAAATTTTTTGAATTTTACACACACTCGCACACATTCTTTATATATTTATCTAAAATACAAAAGGTATTTTTATTGTTTTCTTTCTTACAATTTTATGCACAACAATGTTTGAGGATGAGTTTAAATATTTATTTTATGTTAAATTATTTGATATTTTATATTTGTTAACTGCTTGACTAAAGAAGTAGTTATTTTTTCTTCTCATTTTTTACTTTTAATTAAGTTTGAATAGCGTAAACCATTATTTAAAAACTGCCATTTTTTTCACCTCAAAAATAACAACTGTTATTTTTTTAATTATAAAATTCCAAACTACCACTAATCTCTTATGGAATATTTTAATAAACTAACATACATTATTTAAAACCCGTCAGAGTTTTATAATTTTAAAATTTCAAATTACTACTATTTAAAATTTGCCATTTTTTTAAAAAATAAATTCCAAACTACACCTCTTCTCTTTTTTGCATGAATAGAGGAATATTAAGAATTGTCAACCGTACCAGTATTTGATTCAAAACACTATATATTAGTAATGTGAAGTACATTATGGTTTTTCCCTTAAAAATATACATTGTGATGGAATAATAATAGTTATTAACCAATATCAAATAAATAATGAAAATTCACTTGTCCTTATCATTTTTGTGAATGAGTTTTCATGTACGTTGGAGATATTTCACAGTAGAAATGAAAAGTTAAAATAAGAAGAATAACAGGAAAAATTAATTTAAAATTGAAAATTAATAATAAATGAAAACGTATGTCTTGGTGTTATTGAGAGTAAATTAAGGGATCAAATCACAAAGATAGTTATAATAAGTTATTTTATAAATTTCAAATTTTCAAAACAAAGATATGTGGATAACATGAATGCCAACTACTATCCACTATCCCACGTTTATAGTAATGGATGATGACCATTATATTTGTTGCTTCTCTGCATTGATGGGAGAAAAAGTAGAAAACAACCCAATATACTTGTTTATATTGAATCAGAAAAACTGTTATATATAAACAACTATTTTATACATTTTAAATTTTAAGTTCCGCTAAAAGGTGCATACAACAGGTTAATGTATAGGAAAAAATGAAAAGGACATTAAATTTACATGTTACTAGTGAGATGAAGTTTAAGAAACTACAACACTCTCATAAAAGTGTGAGATAAAATGAGAGTGAGTGAAAATAAATATTTATTCCTTATTCATAATTCAACTTTTTGTTTTTGTCAGTGTTGTGAAACTCAGTTTGATCTGATCGGTTGGGCTGGTTCAACCGAGACCTGATAGCATAATTAGACTGATTTAGTTATTGAATCAGCTATGCATCTCACTCGGTTTGGCCCAACAAAACTCGACCATTTTTGTGCTAACCCGACTAATCGACCGATTTTTGAAACCCAAACTGGGTTTTGGCTTTTTTTTTTAAAAAACAAAATGGTGTCATTTTGTTTGATATCTAATTTAACCAGTGACTTCTCCTTCATGGACCGGTCTTTATCTAGCCCTCCTTCATGCCTCAGTGCCTCATGTTGTCCTTCACACCTCCTTGTCACCAGCCCACCACGGTCTTGACGCTTTTCGTCGGCCCTCACGCCAACAGACACTTGTCAAAAGCTGCACCAAAAGGTTTGTCCAATTAAAATCCAAACATAATGAGTTGGGCAATGGGGTTGGGCAATGAGGCGCAGGCATGCAGCAAGAACGTTCGATAAAATGAGGCTCAACAAGAAGAAAGGGTTATATATATTGGAGATTAAGGTTTTTGCTTATTTAGGCCTAATTTGGCTAGATCCACGATGTTGCTTCCTTTACTCCATTTATTGCTTCCTGCAGTTTCTATTTTGCATTTTGAAATGGGCTAATTGCATTTCCTAATGGACCTTTCATTATATAATGGGAAGTGCAGAAAACAATAATAGGAGTGCATAAAGTTTATATGCACTCTGTTTTTTATTGGAAAACTAGGCTTTTGACTCATTTTGTTTATAAAAAATTGGACTTGTATTTTAATTTAAGTAGTTGCTATATACACTCTCTTTTATTATTAATATACTTTACTTGTATTATCAACTTTAATACTTCAATTGTTATTTTGGATTTTCGAGTATGAAATTATGGATGAATTTTGTTAAACAAATAATGTTAGTTATATACTTATATATAATATAATATTGAATATTTTAATATAGACCGGGTTAATTATTGACCCACTAATTGGACCACTGACCCACTATCTTGACTAGGTCAATAACCGGATCGGATTTCATAACATTGACTTTTGCACATGCAGAAGAAATAGTAAAACAACATATAAGTATGCATTTTCAAAAGTGAGAGCAAGAAGAAAAATATGGACATGAAGAACATACTTAAAACCATAGAATGAGATCAAGTACCTACCATGCTTAATCCAACCATACAAAAAATAATTATACCAAATAAAAATGCTTTAAAATAGTGTATACTCACATTAGTCAAAAATGCTTTCAAAAACAAATAACAAAAAAGGCAAGTGAGAACATGTATATTGGGAAACCAATCCTTTGGTTCACCTATTTATAGTGAATATGTTACACCAATCCCAAGTTCATCATGCATGGGTCTACCATAACCAAAATATAGTAACATTTTCTTGCAACATAATTTCATCTCCAAAAGTATTAGCTGGTATATCTTCCACATAAACTTAAAGTTGAATCTGAATTCAAATGCTGATTTGCACATAATCAGGAGTTACATTGATCTGTTCATAATTAGGAGTTATTTTACATTATTAGGAATTATGTTGTGAATAATTAGGTTGCTAAACTTTGTGCCTTTCCTTTTCTGCCATGTATTGCAATAGGCTACTTAAAGCCATGTTATGGACAATGAAAGCAGAGCAAAAACATTCTCTCATTCTGTTTCTTATTAAAAAGCTTCACCATCATTATTTTCTTCTTGCAAAAGTCCTTCTTTTTTTTCGCATTCTCATCAAGTTCTTCAGTGCAAAGTCTTTTTCTTTTTCCTAGATGTGTTGAGAAACTGAAATTAGAAAGTGAATAAATTAAAGGGCTTTTTATGTATCCTTGGATGAGTAAAAAAGCGAGGTAAAAAGTAAAGCGAGGAAGACTATTTAAAAAAAAAATTGAAAAAGTAATGTATCATGATATTCCCTCCTCTCCAACAGTCGCTACTTCCATTAACGTGTGACATCACAGCAAGAAATGAGGAACTTAAAAGAAGATGAAGGGCAAGAAAGAAACTCAGAGTGTGCGATTATGTTTACAAGGATTGTGTCTGATATCTGATAAGAAAAAAACGTTAAGCAGTGAAAACTTATTTCAAAGAGAGTGGGCAATTATACATATACACTTATGTTTGTTTAACGTGTTGTGTACATATTTTTTCTCATTTTATCCTTTAACTGAAGGACATTGTTGTCCAACAAAATGTGTACATCAAAATAGGATATTCCTCATATATAGTTATCAACAAAATAAAGTAACACTTTCTTGCTGTATAATTCCATCTCCAAAAGCTTCCCCATCATCATTTTCTTCTTGCAAAATTCCTTCCTTTTTTTTGTTCGCATTCTTGTCAAGTTCTTTCATGCAAAGTCTTTTTCTTTTTTCCAGTTGTGCGAGAAACTCAAATTAGACAGTGAATAAATTAGAGGGCTTTTATGCATGTTATATAAGATATAAATAATATTATTTGATTAAGAAAAGTATACTAAAAAATTCAAAATAACCATTGAAGTATTAAAGTTGATAACATAAGTAAAGTGTATTAATAAAAAAAGAGTGTAAATAGCAATTACTTAAATTAAAACAAAAATCCAATTTTTAATAATGAAAAAATGAGTCAGACGGTGTATAATAAGCAATTAAGGGGTCCAGGAAGCAAATCGATTATGAATCTGGGCCCAAATACAAAAAAACCTAATCCTCCCTATATAAAAAGTTATCTTCCGCTGCATCCTCATTTTCTCGCCTTCTTCTTCTGCTGCTGCGCTGCATCCGCTCCAATTCTTCTGTTTCAATCTCTTCATCACTGACATCTTTCTCTGCTATATTGGGACATCTAATATCATCAACTTGTATATCCGAATAGACATCAGCTCCAATTTCTTTGATTTCGCCCATCAATTTGGAATTGAAAGCACAAAAGTTTGAACTTTTGGATTCTGCCAAAACAACGCCGTGAATTTTCGGATTCTGCCAAAATTTTAGGGTGAGACAGAGAAGAGAGGAAGCGACGCTGTGAACGACACCGTGAAGGAGGAAGCGATGGCCAGAACGACAAAACCTTTTTCTCTTTCTACCAAAACCCGATCTGGGTTCCTAAACCCGTTTGGGTCGCTGGGTTCTTTAAAAATCGACCGGTTCTTGTCGGGCCTAACCAGGCCACTTGCATGGCCGGTTCCACACCCAACTCGATCCGACCGGTCTGTCCGAACCGATTTTAATAACACTACTTTTATGTATCCTTGGGTAAGTGAAAAATACAAGGTAAAAAAGTAAAGTGAGGAAGACTATTTAAAAAAATTGATAAAGTAATGTATCACGGCTTTCCCTCCTCTTCATCGGTTGCTATTGCCATTGACGTGTGACCTCAAAGCAAAGAATGAGGAACTTAAAAGAAGAGGAAGAGAGAGAAAGAAATTCAGAGTATGCATTTATGTTTACAAAGAATGTTTCTGATAAGAAAAAAATTGAAACAGTGAAAACTTATTTCAAAGAGAGTGGGCAATTACATATATACCCTCATATTTGTTTAACGTGCTGTGTATTTTTTCTTCTCATGTTGTCCTTTAACTTACATGTTGGTGGAAGGGATTTGGAGTATAATTGAGGGACATTGTCATCCAATAGAATGTGTACACCAAAACAAGATATTTCTTATATCTAGTCACAATAATATTTCAAAATAGTCACTAAATATATGAATTTTTATTTATTTATAAAGATAATTAGAAACTTAAAAATTAAAATTAAATATAAAAGTTATAACAAAAACATATTTAAAACTAAAAATATAAAAATTTCATTTGTTTCACTTTGCTTTGGAACTACTAACATTGCTAATATATTCGGATGATTGATCAAAGTAGAGTACTTTTACGATGGAGTCTAGGGTACGAAAGGAAAACCCAAGCGTAACTTACGAAAGTCATCGTGCACCGTTGGATCAATTAATTTTTATTTAATTTAACTTTTTTCTTTTTCTTTTTTTGGTGCATTTTCTGAACTACCCTTATCTTCATCCATTGCACCTTCCTCCTAGCGGCATCAACACACCATACACCGCACCGCACCTCGTCGCTGCCACCACCAAACCGATGGTGGTTTCACCGGCGGCAGATTCTCCAGTGATTTTCAAGAGGTGCCGAAAAAGAAGTTGTTCGACAGGTCGAGATGCTGGAGGTCAGAGCAGTTGTACAACATTGTTCGAGAGGGTGGATGTTGTTGGTGGTGGCGGAAGCGGCGGCGTTGGGGTTGTTCATGCTGGCAGCCGGAATGGATCTGCCCCCGAAACCACTTGCCCTTGTGAAAAAATCCGACGCACCACCGCCGCCAGGGAACCCCGGCGATGACATTCTAGGAGCAAGCAAAGAAGAAAAACACAGTTTTGTTTTTGTAGAAACGCATCAGAGAAAAAACACAAAGAGAGAGAGAGAGAGTGTGTGTTTTGGGTTGAAAGAAGAAGAAGAAAAAATCAAACCTAAAAATCACAGAGAGTTATCGCAGTGATCTAAAACCGCATAGATTCTTCCGCCATGGTTTGTTTTCTGCGTTTGGATCTGCAATTTAGGTTTTCTCTTCTTCGATGAACAGAAGAGGGAAGAAGAAGATGAGGCAGGGAGGGCTTCGAACGTGCTGGTGCCGTCGTGGTCGACGGTGGCAGAGGGCAACGACAGTGATGGGAATGGGGCCGGAGCGGAGACGGGAATGCGGAGAGAGAAGAAAGAGAAAAAAGAAAAAGGGTAGAAAGGGAAAATGAGGCAAAGAAAAAGAAAAAAGAAAAAGAAAATTAAAAAAATAATAACCATTTGATGAAAATTAAAATCAATCCAACGGTGCACGATGACTTTCATAAATTACGCTTGGGTTTTCCTTTCGTACCCTAGACTCCATCTACTTTTACAAACTAATAGTAGAACTCTTTGAAATTATGTATCGGCATGAGACTCTCTTAATTTTGTCCCACTAATCAGGAATCGCTAACCATAGGTTGAGTTCCACTTTCACTTGTCTTGATTTTCTACAAACTAATTAAGCAATTTTCCAATTCTAAACTTGCTGAAGAATGAAGATAATTAATGTGGCAAACAAGAGAGTGAACTCAAATTTGAGTCAAACCAATAAAGCTTAGGAGTCCTCGTTGTGCTGAAATCTTGCAAGCCCAACCTTATAGCCTAGGGCCTTGATATCTTCTTGCACTTGTGCTCTGAACTCATTGTAAGTAAAGGGCTTGTACTTGGAACTCTCAATCACAACGTCTTCACCGGGGAAAACAAAGTAGCATATTGAAATCCTCTCTTTGTGTTTGTTTATACTCACTCTGTGTGTCACACTCTTGTATCTGTCGTCGCTAATTGCCTAAACCAAAACTAAAACAGCCATTATAAAGAGTAACTTCAAAATATAATTTCATTAAATATATTTTAATTGATATATTTAAAAATATGATGACGTTTTTTTAAAATTAGTTTTTCTATTAAAATTATTCATTTTATTTTTAGTCTTTATTTTCATTCCTTGCAAAGGATTAAAAAAGTATTATTTTTAATAGATATAAGAATTAAAAACAAATAAAATATAAGTAGGGAGTAGAACAAAAATATTTTTAGGGATAAAAAAATATATAATTATAACGATTTGACTGTGTAAAGCTTTTTTATAGGCAACCTATCATAAATTGTCATACATAATAAAATGATTGTTTTATAATAATTATTTGAATTAATTACGCTTTTATCTCTTTAATATCGTTAAAGATTTTGGTCTTTTTTTTTTTTTCGAATTTGGTTCTCCTATTATTATTATTTTTTAAAGAAGTTCTCCTAATATTTTAATGGTGCATTTTTTTTTCTATCCATTAACTTGACTGTCTATTTAACTTAAGTATCAACATAGAGAGTTACATTAGTATAGATGTATTCACGTGACAGCGCATACATTACAAGAATTCTCGCTATTACATTGGCCTAAAAATTCATTGTAATCTATAAGAGAGTGTTATATTAACATTTTCGTTAAATACTGAATATAAGTTAATAGATAAGTCCAAATTATACTTTAAAAATAGTAAGAGGACAAAATTAATCTGTGCCAAAAAGAAATATGTTTGAATTTAATTTCATGATATTAGAAAGATAAAAAAAATGCAACCAAATTTAATTGTTTTAAAAGCTATATTTAAGATGATTTGTAATCTTATGAGATCTTTATACTTATAGCACATAAAAATTAAAGTAAAATAAAAAAATTATATTTAAAACTGTGATATGTTATTATTAATATAAAGTATAGCAGCATAGAAATGAATAAAATTTGGACCTGCATCATGTCTCCAAGGTTGACAATCAACGTGTTGGAAATGGGTTTTACAGTTAGCCATTGATCATCTTTGAGCACCTGAAGTCCACTGACTTCATCATCTTGGTTCAATATAGACAACACTGAGCTATCTGTATGAGCCTCTATGCCCCAACCAACATTTGCATTAGAGCAATTTGGATAGCGATAGACACGCACCATTGCAGTGTTTTCTGCTAAGTATGGCTTTGAGGGTTTTAGATTCAGGTCAAGGTTCTTCGCCATAGCTTCAAATAAAGTTGAAGCAATTCTTGACAGATGAGTTTCATAGTCCTTTAGCAGAAGTCTTGCAAAGCAAACATACATGCATTTGGTTAATTAACTCTGAGCACAAATTAATATATTGGCTTCGAATAGAAAAGGTTAGAAATATAATTCACTTCCATGATTCTACGACCTTTAGCTTTTTGTATGGCTTTATTTTGCATTTCAAGTAAACAAAACTTAGTACATATATTCTTGTCATTAAGCTTTCTAATCAAATAATAATATTTTGTGAGAAACATTAGATTTAGGATATTAATTCATATATAAGTTTAGGTATTTGCAATCAGGAGCTGATCGAATATCAATCTAAACATATTGGTTTGGTTTTTGATGTTGTTTGGATCGAACCAAACATAATCCATTCAAACCTTAAATCTTGAGAACTGGATGATCCTATTCATTAATGTGATATTTTCTTTTCTAATTGTTATTTATATATGTTTTTTGTGCATTTATTTATTATTTACAATATTTTAAAAATTTAAGATGACATTTAAGTTTTGTTGGACTCAATTGACCTGATTCGAAATTCATTTGATAGGATTGGTTCTTATCAAATTTGACAAAAAAAATACACAAATTTAATCCAACTAGAACTGAAGTATTTTGTTCGTGCTAAGTATATTACGAGTTTTATCAAATTCAACCTTTGTACACTTCTAATAAAATTTATCATCTTTTACTATATATGAAGATATAAGGTTGGTTAGATAAAGATGGCTTAAAAGTGAAAGGAAAAGAAGAAAATGAGAGGTCACATGTTCAAATATTTTCCACTGACCTTTCTTGACAAAACTAAAAACTTAATATTTGTTCAGAAAAAACAAAATTATACGGGGAAGTGACTTTGGAGGATTGTCCATTACAGTGTAAACGGTCTCTTTTCTATAAAAATCAGTCCTACAGGTTCTTGCTACAATATCAGTCAGATGCTGATCTTCCCATTACAGTGGATGAATCATCTATTTTCAAGAAGATATGCATTGGCCCAAGTTTCAGATTTTCACTTGGTTAATGTTCCTTGACAGAATTCCCACTAGAAGATCATTAGTTTTGAACCTCATATTTCTCTCTGTCCACTATATATATGCAATCACCTTTTTTTTTTCTCATGCACACTCTCTGGTCTATGCACAGTGGTACGTCTCATATACACTCTTAGCTGGGATTTAATGCTTTGTTCTCGTACTAAAGGGAGTTAAAAAGGTTATAGCCTTATGGATGATAACTTATTTACTATAATAATTTTTTTACTAACCACAACCTGACCATTTAAGAGTTCACATATATGAAACCATTTTTAATGACTATTGGTTACAAAATCTAGATCCTGGGCTTGGATTTCAGCAAAGCAATGAAATTCTATTTTGTTTTCTCAATTATAGAACCAGCTTTGTGTACTTTTTTTAAAATTTATATAAGTATATATGGATCTTGTAATTGGTTACAGGACTCCATTTACTCTCATCAGTCTCATGCATATAGTCTCATTTATTACTTATAGACTTAAATACTTTTTTAATTCTTTTAATTTAATATTTTTTGTTTTTTTTAATTTTTGTAATATTTTTATCTTATTTTTAATTCTTATAAATTATGTTTGTTTTATATTTCATTCTAATGATGTTTTAAATAAATTTTTTTCAATATTCAAAGTGTTACTTATAGTGGTTTAAGGACTAAAAATAAAACACATAATTTGTAAGGACTAAAATTAAAAAAATAATTTAAAAAAATAAAAAATACTAAATTACAAAGACTAATAAAATATTTAAATCTTATATATATATATATATATATATATATATATATATATATATAATTAAGGATTCAATCATCCAAATCCCAATGACTAACCCAGGCTTCCACCATTTATGGATATTCAATCACATTTTAAATTGCTCAACCATAACACGCAACCCCTAGATGTGAAGACCTTTATTATTATGTGAGGTTTTAGTGATATTCCATGATTCCATCCAATATTTTGTGTGTGTGTGTGTGATTATCATGGAGGACATATTCAATGATCATGCCCTTATTGTCAAAGCACTTTTTCGTAAAGATGTTATCTTATTAGGCGTTTAATTTTCATTAAATTATATGACGCCGGGTAGTTTTATGTTATGAGCCAAACATGAGCAGTAAACATTAGCCTAGAATTTAATTTAAAGGTGATAAATATAGAGATAAAACACTCTCAACGAATGACAAAAAACCATAATAAAAAGTTTGGGAAATGAGTCAAAGATACATATGAGAATACGCACAAACGAGAAATGATGAGTTTATATTAATGTAAGTCCAAGTAATTTTTCTATCATTTAATATATATTAATTCTGGAAGACTATAAAAAAAAATTTATAAATGATACATATAAGAATATTAAAAATTTTATGTTGGTATGTATAAATTGATCTCATGTCTTTAGGGCCGGCCCGAAGGATCGTTTGGAGGTGTAAGGGTACTAGACCCAAGATTAAAAGAGTCCCATTTTTTTTTAAAAATGTAGTTTTGTAATAATTTTTTTATACTATTTTATATTGTTTTATAAATAAATTGAAGTTACTATTTATTTTATGTCTCATTTTTTATTCAAATTAAAATGTGACATGTAATTAAAAGGTGTCACTTGTTTAATTAATTTTTCTAAAGTGTTACAATTACAATTTCATATTGATTGAATTTTTCAACTAATATATCAATATATTGAAGAAAAACAAACAAAAAAAAATTATAAAGAAAATAAAATAAAATTTATTATTTTCATAAAGAATGAAATATATGTAAACTTTAATATGAAATGATATTTTGTTAATGATAGATGATAAAAATTGAGCTGGAAAATTTTCTTTGTGGACCAAATATAAACAATAAAATAAATCATATATACAATTAATATTATACATATATATATATATATATATATATATATATATATATATATATATCATGCAAGTTTATCCAAACTTAGATAAAATTCGAGGGACTATGAATTGGTTTAAAAAATATAATATTGCTTATTTTAAACCATTTCTACCTTTTGTGAAAACAAGCATTAAAAGAGTCAAACCCATATTTATCCTTTATCATGCCTATTTTATATATAAATATTTATGTATATGTAATTTTTTAATATAAATTAAATAATAGACAATAACATAAGAATAAATTAAATAAAAAAATATGATATATCTTTTTTAGCTTTATTAAAATTATGTTATTTGTTTAGTGAAATAAAATATATACTTTTCTTTTATGATATTATGTGTCTATGTCTATTTTAAATACTTAAATATAAGAGGATTTTATTTAGTATTTTATCATAGATCCATAAAATTTCAGGAATTACATGTATCTATATGTTTGTAACATCTATCTATAATTATACATTTAAGAATCCAAAATAAAGTTCGGAATCTACTTGACACTTGTAACTGGTGTTTAGTAACTTTTTGATTCGGTTAAAAAAATAATTCAAACTAATATATTTTTGTCTCATTAATATATTATTATTATTTGGAACAAAAATCAATCCAATATCAATTTGAATTAGATTTTTAAAATAAAATCAATTTTAATTTAGCAGAATCAGTTACGATGATTATGACTAATTTATTGATGGTTCTTTTAATTTTTTTATTGAGAGTTTTTTCCAAGTTTATATAACAGATCAAAATTAAAGGTCCCCATACATATTTGTTCATCTTAGTTTTGGGTGAGGGGTTCTGTTACAGTTTTGTATGACAATATATATGTGTGGAGGGATATTGGTTATTGTGATGGTTTTTACAGCTTTGGGTGATGTTTACAGGAATATCGATTGTATAAACTATGCAAAGGGTAAGGAGATTCCACTAAGTGGGGTGAGGGGTGGCTAGTCAATATTTATGCATGTATAGGTAGGTAAATAATGACATTTTCGTGGGGTGCTTATTCTTTGTACATGAAACTAAAGGTATCTCTGATACCATTTTTGTTATAATACATATTTTGCCGATCCAAAAAAAAAATATCTTCTATTATATCTTTCTTTGATTTCTTTAGGGTATCATCTGCCACACTAAAATAGGTGAGTTCTCAGTCTATTGTGTAGATATTATTAAAGTGATGTTTTATTTGTTTTCATCTCACTTATGAAGTTGTTCATTCTTTGTGTTTAGGGCATTTTTTGACGATAATGAAAAAGATGGGTAATGAATTTATTTTGTTGTTCTCAAATTTCTTATTGTGTCCTTTAATCATTCGCAAATTTATAATGATCTGGTATAACTTTCACAATAGTAATGTTCTGTCGTGTTTTTGAAGAGAGTCCCAGGTATTTTTTTTAATAATTGTTCATTTAGATTTTCAATATATATTGTTTTGCTACTCAAAATGGAACTTGCAAATATAAACCGTCAACCAAATAATTTTAATATATAATTTTTTAATTGATACATGTATAGGTATATTATTTATTGTAATGACAACTTTTACAAAAATTTAAATCTATAATATAAATGAGAACATATTTGAATGTCTTACATATTCATATTTTTTAATAAAAAATTATATGTATCTATAAAAAAGTAATCGAAATAATTCTGTATGATTTAAATAAAAATATTGTAATAATATATTTGAATAATTTAGAATTCTAATTTTCAATTATAAAAATTTGTCCATTTGATTTGTAATAAAAAAATTCAAAATTCAAAATTTAATCATCAATATTATAAATGTACGAAATTATAAGAAAATCAAATAATCATTCTTAATTTCCATAAATTTGTCTTATGGTGCAATTTGAAATTTCGTAACTTTTCAGTGATATAAAAGCATATTATAAGTTAGGTAAAAACTCAGCTAAATCATATATCAACAAATTAAAAAAATATTAGAAATGACTATAAAGTATTAAAAAGAATTAAAAATCACACATTTACGAAAACTCCAATATTATTTATAACTATTAATAATAAAATTTATCTTATTTAATGTACACATTTTCTTGACAATTTTATCATCCATCAATTTTTTTAACAATTACCCCACTAATTATCTTCTTTATTTTATTTTATTTTTATTTAAAATATATTGAGATTTTCCCCTAGTATGTTATAAAGATGATAGAAGTTTCGAGCTAATGAAAAATAATAAGAATGAAATGAATCATGCATATATCTTTCAAGTGATTTAAAATAATATTTTGTAATTAAACTTTTATAATATTTTTATATGAATTTAATTTCTGATATTTGGTGTATATTTTAATTGAAAAGTATGAGAAAATAAGCTATATTTTATTATTAATTTGGAACAATTGTAAAAAAAATCAATAATGTAATATTAAATTTATTTCTAGAACTAATTTAATTTAAAACAATACAAATACAAATAATCATAATAGAATTCAAAATATATTTTATTTGAGGTAATAATTTTCAAGAGTTATTAATTTTATTTAAGACAATAATTAACGAATTTATTTAGGGGAATAATTTATCAATCGAATTCAATTCCAAATTAAATTGTTTTTAAAATAATGTTTCTGCTTCTTCTTCTTCTTTTTTTTTTTAAAAAAAAAGATCCCTTTTTTGTTTCTATATAAAATTATCAAATTGAAAGATGTATTGTAACTAATTCCTTCTTGCCTTGATTTTTATGTTGATATATTTTGCGCTTGCTTCTACATTGTTTTATTTATTGCTTATTGTTTCATGTTTTTTCTTTTAATTTATTTTATATTTTTAAACATATTTTAGACTTCTCATTTTCGTTCTCTCATTATGCACTTGTAAGTTGCATCGGTGACAATAAAATGAAAAGTTCTTACAACAATAATAAAATGATGATGAACTTGGTGAGAGATGAAGGATGGGGATCGGAAACTAACGCACTATTCTTACACCACATAATAATATATTAGGCATATGCATGTTTTCTATCTCATTATTTGTTCGTATTACATGTTTCATTTCGACATTTTTTTTTCGGTTACCCATTTTATATATTTTTTAATTTTTTTGTGCAATATAATATACTTTAGATGTGGTTAAAAGTAAAATATTATTTCAACCAAGGAGGAGAACCACGGAAGCGTAGAAGTTGCCTTAGAAAAACTAAAAGATGTTTGAATAAATATTAATTAATGAAGTTAAGTATAATGAAACAATTTAATTTAATTAGCAACTAATCAGTAATTGAATAACCATTAATTATAATAAACAACTTTACTATGATCAAATAATAAAATTAATGTGATAATAAAGAATAAAGGTTTTGTAAAAAAAAAAACTATACAGGTTTAAGTATAGATTAATGCCTAATTAAATATCATATATTAGGATTTTTTTAGTAAAGCGATGAAAACAAAATTGGGTTACTTTCAAATCAAGAGCAACATCGAGTTATATTATAAAAAATTGGACAGGGACTAATCCTTTAATCTATCACACAAGAAAAGTAATAAAAAAAAGTGAAAAAGAAAATTACTTACCAACATAAGGAAACAAAAAAAAAAAGAAGAATAAATAACATCATCTTTATATTATTTTTTAAGTTCAGCATGAAACTTAAATTAAGTTAAAAGATCCTACAAACTTAATTGTTGATTTGTTATAGTGTTCTTTTTTCTTTTATTACTCTTCTATAATAAGAATACAATTTAAAAGATAAAATAAACTATTTAAGTGCAATTAATCAGTTTAGTTATACAAAATATTAGCCTAATATAATTGAAAAACCATTAATTAACTTCTAATTTTGGGTGAATTTTCATTACTAAACTAAATTGCTAATTTTGTCTATTTGAGAATGCAATTTAAAATTAAATGACATTACTTGTTATATATAAAATATAATCTATAAGTATAACATGATTTAAATATTTTAAAATGAACATAATTAATATTTTTATATAATAAACTTATCTTAAATTTTCTATATGTTGATAACCTTAATTAGAGGATAAGAAATAACTTTCTCATTAAATTCCAAATTTCAATGGAAGAGAAATGGTCCAATTTTATTGGATCTTAGGAATTGAAACATCTACTAAGACATTTATAATAACTCAAACAACTTATTTACTATTTAAATATACATTAACATAACTGTAATGCTATTTAGTATGAATGAATATGTATGAAGATTGAGTATGAATAGTAGAAGCAAATGACCATACATGATGGTTGTAAAAAATAAATGGTGAGTCTATATAAAGATAATTTTATGTAATTACAAAACCAATTTTGTAAAATTTTTAACCAATTGAGTTGATTTATAAACTTTTACGAATTTATATTTTTACTAAAAAATATTTTTAACATAAATATCTATTAATAAATCTAATACAATACAAATACAAATATACTTATAAAGATAGCATTATCATAAAAATAACAAGTTTATGTAAGTGAAATAAAACTATTAGGTCTATTTTAGTATTCACAATTATTTTCTTTGTTTTAGAAATAGTCAAATTATTTTCACACTATTATATATATATATATATATATATATATATATATATATATATAATTGTAAAATTAAAAATACATTTTAACGGAAAATTAAAAAGTACAATAAAATTGTATTTATTTTCACACTCATAAATTAACACGGCTTATTACACTAGTTGAATATAAATAGTTATATAATTTTATACATATACATACACACATACATATATATATATATATATATATATATATATATATATATTCGAAAAACAAATGTGAATGACCGGGTCCTCATTGCTTAAATATGTCTCTAATATATTTTAGTTAAAATCAATTTTAGGGAGTTTCAATATTCAAATAAATAATTTTGTAATATATAAGTGCATGTCACTTGAGTTTAAAATTTGATTTACCCTTAAATATATAACTATGATATCCTATGCTTGTTGGTCTTCAAGTATAATTAATTTATATTGATTATGAGAAGAAACATATAATAAGATTCAACCCTTGTCCTATCAATTTTTATATACTAATAAGAAAAGTAAAGCCCCCAATGGATAGGTCTCTCTCTCCTTTAATTGTTTCTTTTCCCTCACGATTTAATAGGTTTGGGACCAATTAGATTAGACAATCACTTTTAGATAATTTCAAAAAGTTTTTCAATCACATACTTCTCTCTGTACACATGCGGTAGCATATATTTGTGCCCAAGTGCCCAAAAGTTTAAGTGATGAGATCAATAATTATTTAAGGACAAAATTTAGATGCAAAAATATTCATATTTTTTTGTGTTGCTTTTAATTAAAACTAAAATTTTACTTTGGTAACTGATATGTTTATTTTTAATGTGCATGTAAATTTTTATTACATAAACTACTGAATAAAAGCTACAATTCTAATTAAAAAAACATCATTAAAACATGTAAGGAACTACATTTATTTTTCTCTTCGTAATTTTCATTGCTATAAATTGTAAATATAAGAACAGATATGATTTCTAGTATTATACATATCTTCTTTTTTTTTTATGTCTAATGATTATCCTAAAATTTAAATCTAGAATTTCATTCATATTATCTTAAATCTTCCACCACTGGACCGATCCTAGTGGTTCATTATACGTCTCTACATTTTGTTAATATTTTCTAATTTTGATGGTCCTCCATATCTAATTAAAGAAATTATACGTTAAACACGTCAAATCTGATAATCTTTTCCCATTAAATTACACAATTCAATTTGTCGAAACACGCCATTCATGCAGTGCCATCAAGTATCATTATCTCAAAAAGGTAATGGGTGCGGGGTACCCCACAACCGAAACCATGAGGCAATGACCATGATCCCTATTTTCATCCCTGCGTTAAATTTTAATAATATTTCCCTATTATTTTATAAAAAAATAACAAGTGATATTAAATTTATTGCAGAACACCAATTCAACATCTCAAAAACATAAAAATATTTACTCAATAATATATAAATTACCATTCATTGTTAGTGTTTTCTTTATATTTAATGTCCATGCATTTTTAGTATAAGTATTTTAATATTTAAAACCTATTAGAAATAGTCAACAAATAGAATTTGGAATTTTGAGATGTCATAATGATAAAAAAATAAAAAAATATATATTATACAAATTATTTAAATTATTGTACATGTAATATTTCTCTATAATTTTAAAAATATTATTATAAAAGCCTGTAATTGAATAATTTTATAAAATTATTTAATATATCTAACTCAATTGATTAGTAAAATGCCCGTATGTGATAAATCTTTTAATATTATCTTCCATACTTCTAAATAAAAAAAAACATACATCGTTATAAAAAATTAAAAAAATATTTTTCAACACAAATACATGCGACACACAAAGTCCAAAAAGATAGACCCGAGGGCCTGCCATGAAAGAAAGAAACAAAAAACGCAATAAACCATAGGCAAACAAAACGCATAGAAAAATGTGGATGAAGACAAAGCAAGAACAATAATAATGAAAATTTTGTGTTGGTTGGCAAATTTGTTCTTACCTAATGGACTCAAGCGTGGGAAGCTGAGGGACGCTGAAGTGTGGGAGTTGACTCAACGGTACATCAAAGCCTTCAACCCAATTGATGTTTTGGGGGCCTCTCGTTGTTAGTGTCCTCCCAGATGGCGTTAGGGCAGGGGTGCCCCAAAAGTATGTCACTGGGCTGCCACTGCATGCACCTTCTTTCGCCTCAAAGGACAAAGAGAAGAGTTCTTTGACCACCTCTTGAAGCTCCTTCAAAAGGGTCAATGGAACCCCATGGTTGACCAAACGAAACAAACCCCAATCCTTGCAAGCTTCCTCCAACTTGTTGGTGTCATGGTCTAAGCATGAGAGATCTATGATGGGTATAGTATCCGGATCTTCTTGGGTCGGGTCTTTATAATCCGGGTCAGGGTTTGGTGGGGGTTGCTGCTGGTCTAGGTGGCGGAGAACCGGAGGGTAGGACTCTATGTTGTTGTTGTTGGGAAGGTTGGATATACACAAGTTTATCATGTGTGTGGTGTGTTGTTCTTGAATAAGGTTGAGAAGTGAAAATATGTTGTGATTCAAACACTGGATGTCTGGATGAGATTGGTGGGTATTGGCTATGCCCTTAAACCATATAATATAATAAAAAGCTAGCCACGATAGAGAAATATATGATAGTACCTCATTGTTTTTAACTTTTAACCTACACCTTTTTTTTATATTATATATGAGTTTATTTTAAATGGACAACACGCCTAATACTACAGGAACGGTGTCATGTTGCATGCTCATGTTGTCAACAAAAGGATTACTATATTATGCAACTAGGGGTGTAAAAAAAAACGAATCGAATTAATCCAAAATCGAACCAAATCTCTTAAAAAAATAAATTTGTTTTGAAGAAAAAAATCAAACTAAACTGTTCTGTAAAAATGGTTTGGTTCAATCCATCTTTTTATATAAGGATAAAAATAAATAATTGAACAGAACCGAAAATATCCGAACTGCTTTGGAAAATAAAATTGAACTGATCCCCCTTATAAAATGATTCGGTAAACTAAATCAGTTTTATAAGTGGATCAAAAATAGATCGGTTCAAACTTTTAAAAAATCCAAATTTTGCATAATCCTATATGCAACACAAGTATATAAAAGCACAAATAAATTTTCTCAGTAGCAACTATTTAATATTAGCCCCTGAATATTAGGAAATCTTCTTAAAAAGAATTTCTTAATATACAACTGAACAAATTTCACTAACTTAAAAAATCAAAAAGAAAAAAAAAACTGAACTCCTATCCATAATGGAAGTTAATTTATTTTCATATACGATCACCATGAAAAAATTTACACTAAAACTTTTAGATATATATAATTTTTAAAATAATTATTACAAAAATAAATAATCTAATTATACATAACGATTTATAATTAGATAAATACAATACAATATATAATATATTCACACTGTCCATTTATGAAGAGTGTTTTGTTTTGAGTAGAAAATACAATGTGATTCTACACGATGCTGCAAGGGTTGGTTGGGGGACCAAAACTACATGCAACTCGACAAATGTCCATGCGACCCCTCTGTGCAAAGGTCCAAACAAGAGGGGAGTTGTTCAGTGTTGGTCGTGGGGCCCACACTGCACGCAGTATGGATTGGTCCCCCCTGCCCTTCCTCTTCTGTATTCCAAAGGGATGGTAAACAAATGAGCAAATCAGATGCTATCATGTATGTAGCAGCACCGACCCATGTGTTTGGATACCACTCCAACATGCACCTTCTTAGTTAAGATGCATGGATTTATCTAAATAAATTTCAGTAAATAGTTGCTGGAACTGATAAGTGTAAAAAGGTTTTATATTATCAAGTATATATAAATAAGTTGTTTAAGAAAAAAAAACTTAGACCATTGTTGGTTAAAGAATTTCTTATTTTAAGATATTGTTGCTTAGTTTAAAATATTTGTTTATTCTAAAATTAATTTATTTTTTTAATCCAAAGACACATATTAGGGTTATATTTAATAAGGTTAGTTAAAAAATTAACTAAATTGAAAAGTTAGAGAAAAATTTTAAGTTAATTTATTAAATTATAATTATTTGGTAAAATTAATTAAAAAATATCAAATAACATATTTAAAAAGGGTAAAAAATTGAATAAATATTTTAAAAGTAAAAAGTAATAAAATATAAAAAGTTATAAGTTCAAAATTAGTGTTTCAACAAACGTTACTTCAAGTAGAGTTTAAAAAATGTTTGAAATTTTTAAAAAATATTAAAAAATACTTAAAAAAATTATTTACCGACTAGTAAAATAATTTTTTTAACTAATAAAAAAATTAAAAATTAACTGAAATAATTTGTTAAACATAATCTAATTAAATTGATTCTAATGCTACTATTCATATAATTATATCTATGTAAGGTTTTAAATTATCGTCTATATAAGGTAAGTTGTTTAAGACAGAAAAAAAAAACTTAGAGCATCTTTCAAAAGTGTAAAATTAAAGATTTTATATTATAACCTAAGGTAAGTTGTTTAAGATAAAACTTAGATGTGGATATTAATATATATATATATATATATATATATATATATATATATATTTAGTATGTTTTTCTATTTTTAATTTTACTTTTTTTTAATCATCACATTAATATGAAATATTTATACTAATATTCATAAAAAATCTGACTAGTTATTTTTAGTAAAATCCATCTTTCTAATTATATTTTTTTTCCATTCAAGACTCCACTCTAATATCGTATATCAAACATAATTCTACTTAGACCAACAATTTATTAATTCTCCCTTAATAATTAATTGATATTTAATGGAAAATTTTATTATATTATTAATTGGTGGGATAAAACTATTCTATTCAAAGAGCAACACTAAAATACCAATAAAATGAATCTAGATTTTGTCTTTTTTTTTTACTTTTATTGAACAGTTGATAATAATAATAATAATAACTGTATAAATTTCCAAACAAAAGTTGTTACAGATCTAGATGGTAGTGGGGCCATTGTATGTCTTCTATGGATTGGTCCCCCAACCCTTCTCTTCCAAGGTGTTCAAAAAAATCAAAAGGGATGAAGAAATGAACAAATCAGATGCTATATATCATATCAACGCCGCCCCATGTCATGTCTTTGGATATGCATGCACCTTCTTAGTTAAGGCGTATGGATAAGTGAAAAAGATTTTTGCTGCCAAAAAATGACCTCTTGAAGAATTTTACGCTATATGTAGGGGTGAAGTTAACTTGTGAGGGCCAAGTTACGCCCAAAAAATGCATCGCAGTGTACTACTGCATGACATTATTACGTTTGTCTGTATAATCCAGTGCTTTTCTGTCTTATTAATTTTTATTTAAGTAAAAAGCACCAATGTTTTTTTTCTTTTTCTGTCAGAAAGAATCTATGTTTATAAACTTGTTAAATTAACCAGCTGGAAGAACTAGAAAGGAGGGTGCATTGTTCAACTGGCCGGCTCTACTCATTTTTTATCCTGTGGAACTAGGTTTTTAAACAGTGGTTAAATTGGTTGCTTATGATTTGTCTACATTTGTATAGGAACCTAGAGTTTGCTATATTATATATATTGCTTCTGTTCCTCACTGTTGGTCTGTTGGTGTTGGATAAGGGGAAATGGAAGGTGTGTTCATACAACAATTAGAAATTAAATTACTAACAGATAGTTGATTCTGGACTTATGGGGGAGTAAAAGTGTATATTAGTTACTCTTATTCTGCACAATGATACAATTGCATGTATACTAGTATATTATAAGTTTATAACAGATTTAATTTTGATAAATCGCTTATTCTAGGCTGACTTGGTGAAAGGAGGTGTTGAAAAGTCTCACGTCATCTTTCCTGTTTTTAAGAGTCCAACTTATATATAGGTTAGACAATGTAACTTTTGAACTAGTTGATTTGATTTTAAGATATAACGTGTTCAGTAGAGTGAATAAAATAAAATAATAATAAATCAAGATAAAGTTTTTAAATTAAAATAAAGTATAAAAATATAAATTTCATGTATTTTATTGTTGATTTCAGTCAATTTTATTTCTCTTTCACCTAGCTAAGAGAGGTTAAAACAAATTAAGATAAAGTTTTTAAATTAAAGTGAAGTATAAAAATATAAATTTCATGTCATTTTATTGTTGATTTCAGTCAATTTTATCTCGCTTTCACCAGAGAGAGGTTAAAACAAAACATGAAATGTGTAAATGCTGTGTGGTGCAGTTGGCCACTATTGACCCTTGATCCTGTTGAAATTAAGATTTTTGCATTGCCAAGTCATCCCTGGCCATAATGAGAGATAAAGGGTCAAACACTTTCGCCAATTTCAAATTAAGAAACTTGTGCAATGCACATTTGTTCGAATCACATTATATTAATGAAGTTGGACTTGGAATCTGTGAAATTTGTGCGGTATAGAAATGGTTTCATGTGCAAATATATTCTCATTATATATAGATCAGTTACTGGTTGTATGCAGCTATAAAATTTAAATGCTTAACTTTTACCAATGATGATATGACTGATCATGTATTTCAACTTTTGGGAAACGATGTCTTTTTCCCCCGAGTGGCAAGAAAGACAAGGTAAGAAAAGCTCCTTTTGGAGAGAATAATTTTCCATCATATCTTTGTACTTAATTGCTATTCTAGTTTTATACATGACTTCAATTAAAATGCTTAATAAATTTCTATCATTATGTGTCATATTTTTTTTGGTAATAATTATTTTGAAAGTTATATTTAAAATATTTTTAATTAATTGATGGTGAATAATTTTCAGTCACAATATGAAAATTAACTCTATGCATGCTACATAATCAATATTCTTTTTTTTTATATTCCACATTACTGTATGTTTGTTTCTTATTTTTAAAAAATGTTTACTGGTTTTAAAAGCAGGAAAACAAAAAGATTTGTTTGTTAAGATTAGTTTTTGAAAACTATTTTCAAATCTAATACATTTTTTTTTTCAGTTTTTAAGACTAGGTATAACCACAATATCTAGGTAGTTTGACATAGAAGCAAAAAAAAAAATCTAGGCAGTTTTGACGTTTTATTTTCAATTTTCTATTTTGTATGTTTTTCCTTATACTTTAAGCTATGTTTGGATTGTGATAGAGAATGGAATAAAAATGATCATAATGATATGATGTGATGGCATGAAATAAAAATGCCATTCTGTTATTTGAGCATTTTATAATGAAATGAAACAAAGATTTTATATATACTATTGTTTGAAAAAAAAAAAGACAGAACGCCACCAAATGATGCATGGGGTGGATCAACTAGCGAGGAAGATATTTGTAGTTTAGAAAGAAAAAAAAAAGATAGAACAAATAATTTATTAATTATTTTTTAATTCTCATTTTTTTATTTTAAATATATTGTTCTTGGGAAGAGGAGGATTAAGTTAAATTTACAAAGATAATTATAGTCATTTTACAATCTAAAAGTTGTATTATATCAAATGCACCCTAAATTTGGGAGAAAGATAAACAATGAAATAAAATGAATCACGATCTGTCTTCTTCCATTATTTCTACTTTTATATATCAAACAATGAAATAACTTCTTCTATTCTATACCTTTCCATTCCACCATGCATCTACTGTCAATCTAAACATGGCCTTCATGTCGTCTTCCTTCCTTTCTTTTCTCTAAACATCAGCTCCTAAAAGTATTTATATAATGAGTAGTTTTGAAAACTCAAATAAAAACACAAGCAAACTAAATATCTGCAATAAAATTAGCTGATTTTTTTTATTTAACTTTTGCCAACGTATAGCATTACAGGTCTCTGCAAGAGAAAATTGTAAACAATGCTGAACAAGTAACGAAATTCATGAACTACGTACAAAGAGCATGAATCGACTTCAAAAGAATTGTTTTTAGCCGCCTCAAATTATAATATTAATTGCCAGAAAGACAGTTTCTTTTTGTAGTGTACAAAGAGCATGAATCAACTTGAACAAAATTGTTTTAATTTAATAAGTCATTTCCACCAAAGGGTATTAACTTAGTTGAATATGGTGTATGCTCTTTCATATTTGTCTTTGATTTTTATAGATAAAAAAAAAATAAGTCAAAGAAATTTTAAATATATAATTATTGAAGTATAAATATGAGATAAAATTTCGTATAGATAAAAATCAAAAAGTTAAACACTTTATATGATTCTTTATAACATGTTTATCCTCTAAATGCATAATTGTATAGTCATGTTAAATAATTATTAAAAGAAAATTTTTGACGTTCATATCATAATAATTCTGACTTGAAAAGAATAACCTTGGTGGAAGATACCTATAATATGTACTAAAAAAGTGTTGAAACCCATTAAAGCAGGGTAAGGTTTGCCAGCCATATGTGAGTGATTCTGTAGTAAGAAAGCAAATTAAAAGTGATTTTCCTTGTACCCTTAGTGATGACATTTCTTAATCACTTTAGTTTCTCGGTTGAATATATTCTTTCTGCTTTAAATTATTGTAGATAATCGAATATATAGAATCGCCTTGAAGTAGGGACAAGATCACGTAACTGCAACCTTATTCTAATCAGACAATATCATGACAACTATTTACTATTCCATGGCCAGAATATCACTATATCAGTAATAGGCATAACCTGTGTTGGAAAGATGTACCAGAAATTTTAGAATATGTTCTACGAGTATATGCCCTTGCCTTGTTGCCATTTAACCTTAATCTATCATACCATATATTATAATTTATACACATTTGAGTAACGTTTCATATTAAGAAATATGACTCAAGCACTGCTTGTTATACAGCTTTTGTGCTTTCTCCGAAGCTACAAGTAGAACTTCTTCTTCTTCAGTTCGTTTGTCTATTTCTACTATTCCACTATTATTGTCGTAAGCAATGTAGTATAGTCAAACCCACATGGAAATCACGGGAAGTGGTCATGTTATTCCGAATAAATCAAGACATAGAATTAATTGGACTACAAGACCAAATTTAACAAACCATGTTATAGAGCAATATTTGATATATGATAAGTACTACTCAACAAATTGGAATTCATTGTCAACTATTTTTGTTCCCTTCCATTTAAATTTGTTTTAATAATTCTTTTAGCTGCATGTTTTGATTGGTGCAAAATTGTTGTGGTTCGCAAATCGCAAGAATTTGTCAGAATACAAGCAAGTTTCGGTTGAGTAATAGGGAAAATAAATCTATAAAAGCGAGTCAAAAGACTCAAAAAAACAAACCAATCCTAAAAAATATTTGAAAATTGGTTAAAGATCACAAATAAAACATATAACAAAAGTATTGCCGTTTTTATTCCTAATATTGAGATATAAGACCTAAAAGAGTTTTTAGAACTCTTATTCTAGCAAGAAAGACAATACAAAATATCGTTTGGATAGGAAGTTGAAAAGAACGACCAACAACGATAAATGATGTGACCCGTGAGACATTGGTGATAATAGATCAACAATAATAATGGAAAGGACAAATGGAGATTCGAGTTTATTTTCTTTTTTTACGAACTGTAGATGTGAAGTGTTTATTAATTTTGTTAATGATTAATTTTATTATTGAAAAATATAGTAAATTATTTTTAATGGATTCCTCTTTTTAATCATTTTTTTTTCATTCAGACAATTTAAAATTAAAACCTTATTTATAAGAATCAGATCTTCATACCTAAATCATGATAATATTAGATTATATTTGACAAGTTATTTTAATTAATTATAATTTTTTTAATTAGTTGAAAAAATTATTTGATTATTTAGTAAATTTTTTTAATAATTTCTAATATTTTTTAAAATGCTACCTAATTGAGCTATTGTTTTTTAAACTACTTTTTTATATTTTATTTTCAGTTTTATCCTTAAAATATTTATTAAATTTTCTTATTACCCTTTTAAATAAAATAGTTTTATTATGTATTGTTTTTTCCGCACTCAATCACCTTATACTTCACAAAATTGACAATAGCAAATGTTAGATTTAATTATTTTATTTCTCTATTATTTATCAAAAAATTTAAATTAGATGATTTATTTTAATTATTATACAAATTAACATAATAAAAGTATAATATATGCGTAAGTGTATGTTTTTTATTACTTTATTTTAAACTTGATTAAATATATTTTAAGATATAGTATATAATTAATACTAGAATACATAATATGAAAATTAAAATTAATTAAGATAAACTAAAATATAGTTCTATTAAACACTTATAATTTAATAAATTAATTTAACAACTTTTAGTTATTAATTATAAAGTAACTTTTCAACTTATAGTTAACTTATTAATTAGTTTTATCAAACATAATATTAGTAAACGAAACTTTGAAAATGACAATAAATTAACCATTCAAAACAAACTCAAAAGAAAATTTTAAAAAATATGATTATTTTGTCAAGAAAGATTGGTATAGTAAGTGTCAAATGAGAAT
This sequence comes from Glycine latifolia, assembly GCA_013407115.1. NCBI lineage: Eukaryota > Viridiplantae > Streptophyta > Magnoliopsida > Fabales > Fabaceae > Glycine > Glycine latifolia. The sequence goes on from CM023958.1 coordinate 6,056,460, forward strand.
TTTGTTAATGAATAATATATATATATATATATATATATATATATATATATATAATAAATACTATTTGAGCTTTGAGAATTGAGACATATCTTGATTTCAATGAACTCTTGAAACCCAATTGACGTACACTTTTTTTTGTAAAAAAAGAGATATGCTTAAGTTTGACATGATTTAAATTTGAACTGATTTAGTGACCAGAACTAACCTAAATTTGTAGGTTCAATCAATTCGAATTTATCAGATTTGTAAGTTGATTCTACATATCCATAATTGATCATAAGATTTTCTTTTTATATATAAATGATAGTAGTAAAATATACTTCTAATAAATAATGTGGTTAAAAACGAGTTGAATTGAAAAACCTCTTTCAATTAAGACTTGAGAATAATAACTTCAATTCCAACATGATTTAGATTTGACATTAGTCATTATTATTTTTATATAAAAAAAATAGGTTCCATTAAATTTAAGTTTACAAAGTATTTGGATCAACTCACAAGTTTTAATTAGACAACCAAGTGTCAAAATAAAGTAATTTACAAAAATATCATTATTCATATTCATATCTTTATATACATATTCTACACATGTATATATGTATATAATAAGTTAGTTCATGAATTGAATTAATTAAATTAAATAATATTTTATTCAAGTTCTACTCATTCAATTAATAAGGTCAATTTTAAGTTTTAATTCATCTTTTTTTTTTCGAGTCAAGGACCACAAATATCTTTTAATATATTAAATAAGATATTGATTTTGTTGGTCTAAAAAAATTTTAGCAAATCAAATACAATTTTTTTCATTATACAAATCATTCTCCACATATAAACGTAACGAGTAACTTTGTTTAATTTATGAATCGATCAAAGTTTATTGTTGAATCTTTAATTAATTTTGATTTCACTAGGACTTCTTTATATATTTACTGTTGATGGATTGAATCCCCTCTTATACCAAACCAAATTCCATCTTATACCAATAAGAAGGCGTTTGCTTGAAGCTTAACTTTTATATATTCCCGAAAGAAACATTCCTACGTTTTATTTTATGTTATGAAAAAATATTCCAGCATAAAATTTGTTCCTAGGAATATTTTTTTAAAGGTTATTCTCATGTTTTGACTTTCACCAATCAAGTTGGGATAGTTGCATTCCCAATTCCACCGTACAGGAATAAAAGATTTCCTATTAAACCCCAATCGACCCACCTCTGCAATTGCATTCTTTTGGAATTTAAACATAATAAAGCATTGACTATTTTAAAATAGATTAAAATAGAAAACGATATAATCTACCAAACGATATACATTCCTAATTGATCGAATCCTTTTACGTTTTTACGAAGAAAACAGCACAAAGCCTTAGAATTAGTTAGTGAATAATATTTTAGGCAACGATGGCCGTTTGGCTGGGGAAGCAGGGGCGGAGACAGGGGGGGCTAGGGTGGGCCACCGCCCCCCCTAAAATTTTATTAATATAATTTTTATTATATATATTAAAAATTAAAAATTAAAAATTAAAAAAATAATTTAACAATAACAAAATATTACATTGCATAATATAATGATATAATATTTTTTAATATTACATTAAAAAATAGGATAAAATATTTTTGAGATTGCATTACCTAATATATTAAAAATCTTTAAGATTATATTACATAATAAGATAAAATATTTTTTAATATTGCATTCAAATATAGTATAGAATATTTTTTAATATTGTATTCAAAAATATGATAGAATATTTTTAAGATTGTATTGCATAATATAAAATATTTTTAAGATTGTATTGTATAATATAAAATATATTTAAGATCGCATTGCATAATATGATAAAATATTTTTAGGATTGTATTTCAAAAATTGGTTAAAATCGTATGCTTAAATTAATATAAATAGAAATATATTTTTGTGTTGATAGTATGCATTCCATTCCAAATAATATTAGAGTTTTAGAGAGTTTATGTTTGCATTATTGAGAAAATTGTTATGAGATCATATAGAAGCGTTTGACAAGTCTAATTCTTAACTTTCCATCAGAATTTAAAGGTACTTATTTATTATCATAGTGGAGTTGTCCATTGGATTGATTATCCAATTTGGACGTTGTGATTTTTTATCCAATTGGGTTTTCCACGCTAAAACTGATTGTGTCTTCTTTATCTCTTATCTCCATATTATTACTTTGAGTTTGATTTTAAATTATGAATTATTTTATTAAGACTCACTAAACTTTGTATCAACCCACCCTGTTTGCAATTTGTCTTTTTATGGTTTGCGATTTGCATATTTTTGTATATTATATTTATATTGTCTTCAAATACTTTTATTTACGATATAATTTTTTTATGTTCGCCCCCCCTCAAAAAAATTTCTGGCTCCGCCACTGTGGGGAAGTGAAAGAAATCAATAGGCAAGAAGGCATGGTAGAAAGGCATAAATGTATCATAGAGTGAATATACAATTAAATTAAATATTTAGACAAAAAAAATTATCATTTATAATAGTCATATTTCATTCAAGCAAAATTGCTTAAGAAAAAAGAATACTTCTTGTCTCTAAAAAGATGTAAGTGAAAGAGATTATGACAATACAATTAGTATCAATAATTTCTCTTATGATAACTACTCATTACTTTCCTTTTTAGAAATTCATGACATTATGATAATTTTCAATTACATCTCATATTAAGGCTTTGCATCTCACTTCTACTTCTTCCAAATTGATCATGGTTATAAGACACCTTAGGTCTATTTGTGTTGGACCCTAATAAGTCGTTTAAAAAATGCATAAATCAATCATTGTATTTTGTATTTGTATCCTTGAATCTCATTTTCAAAATATTTTTGCCTCCTATTCCAAAAACAAGTTACTTTATAAGACATTTAGTTATCAATAGTTGTCAAATTTTAATTGTTGAATATTGGTCATTAATAATCACCTACCAATTAAGTGTTAGTGTAATGTTTAAATATCTTTCTTTTTTGTAATATATTAATTTTTGTTTTAGTTGTATTTCTTTTTAGCCTTTGCAAATATCTTATATTTTGTTTTTAGTCCTTGGAAATATAACACTTGTAATTTTAATTTTTGAAAATATCACACTTTTTTATTTAAGTTCCTAATGATTTAATCATGATGATATAACAATTTTTATTGCATCATCAAGTAATGATGTGATCATTTGTTCATATCATTTTTTGTTTCATATTCATAGTAATTGTTTATTATGCATATCATTATAAAAAATTTAAACTAAGTAAAAAAAATTGATAGCATTGTAAAATCTTGTTCCAAAACATAATCTTAAACAATTAGCAAATTGTTGTCTTATTAAATAATCCTTTCTTTAGGTAAAAATAATTATTTTATTAAACATTGAAAAGACAATAAAATAAAAACATTTTTAAAGAAAAATAAATATTTTGTTTGCTATAAATCACATGTATCAATGACAAAAGATATATGAAATCTTGTTCAAGCTAGATACTTGAACTCAAAATCTTGATTAAAATGAAATAATCTTGTATTGGTTAATTCTCATGTGTTCAATGGTTGAAGAAAAAATGAAAATAATAATGATACATAGATAATATGAGAATTGAACATCAAAATGATACAAATTATTATTATTGATATTTTTAATATTATTTTATATTATTTTAGTTTATTTGATTAAATATTCAATGAACTACAATATAATGGATGATTTTTTAAATTTTATAACTAATTAATTACATTTTGTATAAGCATTATAATTTGATTGTGAAATTTTCAATAGTAAACAAATTGATTTTTAACAGAAATTTGAATATATTGAGTAGAAAACTATGAGTATACACTATCTATAATTTAATATAACTAACACATCATCTATAATTTAATATAACTAATACAATATAAATTATTATTTATACCTTATATTTTGAAGCATAATTTTAAAAATCGGTTCGGTAATTGATCCAATCATGACACTGGGTTATTGAGTCAGTGGTTGAATCTATGGGTCATTAGTTTATCCGCATGACCCGATCTATGATAAAAAATATAATTTTTTTTACCTATCTTAAAACATTTCTATTGGCGTATTAAAATTTACAAGTTTTAAAAAATATAAACAAAATATAAAGAACACAAGTTAAAAAAAATGACTATTATCTCTAACATTTAACATCAAAGGCATCAACAATAGTATATATCAATATTCACACTAAAATAAAACATAATCATATCACATTAATGTAAATTATAAAATATAAAAACTATGTTTCAAACCACAGTTTAAAAAATGATTTGAGATCACAATTTTAACTGCAACTCAACTCAATTGCGGCCACTTCTAAATTAATTTAACTCAACAAAAAATGCAATTTGACCACAAAAAACGCTGAACAGAGTGAATCAAAAGATCAATTTAACTCAAAAACACACAAAAAAAACTAAAATAAAAAAATGAAAAAGAAAAAAAATAGTTGGACTCACTTACGACTTTGGACAATGTTGCAGATGAACTAAGTGAGTCTAACAAGGTGGCGATAGTACGATGTCACGATGAGAGGAAGGAAGGAGAGGTTGGCGAGCGGAGTGGTAGCGTAGAACGACTGAAAGAGACTCCGAGAAGAAGAAAACTATGTTGATAGGGTTTCTAAAATTAAAGTGGGTTCAAATTGAAAGTATGTCCTTTCGACTATAACAAGAAAAAAAAAATAAGTGACTCGATCCGGGTCGACGGCTCACGGATTTGACCGCAAACCCAACCAGGTTAATCTGGGTCAAAAGCGCACCCGATCGAACTTGTGACTCAACTCAGTCAAGTCATCGGGTCACGGTTCGACCGGTCGAATTAGCTGGGTCAATACGAGTCTTAAAACTTTGCTTGAAAGAAAAGTGATATATATAAATTATTTTTAGTTTAATGTAATTTTTCTCTCTAATATAAATTGAAACAAATTTAAATCACTTTAATCTAATCAAGCTAATTAAAAAATATTTTTCATGACTTATTTGTTATTTTTAATTTCTTTAGGGGGTGTATTGGATTAAGATTTTAAAAGACCTTTTAAGCATAAAAAATCCTGTGAATTTTAAATTTTAAAAGACTTTGTGAGAATATAACGACTTTTAATACTTTTTTTAAAAGATTTTTATTATTTGGATTTTGTAGTTTAGATTTTAATAGATCTATAAAACATGAATTCATATGATTTGGAAGGATTTTATGGATTTACAAGATTTTGAAAGACTTCATGAATTTTTTTAAAAATATTCAAAATTATAAAAGTCTATAAAAAAATTGATAATATGCAAATTCTTCTTCCACTCACAAAAACTAAACGAACCTTTAATATCCATAATTTTTCCATGAAAATAAATAAGCGAGTCACATGACCTTTTTTTGTATCCTATTCGATTCAACTTTTGAACACGACAAATCTTATTCAATTGACAATTGAAGCTAGTAAATTAGGTTCTTGTTATTACAATTTTGTTTCCACAGCAAACAATTGTTTTTTTAAGGAAAAACAAATAATCGTACTGGTTATCAAAACAAAAAAACATTTACAAGTCATGGGGGAAGACACACTCCAGGCCAAGTACACAATGAGGAATACAAGGTTTCTGATTGAGTCTCAACTTTGTATAATAATCACTTCCATGAACAAGTTTTAATAGAAGAGATGAGTTTCAAATAACTCGGCCTACCATTGTCAAAAATGATAAGTTTGCAGGCCTCTCTTGTAACACCCTGAAAATTTACAAGTTGATAGATATTTTCTGTTGCTTAATTAATTCTTGCAATTGGCTGTACATTGGTATTTGTGCTTGAGGAGTGTAAGTCAAATTTTGTTGCTAAGATAGCTCTCCGTACATGCAAGTTGGCAACTATGGTGGCTGTCGCAGCTGTCCATTCACGCAAGTTGGCAACTTGCCTTAGTAGCTTCGCTTATATATATATATATATATATATATATATATATATATATAGCAGCGCATGAAGAAGAAGCATGTTCATCCTCACTTCTATGCGTGTTTTCTTCTTTTCTCTCTAAACTCTCTTGCACCCAGAAACCTCTCTTCATCAACTCTTTATACCACCTTTAAATCTCAAGAACCACCGTAGTTGTAGCGGAAAAACCTCTACGTTAAGAGGAACTCGTGAATGGAGCTTAATCCCTTTCATTCCTGGTTGCTGTGAGAACTTGTGTTCAAACAAAACTCACGTTAGTTTGAAAGAAAGGAATTCTTGTCCAGGTAAAGGGAGTTTTATTATGTTAATAATGGTTTTAGATATCATGGTTGAGATGCAGTACGTATATGTGTTCTGATGTTTTGCGTGAAATAAATTGATGAAGTTTTTATGTGATGTGTTTGTGAAGAAGACGACTATCGGATTGGGTAAGTCTGGCTAGGCAAGTGGCATATATGTGTCAAACCTTTGTTGTGCTGTCGGCTACTGGGAAGGGTTGACCAATGTTGTGATGTCGGCTACGGGGAAGAGTTGGTCGAGTTGCATATATGTGTCAAACCTTTGTTGTGATGTCGGCTACCGGGAAGGGTTGACCGAGTTGCATATATGTGTAAAATCTTTGTTTATGATGTCGGCCACCAAGATGGGTTGGCCGAGTTGAGCGGTTTACATAGCATGCATGTATGCATGCAGGACGTAACTTAGTCCTTGTTGGCAGATGTCAGTATACCGGGTTCCTTACCCGAGGTTGTACTTTAGAGCTGTTAAGCTCAAGTTACTTCTCGGGAATATAGCTATTGGGCTACTTACTTGGCAGAGCTCGTACCTTCTCGAGAATAGAGCTACCGGGTTACTTACTCGACAGAGCTCGTGCCTTCTCCGGAATAGAGCTACTAGGTTCATTACTCGGTAGAGCTCATACCTTTTATTTGAGAACTACCGCGTTCCCTTACCCGGACAACCTTGAGTCTTGCAAGCGCCATTTGTTATAATCGATTACATCGCTTATGTAATCGATTGCATAGTGTTGATTCCGACCTTATTCGGATTCTTACCTTAAGATAGTATATCTAAGTGTCAGTCCGGACACTTAATACTTTACACCTATTCACTTGTTTGTAGTATTTGTGAATGATGTATGTGATTACGTTGAGGTCAGCCTATGTGATGACTTGAGATATTGAATGCATTGATATCATGGGGGTGTATGGCATTATCCTAGCCAAGACGAGTTGATCCTGGGCTGGAGCATACATTGATGGTGCCCATGGTAATCTAAATGCATTTGGATATATATATATATATATATATATATATATATATATAAATACCTACGGGGGTGTATGACATTATCCTAACCAGGACGAGTTGATCCTAGGACGGGCCATACATTGATGGTGCCATGGTGATATTCTATATTTAAGATGTGAGATGCCAGGACTAAGTTGTTAACCTTACAAGGACCATGGTCAGTGCATTAGTGAGCCCGATAATGGGTCAGCATATATGTTACATGGGAGTGTATGGCATTATCCTAGCCAGGACGAGTTGATCCTGGGTCGGGCCATACATTGATGGTGCCCATGAGACATATGTATGTACATAGGGGGTGTATGACATTATCCTAGCCAGGACGAGTTGATCTCGGGCCGGGTCATACATTGATGGTGCATATGTAACATTTCATTTGCATGATGGAAATAGAATGATTGACTGTAATAGTACGAGAAGTACTGGGGGGCCATGTCTGTAGGGATATCCTTATGACACCTATTATTGACTGATCACCATGGGGGATGAGTCCTGTGCATAACAGAGTGACCCCGACGTCAACTACAACTATCATTTGGACCATGGATTTGACCTATTTCTGGAGATGGTACCACATTGCATGCTGAGAGAAAAGTCAGGGGCATGCATCATGACTAGTTCCTATAAGATGTACTATGATATGTTGTTGGACGAGTTGTCCATGATTGATTGTGTATAGAAATATTTGAATATTGTTGTATTATTGTAATGACTATATTGTCTTTTCTTAACTGATGTTATTTACTATTTATTACTCTACATGATGAACTCACATTTGCTTTCTTGTGCCATGTGGTTTTGGTACCTGTAATGATCATGAACCGTGTTCGTGTGAGCAGACGAGCAGTAACAAGCAAAGATATTTTCTTTTGTTGAAGCCGCCTAGTAGCCGGGATAATGTTAAATTAGATCCCGACCTATAGATGTATTTTGAAGCCGGGATTGCATTAGACCAGATCCCGACCACGAGTTGTACTGTGACAACTCATTCTTAGTTAGTTAACCATTTGTTTCTTTTGAGAATTTTGTACCCTTAAGACATGGTTATTTGTAATCACCACCAAGTTATGTTCTTATATAAATATATTATGAGGTATTTCATTATTAAATATTCATGTTTTAATTCTTGATATTAATTATGTTCACACGAAAAATTTACTACTATTTTTATAATTCACTTAAAGGGATCTTCAATTATAAATTGTAATTAAAGATATGATTAAGAGTATGGTACATTAGTGACAATGCAAGTCGTTACATCTCTAGTATTGAAGCAAACTTCTATTTGAGTATATAACCAATAATGATTAGATTTGTATTAGTAATTAAAAGTTAAATAAGTTACAAGGAGTGTCATAAATGATCACAAATACAAAAAGATAAAGTCCTCGCAGAAAAAATGTCTATGTGCCCATAATATAAAGCAAATGATTGTATTTTTATTTTAAAAATAACAAAAAGTTGTTTGAGATAAACAAGAGAGAGGGAAACAACTTGTACATGACAATGGTAAAAAAATGTAGTTATTGAAGATTATTAGGGTATTGAAATTATAAAGTGTTGTACATGAATATATATATATATATATATATATATATATATATATTGCCTTCAAGTAAAAAAAGAAGACATTATGAGAAACAAGGGAAAAAGAAAAAAAAAGAATCCAATATCAAGGATTTTTATGAGATTGTTTAATGTATATTCTTATTTATTGAAAAGTCAAATTAAATCTATCAAAATTCATACTAATAAAGAATCCATCAAAATATTATATTTTTGAATATTAAAGGATTTTTTTAAGTTGTAAAAAATCTTAATTGAATGTTATTAAATTTTGTTATACTTCTAATAAAATTTTAATAATTCTAATTGAATATCACAAAATTTATTAATGTCCTTTAAAAATCTTGATTGAATACTTCAAGACTTTTTTAAAAAAAAATTCTTCAAAATCCTAATTCAATACATCTCTTATTTATTTTGATTATATTATATATATGAGACTTGTAATTTGATTGTGATGTTTTGACTATTAGTAAATACTTAATGCAGGGCCCATTTGTTTTCACCAAATAATCACTTTTCTTATAATCAAATTATGTGATTATTAAAACTTTTTAAAATAATCGGAAGTTGAAAAGAGATAGAAAATTTTTTTTTTGAATGGGGAAAAAAGTGAATTTATTGAAACTTTTTAAAATATCGGAAGTTGAAAAGAGTTAGAATTCTAATTATATACATAAGCTATTTAAAACAACTTATAATAAAATCAATTACTTCTTAAAAAAGTGGGTTTTCTAATTATAAAAAGCATGGATTTATTTTTTTAATCTCTAAAAAATAATTACTAAATTATTCTGTCTATAATCACTGTTTTTTTTTATACATCCCTCAATATTTTTTTATATATGAATCACTGATTTTTTGATCTTAAACAAATGGACACATAATTAGATAACAATAATTCGACGAAAAGAAAAGATAACAATAATTAATATTTTAAAAAAGGAATGATTGAATGTTCAACGCACACATATATAAATTAATGTTGTCAATTTAATTTGAATAAAAATATACATTAGTCATATTTTTCTTAAATAAAATATAAAAAACGATTTAATATTCAAATCATGAATATTGTTAATTGTCTTAATTTGAATATGTTTTAATTTTGAATGAGGATATATATATATATATATATATATATATATATATATTAATGTTATCAATATATTTATGTATTTTTATGAATTAAATAAATAATAAAAATTCAATTGTATTTCAACAGAAACATAATGAATATAGTAATTCCATTATTATTCATAACATCTTTATTTAAGGTAAAGAAATAATTACTCTAAAAAAAGGTTATCATTATAATTCATATTTACCATAAATAACTATAAAATCATAATAATAAACAAAAATTACTTTAACTGTAAAAAAATTCATGAAATCTAGAAATTGATTATAATATTATATGAATGAAAATTTATTTAATATTTTGTGATTTAATTGATTAGTTTAATTGGAATGTACAATTATTATAGTAACCTTTATTATTATTACTATGATTAATATAATTAGGTAGTTTTATGAATTAAAAAAATAAAAAAGTGATAAAATTTGTTGCAATAAAAAAATAATATGGTACTATGACATGACTAAATATTATTTTATAATAATATAATTGATTACTACAAGAGCATTATGTTATTTTAAATCCAATTAAAACACAAGAAAACCCTTCAATTCACGTTTTTTAACGACTAGTACAAAAAATAATGAGAATAGTGTTGTTTTCATCATTTTATGTATATATTTTTAAAAATAATATAATTTTTTTAATTATGAATAAACAAGATATATTTTTTCAAAATAAAATAAAAAAATCTGAATTAACACTCTTCTCTAAAATATCCAGATTAGTGAGAGGCCAAAGTAATCGAACTAGCTAGGTACGACATTCGTGGTTGTTAAAATTATCACTAATCTTGATCTTTAATCATATAACTTTTTTTTTATCAGGGTTAATAATATAAACGCTTAAATTTAATATCGGAATTTTCAGTTAATTAGAAAATTATCATGTGTTTCGACATGGACAAAAATATTTTTATGTGTTGGGCTTGGGCCTTTTTCGGTTCTGGATTGTTCAGTGAAGTTCCATTTCCTTCTCTCCTTTTATTCCTCATTCTTCTCCCTCCCTTTCTTCTTTCTCTTTCGCTTCCACCGTAACACAACCCTCGTTGTTCCGTGTTCAGGCGAAGCGACACCGTTTTACACTTCCTCTTCTCAGCACAGGTTAGCTTCTCAATCGTTGGGATTTTCTTCTCCGCACTTTTTTTCAATTTTTTTTATCTTTAGCTTTTATCGTATACTGAATAGTACATAGGAAGAAAAAAAACGTAACCCTAGAATCGGTCCAGTATTGATCAGTTTCTTGAAATGTGTGTTTAATTGAGATTTATAGGAAAATTGTTATTGCAATCATTGGTATTTTGGATAACTTATATATAGGATTGTTGGGTGGTCTTCTCATGTTCTATGTAAAACCCTGGAGTAATTTGAACCTGATATTTGTATATTGCTGTTATTGTTATTATACTCAAAAGAAAAAGATACCTTGTATGTTTTATCTGATACAAAAAATAGAATACCAAGTTCTCTCAGAGTTGGTTATCTGCATCCTTAAAAACTAGGAAATTCCATTTTAATTATTACTATTTACTAGTATCTATATCTTAACCAAAGTCCTATTATATAGGACTTAGAGTTCAGAAACACTTTTTATTCTTTCAAACCCCCACCCCCCTTCCAAAGTTCTTATTGGACAGTCCTCTGGCAAGAATGTTTGCAACTTGCTCTTCTGTGAGGACATAGGGCATGCATATCTGTCCATTTTTCTTTCTTATGAATTTTTTTTCTACTTCCAATTGATTCCATCATAGAGAACAGGATTGTGAGCTATGGAGGTTGCTGACCTTTTGTCACTGTAGAGCTTTCATTCCATCACCGCCATATTCCAATTCGGAGGTAGAGCTTTTCTAGGCATCAAACAGATTGGAAATTCTAGGGCAAAGGCTTTATGGTTACTTGACAGATTTTTGTAGGACATATATTTTGAAATGGAATAAGGAGCACAAGTCCTAACTCTTTCCTAATGCCTATAGGATTGTTATTTTACTGAAGTCAATTTAGGGGCACAATCTCTATTAACTATTGTTATTTTCATATCAATTTGTCTCAGTAAAATATTGAAATTCATATTAGGTCCTTTTGATACTTGTCTATCAACTGTTATGTCCTGCACCAAACATGATATCTCTATTGTTATTACCTTGATGTGTTGATTCCTGTTTCTTTTTTCTATCAACTGTTATTTCTGTTTTCTTAAGTTAACTTTCTTTTATGGAATATAGTGCATCATTATATTTGTCAGAATGGTTGGTCAGGATCCCATATAAGTCTATTTAAGGTTTTATCGGATGATAATGGTCCTTATTTATGCTGAATCACTTGTCAAGATAAATATTGAATTTGTTTGCTTTTCTCTTTTTCCAGCTGCGTAATTGTTGTTGAGCACGATCTCAGTGTCTTGGACTAGCTTTTGAATTTCAGTTCTAGCATGAATTCTAGATTTGTTATGATGTTAACTTCTGAAGATTATAAAGACTTGAATCTCTTACATCATGTTTCTATGCATCTATCCCTTGTGTGTCATAATTTCTTAGAATGATTGAGTGAATATATGTTGAGTCATTGAGTGACTTAAGAGTGAGAACAGCTATTAACAAATAGCAAGTTTAATTGTTATATATCAAGTACAGAAAAAATAAATTGCTGGGTATCTGGAGTTGATATGTGAATAATATTTTGGATAGCTTCATTGTATACCTAATAAGTTATTAAGTATACTCTTATTAGGTATACAATGAAGCTATCCAATATTTGTTGTGTAATTTTGTGCTATAACTTGATTTGATAGAATCACTGGTTTACTGTGATAGCAACTGGAATTCTCTATAGAAGTTATAGTAAAATTCAGAGGACAGACCTCTGTTTTTAGTATTAAAATGTAGAAAAAGAAATTGTCAGAAAAGGTGCCCTTCCTCCATCATCCCTATCTTTCCCTAAATCCTTGTGTCTAACTGTTTCCCCTTCCCTCCTTGCCACCACTAGCAAGGTTTTAACAACCAAAATCTCTCCTGTCTTTTACTCATATTTCCCACATGGCCTAGCATGAGTGCCTAACATACTGATTTACTTTATAATTTGTTCAACTAATGGTTGTAGACAGTACTTACTGGTTATATATGTATGTTCAGCATCTAGCAGGTTGTTGAAAATATGGCCAAGCATCATCCTGATTTGATTATGTGCCGGAAGCAGCCTGGGATTGCCATTGGACGACTGTGCGAGAAATGTGATGGCAAGTGTGTGATATGTGACTCTTATGTGCGTCCTTGTACGCTTGTCCGAGTTTGTGATGAATGCAACTATGGATCATTTCAGGGTCGATGTGTCATATGCGGAGGAGTTGGAATATCTGATGCCTACTACTGCAAGGAATGCACACAGCAGGAGAAAGATAGAGATGGTTGCCCAAAAATTGTTAACTTAGGGAGTGCCAAGACTGATTTATTTTATGAACGCAAAAAGTATGGTTTTAAGAAGAGATGAAGGTAGAATGGTGAGGCATTTGTATTTCTCTAAAACTTTTTGTACGTGTATTGTTTGGATATAAGAACCATAGGATGTGAAACCTTGAGCTCGTAAACTTTTTTATGGTACAATTATGATATAAATGCTTGACAAGTTTGCTACTGATCAAAGAATTAGCCAATAGCCATTATGGAAGTATCAACTTGAACTATAATGACAGCATCGATTGGTAATCCTAGCTAGTTTTGGATTATTAAAACGAATGGCCTGATGGCATGTTAACATTGACATGTGGCTAGCATTTGTGCTTGTTGAGGGGCAATTGTCCATTATTTTATTTTCTCACCTGGTGCAGGATGAATCACTCTGTTCCTTAGTCATGGTGTGTGGGTTGTTTAATTCGTAACAAGACTAAACTCTGGTTTTAGAGGCCATTCAGTGTATGTTTGGATTCACATTGAGTAATCCAAAATTGTTTTGAAATAGCAGCTATTTTGTTTTTAGATAAGTTAATTGTATATTTATTCCTACATTGGTGAATTGATTTGGGTCGGAAGTAGGTGATCTCTTGATGGAAGATAGTTCTGTTTTGGAGTTTATTTTCCTTGCAGGGTATTATCGATTTTCTTTTTGTAAACGCTTAGTTAATATTCATATCATTTTATGATACCAAAGTTAAGAGAATTGGGTTTTTTTTTTATTTTTTTATTTTACCGTTTTGTATAGGTTTTACAAATAGGAAGAGATTTTGTATAGGAATTGCAAAATGGAATGGAGGTTGAATTATACGTTTTAGTTAAATTTTCAAAATAAATTTTAGCCTTTATTTATTTATTTATTTTTGTATTTGATTTTTAAGATGTTTGGGAAGGCCGTTTTAGAGAGGAAGAAGGAAAATATGATTTAATTTTTTTTAAGAGAGCTATGTAATTTATAAAAATAAATTGCCGATTAGGACATTAAATTTATGTTATTTTATTATTTCATGTTTTAAAATGTTTATTAAATAAATTATATTTACCGTTGAGTAATACATTAATCGGCGTGGTGATATTGTTTTAGCTTAACATAAGAATAAGAAAAAAAACCTGTATAGTTTAAAATTAATTCTATTTTACTTTATATAATAATAATAATAATAATAATAATAATAATTTTTAGATGTTTAAATATTTTTAGATGATGTTAAAACTTAAAAAGGTAGATTAAATAATTAAAAAAATTATTGTAATTAAACAACTTCACTTCATTTTTGTTATCATAAATCAAACGTGCAAGTTAATGGAATCTAGCTCAATTTTTTTCAATTTCCACATAGAATAAAAATATCAAATGCATAAATCACAAAAAAAGGAACTAAATTAACCCTTTTTTAAAAAAGAAAATCGAAAAATAACATGTAAGACATCACTTAAGTAAAAAATATCTTATCTAGGACAACGTTTCCAATAATAACATTTTTTAAATTTAGACTAAATAATTAATAATATAATAAAAATTTTAAATAATATAAAAATATTATTATAAATTATAAAATATTAATTTAATATTTGTGCAATACACAAAATTGTAGCTTTATATAAGAATATTTGATTCTATAAGATAATGTCACGTGTCAATTTCATATTCATTGATTCCAAAAATATTAATTGATACTATTTAATTTAATTATTAATTCAAATCAATATTGTTCTATTACATAAATAGATTCTATTTTATTATTCATTCTATTATAGTTATATTAAATGATTATTCTATTAGATGCAAATAGTTATATTTTTGAAATTTTTATTCTTAATCAATTGTTTCATTCCTCTTTTAACATTTTTTAATAACGATTCTATTATTGTTTAATAATTTCTAAAAAAATTATCAATAAGTTCTTTCATTTCCTTTTAGTATTTTTTAGTTAACAATATATATTTTTTATGTATAATTTTTAGGTGATGTACATCAAGCTATATTAGTTTTGTCTCATGTAATTAAAAATTATAGGAAATTATAAAAATAAAATATTAAACTCCGTAATTTATATTTAAACATTATTTGATAAAATATGTTCAAGTTTTAAACAACATTTGAAGTTTCAATAAAAACATTCACACATTTGGAATGGATTTTTACTTCGAACCAATTTTTTCTTATTTATTCAAGAATATTTTTATATTTTAATTTAACTTATTTCATTAATGTTCAATTAAAAATATATAAATTTATTAATAGAAAATATATTAAATATAAAATAAAATTTATGGGGATACATTTTTTATAAACTATGAAATTTTATAAAAACACAAAATTTAATGCATTTATGTCAAATTATAATACACATTATACAAACTTTTGATGTAATTTTTGTAACATTTAATATTTTATTATACATTAATATCATTAACTATTTGTATATATATATATATATATATTTATGAATTAAAATATAATATATAAATACATTAAAAAGTTATAACATATACAAAATTTATAAATTATAATATTAGTATCTATGCAGGACACATGATACTAAGCTAGTTAAATATAAATATTAAGGTAGTATTAATTAATGTTATTAAAGTAATATTTCATACAAATAAATAAATAAACTGATATCTTTATATAATAATAATAACAATTAATTATTAATTACAAATGATTAATTTTTGTAATAGTATTTAATAAATAAATATTTTAATTATTATATTTATTAATTTAACTATTTATTTAAATAATATTGTAAAATAATATATTTATTGAAATTAATATGTTTAATTATGATATGCGTATATTATATGTATTACTTTTTAAAATGAATATATATATATATATATATATATATATATTATTAATTAAAATATAATAATTAAAAAGTTAGTTCTTATGTATTGAATTTTAATTACTATTTTTATAAAATATTTAAAGTAATCAAATTAAAAATATAATATATCAACATCAACATCAACAACATATTTAACTTAAGTTAATTGGGGTCGGTGATAGATGAATCTAATAATAAATTGAAAATAAGATAAAGAAAGAGAAAGAGAGAGTTGAAAAAAAAAAGTAGAAATAAGATAAAATAGAGAAAAATAAACTAAAATAAAAGAAGAGTGAAAGGAAGAAGGAAGAAAAGAAGAATAAAAGAATTAAAAATAAGGGAACCATATATGTATGATAAATTTGTTGATTTTTACAATAATTTTTTAAAAATATCACTTTACTTACATATTTATATAAAAATTTTAATGGTCATATATATATAAAAATTTATCAATTAATATTACCTTTAATTATTAATTTTAAAAATATTTTGAATTATGCTAAATTTAATTATATACTGAAAAATATTTATTTTAAATCATTATGTTACACAAAAGATGGAATAATAAAATCAATATATATATATATATATATATATATATATATATATATGAATGAGTAAAATTAATATAATATTTTTTATAAATATTTAAATAAATTGGTATGTTTCTTATTATATTTATTAACTATAATATATAATTAATTTTAATAGTATTACTATATATTATATTTATTAAATAAAATATATTGATTAAATTTAATAAATATAATGCTCACACATATATATTACACATATTTTGATCGTACAACTTTCTAAATGAATCTATAATTAAAATTTTAAGATAAATATTCTTTAATAATGTTCAGTTAAATAGATTAAATTCTGAAAAAAAAAATTAAATAGATCAAATTGTATATTTTAACATAAGGAAAAATGCAGTGTAATATTCCTATATCTCAAGAGAGCATAATGTAATTTATTCTATATTTTTTACATAAAAGGAGAAGAATAATGTAATGCTTGTATTTCTTACGGGAGAGAAAAGTAATTAATTCTAACGGTGTGTAATTTATTTTATATTTTAACATAGGAAAAGACTCAAATACTTGCATTTTTCAGGGGAGAGGGAAACTCTGCAGTCTGCACTACTTGCATATTTCAAAGGAGCAGAGGGTAATTTAACAATGTTTTGTTAAATGAACTAGATCATTAGGTAATTGCACTCGAGATATTGTTTGTTTTATGTTGGTCTGAACTTCCTCATGTGCTGCCCTTAAGAGATGATCCAAAGAATAAGGAACAAAAGTATATTATAAATTATTGTTAATCTTGATTATTAAGTGATGCGAAACTTTCAATTAGCTGTACCCAAACAAATTCGTTTTCTACCAAAAGAAAATCTATTAATAATCAACGGAGAGAGGGGTTACAGATCATGAATTCAGGAAATGGACTCCGAAAGCTTCATTAATAAATACTGGAAACTCATTAAAGCATTGATGACCATATAAAAAATAATAAATGCAATAACTCATTTTTTACTCTATAAATTGTAGAACAATTTTGTAGTCCTCTACAGTCATACAACAAAATTTGACTTTTTAGAGTTTGAGAGAGATGACTTTTATCACTCGGGTGTGCTTGCTCTTCCTTTTGCTCACCTCTGCAGTCATGTGTTTTGCAAGGAACAATCCCGAAGGTAATTTCTGATGAGTTTCTTCAGTTCTTTACATATAACTTTTTAGAAAGTGTTTTTATTTTTTTTATTCTTTTGTTTATGAAAAATGTATTGGTGTTATGCGTTTTCTGATGCTTGATATCCTTCCAAATTAAATTAAAGATTAACAAGAAACAATTTTCTCATAATTATAATTTTTTTTTTCACAATTCAAATTGAATGTTACTGCTGCAAAGATCAAGAAAAAAGAGAATCAAGGTCAAATTTTACATTTTGCTCTGTTCTATTCTATTACTGCTGTTAGGCATCATTGTTTTTAGTATGCTTAAATATAAATTGTGATGGTTCAACGAAACTAATTTATTAATTTTATTCCATATATAATATTCAAGATAGACCCAATACTACTCCTACTAACCACTTGTTTGGTTAGGCATCCTATTTCTTATCTTCATTATAAATTAGTCTGTTGTTTACTTCTGTTTTCATTTTTTGTTTTCATTTTTAATTTATAAACCTGCTCTATCTTATTTCTAAGATGTTTTATATTCATGCAATTTATCATTTTTTACTGTAATTTTGTTTGTTTGTTTAAGTCTTTGTAAAATGTATTATTTTATTTTTGGTTCTTACAACACTTTAGATAGCATTATTTTCACTATTTAAATATTATTTAAAATATTTTAATGATAAAAAATAAAATAAATATGTTTTGTAAAAACTAAAAGAAAAAAACAGGGGACCTAAAAAGCCACCACAAAATAGATGATTATGACTGTCCAGGGGCCAATCCAAAACACGATCCTCGTATTCCTCGACCACCACGTCCAGGTGAGTAGTTATTACATACTCCTTGTAATACCTTTGGGGTTGTTCCTTGTAAACAAGACATGTCACACTTTTAAATTTACACCTTATAATAAAAAGAGTCTTTTTGCTAATTAGTGTTCCTGCAACATTGATTAGAAAATTTTAAAAAATATTTATTATAAAAATTATAAGAGAGTATAAAAAATATCATGAATAATATAATTTTATATATTTTAATATTTTTTCCTTTTTAATTCCTTAACAAATACTCTAAAAACATTATTTAGCATTTGCCTAATAAAAATCAGCTTGCAAATTTTTTTCATTAAAGTGAAAATTGACAAACAGTCAAATTCTCTCTATTAAAATTATGAAAGCTAGTTATGAGAAAATAGTCAATTCTCTCTCAATTATAATAAGGAATGCTAGTTCTATATTAAAACAAGTCTCTACCAACCATTTTCTTTTATAATTAAATTTCATAATTTCAAGTTACTAAAACTCCTTTAATACAAAGTTATTTTCCTACGAAAAAAATATTTTTTTATATCTAAAGTAAAGGTTAATAATCTGTATATCTTTGTATTTTTAATAAAGGACTCTAAAGACACGTTGAATACTATATATTATAATTTAAACATCTATTTAAGAGAGTTGTTCATATTTTATTTCTACTATACTTAAGAATTTGCTTTGAGAAAAAAGATTACATAATATTAGTATTTTTTTTACACCATCATTCAATTATAAGTCGTCATATATAATAAATTTATTGACTTAATAATTATTTTAAAAATCATATTAAAAATGAATTATGATTGGATAGAGCATGACCTTTAAACTTATTTTCTTTTAGAAAAGATATTTATAGAAAACTAATAGCAATGTATTCTTTCTCTTCGATTATTTTGTTTTTTTTTTATACTTAAGTCTGTTTTTTAGGGTGAATCGTGACACAACGGTAAAATTGTGTCTTGGTGACTTACTAATCATGAATTCGAATTCAGAAATAGTCTTTTTGCATATATAAAAATAATAAGACTGTGTACAATTATGTATTTGGAAAACATATACAACAAAAAAATGTATTTTAGAGGGTGAGTTCTAGTAGAGCTTGCGCAACCTTCGAGCAATAGAGTACGATAGTTTTTTTACTTAAGTCCCAAGGTAATAAAAGTGTGAATAATTTGCCGTGTTCTTTTTGTAGGAAACCAAAAGATGCAGATCAGTGAGGAAGATTACACAGGAACAGGGCCTAACCCTAAACATGATTCGTTCACTCCTTCTCCCCCATTTGATGAGTGAAGACCCTGTCTTAGAACTTTAGAACTGTCTAATGTTCATTGAGTTCAATCCTAGATTCTCATTTTGACAGTGGTGTTAAATTATCCGCATGTTTAAAAATAAAAAGTCATATATGAGAACAAATTTGAAATTAAGAGAGAGAAATTATTCATAAAGTTGCACGTTTCTGACTTGATCTCAAAATTATTAGTTGTAACATAAGAAGTGGCTTTTCTGTCAAATCTGATGGCTTTACTTGGCTGGCAATAGTTGGATGGACTCTTCATACAGGTTGATCACTGGTTCTTTATGCATCATCAATTCAGCTGTAGACAAAGATTTTACTTACTATCATTCTCTATTGTTAAAAGGATAAAAATTTCTTATGTTTCAGACACATTGTTCTCCACAGTGGTAATTTCTTAATTTTAATATTTCTTCAATCAATAGAAAATAAGAAAAGCATCCATGATGAATAGTATAAGCATTACACTCACACAGGGAAGCACAAATGAAGTGAAAATTGAATAACTCTTAAAAATAATTTGTACCTTAAGAGTTAGGCTTGGATATCATTTTCAGTAATTTGTGATATCAACTGTATCCTGTGTAGAGTTTTGAAGTACTGCACTATCCTCTTTACTTCCTCATCAGATATGTTCGCGCCCGGCATCATTCTCACTTTCAATGACTCCAATCTAACAAAGCAAGGAGGTTTAGTTAAACCAGGAATTGGGAGAACCTGCACAGTTGGAGTAAATTGGAGTATACATAATTTAATGAATGTTCTTGAATTCAATATTGAGTATTGAAAAAAAAATGAAGACATGTTATGAAGCTTACTTTTAGCAAAATTCTGAGGGTAGTCGGAGAGTGTCATTGTCTTTACATTAGCAATTACTTGCAGTCAGCTTACATTAACCAAGTAACTGTTCTCAAACAATTCCATATGTACTTTTTCAAGGAAAGAAAGATTGCATGTGGAGGAGAGTTCGAGATTAGATAAACCTATGATCACACTTAATGGAAAGCTTAAGAACTGTCAAAGATGGACGGAAGAAGATGTTAGGGGGAAACTACTCAAATTTGGTTCTGAAACTTAACTTTGCATCGATTGTCAACTGCTGGACATTGTGCAACAAAGCATATTTCATGACCCTACTCAGGAGTTTTGGCTCAACCGAACCATAGCGCTTGAAATCAAGATTAAACAGGGACATTGATTCATTCCAAAGGTCCTTCCATCACTTAGACAAGACACAAGTCTGAATAGCATCTTTTGTGTCCATAAATTTCATTTATGAAGCAGAAGATAGTCAGGCAACTCAGCCTGTCTTTCTTCTCTTTATTGTCTCTTTTCTTATGTCTCTTCATCTTCATCTTCATCATCAACTTCCACTCTCTTTCTTTTCCTTCTATTTTTCTTTGGTGCATTCTTTTCCTTCCGTTGATATATAACCCAAAATAGTTACACAAATACTTCATGTATAGATATTAATTATCGAGAAATTAATGTCTTCTCCAATGTATTTTTCTTCTTTTTAATTCATAGCATCAAATGAAAAACCGTTTGGGACGTGATAATCCAAAAAGGGGTTTTGCTTAGCGGCCAAATAGGGAATGGGAAGTGAAAATCAAGAAATACTTAGCATAGCCACTCAAACTCAAAGAATAATTCAAGTTGTTTGCTGTCATTTTCCTATAACATTGGTAAATGGAGAAATTCAAGCTTTTAACCTATACATAGCAAGATTACAAATATAACATTGAATTTATCAAGAGGCACAAAAACCTGAACAAAAAGAGTGTGTGAGGTATATGTCCATCGCGACAAATTTCCATTTTTTAGCATTTGGTTAACCACTATTTCCTTCTCTCAATCATGCATATTTCATTCCTTTAAAAAAATCATGCATATTTCATTGTAAAACTCTATTATATTGTCGGGACATTGAAATATTAATATGAGTAAGAGAAATTCAATCAAGCCAGAAAAAAATAAACCCTTCCATTTCTCTCATAATAGCTATTTTGAATAAAGCATTTTTAAAAGTTATTCTTCAACAAAATTTTAGCATAACTTTGTTGAAGAATAACTTTTAAAAATGCTTTATTCAAAATAGCTATTACGTCACCATCGACGGCCACCAGCCCTCTGCCACCATGCTCGTCTACGTCACCAGCAACCTCTGAGTCGACAGCCGACGACGAACTCCCAAGTTTAGCATGTTCCAGTTGATACCAACACCGGATGGAACTGATGGAAGGTATTACGTGTTGAATGAAATATTCCAACTATGTATGAAGATATATCGACCATCAAATATAGGGTTAATTATGGAAATGAATAGATATTAAAACTATTATCATAATGGGTATTTTTTTAAATTTTTTTTATAAAAATGGATAAATCCTATTTTGATTTTCAATTTCACTATGCAAAAATAATATATCAAAGTACAATTTCACTTTTTATTTGTTTAAACTACTTTTTTTCCCTCTAAGAACTGAAATAGTATGTTAAAATACTATTTTTTTTTTCTTTTTTCTAATGAAATCATATGATAGGGCATGATTTTTACATTTTTTTTAAAATTGAAATTGTAATGTAGTGCACCATTTTTGTTATATTTTTTAAATGGTTTTATTTTTACATAAAAATTTATGATTTTTTTAATTTTTTAAAAAGAAACAATATTAAAAATAAAGTGCTATATGAACGAAATTTATAAGTTGAACAATATATAATAATTAATTATGTTTGAAAGATGAAAGATTATAAAATATTCGACATAGTTCATTGTCTATATGGACAATTATCAAGATGATGACCTTTATTTCGACACATTGAACATTTTTTCAACGTATTTGGAATTTGTTCATCTATTTCATTATGTATGTGATTAGTAGTTGGTCTGCCTGATTAAAATTGTCACATATTAGGATCAGGAACAAATTTTGGACTCTATATTGAGACCAACAATCCTTATTTCTAAGGGAGTGGAACTGAAGTTCATAAGCCTTGTAAATATTTTGCAACTTAAGTCAATCTATGAGTGACAAGAGGAGTAAACTGCAATAACATGAGAGCAATGTAATTGCAATGCCTGAAATTCCCATAGTTACACCACCATCATTTAGTTTCATAGTATAGGCCATTGCTCATCGACCTAATTGGGGATTCACTATACATGTAATGAAATATATTGAGAATTATACGTTACATATCATCTCACGAGTTACCCCTTAATGAGAAAGTAAGTATACAATCTGATATAATATAACTTTATATTTTACTACTTAAATAATATATCTAACATGATGAGCCAGAAACATAACCCAATTATCAACACGATTTCTTAAATAGTTAAAAAAAATTGTGTTCAAATACATGATTTCTAAAATAATTAAGAAACATGTTGAAATCGTATATGTATATACAATTTAAACTTTTAATAATAAAAAAGTTAAAAAATTAAAATATTATATATATATATATATATATATATATGTACATGT
Organism: Glycine latifolia; assembly: GCA_013407115.1. Lineage (NCBI taxonomy): Eukaryota > Viridiplantae > Streptophyta > Magnoliopsida > Fabales > Fabaceae > Glycine > Glycine latifolia. The sequence continues at coordinate 6,080,021 of CM023958.1, forward strand.
GATTTCAGTGTAATAATTTTCTAAAAAATAAAATTGTACTTTGAAGCATGATTTTTTCATAGTGAAATCATACTTCAAAGCATGATTTATTCATTTTCATACTTATTTTTAAATATATTCATTATGATAATTTTTTTAAAATTACTCCATTATAATGCAAGAGCCTAAAATATATGACCTCAAAGGCCATCCATAAATATGCTTGCCTACTCCTGGCTGTTTCAGGATGGAAAATTGAAATTAAATGCTTTTTTCTTTTCTTAAATATGCCCAGACTTAAATATGCTTTTTCACGCACAGACTTATCGATCTCTCACTGTAAAATCTATGGGCCTCCATTTTTATCCAAGACACGTGTTGATTGTTGATGTACTACATGTCCACTTCCCATTCCATTCTCTCTCTTGCTTTGTGCTTTTTATTTCTTAGCTAGTATAAACTAATATAAATACATATCAGTATGAAAAATTAAAACTAAAAATATTGGTGCAATGATATAAGATTTAATATATTTATCATATGAATTTGAGAATAATCTATTTAATTAGAGAATTTATATTTAATTTTTTATTTTATATAAAATTCTCTAAACCAAAAGCAGTCATACATCACAAACTATATATTAAAGAGCGTAAATATACTTTTGAATAATCATATAAGTGAATTAGACATACTCAAGTTTATGGGTATTCTCCTCACTTATGTGGTGCTCAATTTTTCTATTTTTATTCGATGTGAGATTTTACCTTACACTTATACTCAACATAAGATCCTGTTGCATTATGCAAAAGCAACATTGTAATGGATTCATTACATGTTGTTAAGTTATCTGTTAGAAAGTAAAAATTTATTTTGTAAATAAATTATTTTACATGAATTTATATATGTAATACATAAAGAAAAAAAACTCACTAAGAAAATAATATTTTCTAATCATATTTCATGTTTTAAAATTAGATATAAAAAATATAAAAAAACATGAAAGAGGACAACTATTTCAATCAACTTATAAAAATTGGTATAAAATAATATAGAAAATACTGCTTTGTAGTTAAGTAGATATATATATTTTCGTGAAAGTTTTTTTGACCCTTCCAACTTAGAACCCTAAACCACCACTCCTTTGACCTAGGCCAAGGATTGACCCTTAATGTACCCTCATAGGGCGTAATACAATCAGATTGAGTGATATTTTATCAAGGAAGGATTTGAGACATACCTATGCGCCTAGCTACTGAAGAAATATGTGAAATCATTGTTGTAAGCCTTTTTGTTGATGACGTGATATTTACATTGAATGATTTTGGCATGTGTTATTGTGTTTCATGTTAAAAAAAGTTTACGAAACTTGAGTAATGTGGTAATTCGTGCTTCTTTGACATGAAAAGTACATAAATGAAAAAGTAACTTTATTTAAAAACAATTATTCAAATTGTAAAATATAATTAAGTATAAAGCCGATATTCAAATTGAATTACAATGTTTATTTGGTGGTGCATGGAGAAGAGAGAGGGGCGGTAACTTTGAATTCTCTTTTTAAAGAAAATTAATAATTAATATTTATTAAAATAATATTAATTTTCTTTACAGCACAATGTTGACCCACTTAAACAATTCGAATCACACATTCAACGATTATTAAAAAAATAATCAGATATCTGGGTGTCAGGTTTTATGCAACTCACGGGTTACAAAATCCTTCAATTGAAGAACAAGTAATTAAGACGTGTATATATATATATATATATATATATATATATATATATATATATATTATTGATCAGGTAGTTGGAGCCAGCTGTATAAGTTTGAAGTCCCAAATCAATTTGAGATAAATTCGGATCCCATGATAGTATAAATAATTTATTTTCGTTTAAGTAAGAATATATTTTGAAATTTGGATTTAATTGCTCAAAATTGTGGAAAAGTAAAATAAGTAATTTAGCTATTTGATGGAATTTAATACGTGTATTGATCATGTTATGTTATGTTTTATAATATTCAACAACTGAAATTATTAATTTATTTTCTGAAATAAGTAACTTATTTTGGAAGAGTCAGGTATATAATTTAATTATGCTTATTTATAAAAAAGTATTTAGTGAATAAAAAATACATTTAAACATTTAATATTTTTAATGATGAAATTTCAAAACATTTAAAATAATATATTTAAAGTAACTTAATTTATTATGTACATAATGTATAAGATAAAAAGGTCATATTTTTAAGATCATCATAATATATATTAACAAGCAATAGAAATCCAATCACACACACACAAAAAAAAAATCAAAGTCTCTCATTTAGAAAATAAAAATTCAAGTGCTAGAACAATATTATTTTTTAAACATAAACATTAAGATCGATTTCTTACTCTCTTTTTTTAATTTTTTTTTTTACATTCACATCTTAAAAATGTATTTTTAAATTAAAACCAACTTTTAATTATCTCACTTTAACGTTAAACAAATATTTTCTGAACAGGAATGCACCTTAAGTGTGTTGTGAGTCCGTTGACCTTACGTGAACGTCCTGTGATATTGTCATGTTTGGTGGTTTGTGAACCCAACGCAACACAACTTGTACATTGTAATTCGCATTTAGGAGAGTCAACTGCTTCCTCCAATAGTATTCATACACGTGTCCCCGAAACTTTAGGCATAGTTCTCTCTCTATAAATAGTTAAATACAACATTGAACTAGCACTACCCTTCACTCGATCAGTTGACCTAATTAATATACCATAGAGAGGTTGGAAAGTTAAAATGGCATTTGGAGCTCACAATTGCGTGTGCTTTCCCTTCTTTTTTTTCATAACTTTCTTGGTTATATGTTCTGCCACTGCTCGGAGCCCTATTTTCTTCTCAAGTGAGTTTCCTTTTCATTTCATCTTATTTTGTATATCTCCCTTTAATTTGTTAGGTAATTACTAATATCTAGCTGGAGAGAAAATACTAAATGGAAGACTTTGATATATTTATTCATCATCCTTCTTTTGTGGTTGTTATCAGTTTAAAGAACTAAACTCTCGTTGGAATATTATATTTTTCCTCGAGAGGATAGATTTAAAGGAAAGAAACTAACCAAAGCACACAAACTTCTCTTGTTATGGCTGCCCCATTTTCTTTCTCTTTAACAGTTTTAGTTGTGTTCTCTCTTTTCCTTAACAATCAGTTTTACTTGTGATCTTTAGAATATATAGAAATTTCATGGAAGAAATTTATCAGATTAATTTGTGCTAAATTTGTTATGTATAAAAAAAGAGAAAAGTTTAAAGGGACTTCTTAAGCTTTACATTTATTATTACAATAATGTTCAAAGATGAAATCAGAAGGTAGGCTGTTATTACTTAATTATTAGGAGTGTACACTACATATATCTCAAAAGATGGACACTGCACAGGCTTCGTGTGTTCGTGTTGCCACGATTAATGACCTCTCATTTCCAAGTTTTAGATTATGTCTTATTGACTTTTTGCTAAGAGACAAAATTATATATATTATAAGATTTTCTCTTAATGTAATTTTTTTACTTCATCAACAAAACCAGTTAAAAATATTTTGAATATGAATTTTAAATTAATTATTACAAGATCAATATTTTCTATTATATGACAATTTAAATGATACTATAAAAAATCTTTACTTTAATTTGTCATGTATTCCAATTATATTTTAATTTAATTGTGTGTATGTAGTTTTAAATTTTTAATTTTCCATATACTGATATATTAATTATCAATACTGTCAACTAGTAATTGGAAATTCTGTACCAAAAAATAGTAATTAGAAATAATCTTATACGCGACCTTTTAAATAATTACTAAAAAAAACAAACAATCTTTCCTTGTACATGGCAACTTATAATAATATATATACATAAAATTTATATTATCAATACATTATACTTAAATTCTATTTTTCAATTAGTTAACTTTTATTAATATCACAATAATAACTTCTTGGTTAATTCTAATGTTGTTTAGGAGAAATGATAAACATCAATGTGATTATATTTCATATCTCTTTTCATGTTTTTTGATAAGCAAAGTATTGTTTTACTTGGGATTATTACTCACAGATGATGAAGCTTCGAGCATGGTGGGGAGGTCATTGAAGGTAATAAATCTTCAAGACTATGGTGAACCAACTGCAAATCATGGGCATGATCCATGGAAGGGGGCTAGTTGGGGAGGTAATGCAGGGCGAAAAGGCTGAGCCATGAGAGATTATTGGAAATGAAATACTTTATAGTTTACATTATTTCAGTTAACGCATGCAGTCAATGTTATATTTAGCCTTTCATTTTATAAAAATATGTATCTTTTAGAGGAAGAGCGAAGTTGCTAAGATGAATGAGAAGACAAAGAAAGCTTTATGTATATATGTTGATCATTAAAAAAATAAAAGTCACGTGCACTGTCCTGTGTATTTGTAAATAGCATCGAAAGAAACTACATAGACAGTGTTGACAATACAATAAATAAGGGAATGCATTATCGATCCATACGCGTCTTTGTCTACATGTCACGTGTATGACCCAATATTAGCCAAACATCAATTTGTTGACACGAGTGATCAAGAATCTGGAGTTAACTCTCATATTTGTATATGTAAAATTTTGCTTAGAGTAATGCTTAATTGCTTAGAGACTCGTTGATCAGTAGCTGCGACTAACATAAATAAAACTACTTACGGTTGAGGTCTATGCAATGATCTTCTAACTTCTAAGTGTCTCTTTGTTAATTAGCACTCTCAACATGTGATTCGTGTCCTACCTGATAGACACGATAGTATTGAGGTTCTCTCTATTTTACTACTTTTATACATAAAAGAAATTACTTATATCTACCAATCACGATTAATTAGTAGCTAATTAGTAATTATGCATAATACGAACAAAATTTGAGTCAAATATAATCTCCATAGGAAAAAGAATCTTGATCCCAACCCTGCTCAGCAGCCCAGAAGCACAGTTGATATGCTTTGCAATTTCATCACATTTGGGTTTTCTCACTCTTATTGTTTATTCGTTTTAATTTAAAAATAATTTTATATTAGTACAAGTTAACTCCTCTAGTGTATATAAGAATTTTCGTGTAGATAATTCTTATTATCCTTCACGAAAAATCATATGAATACATTTGACAAATAACATGAGGTGCCAATGCCACCTTACTTGCTACAAGTCTACAACTAAATCCAAACATCAGCACACAAACCTGTCCCACCTTATATCAAGTTAATAAACTCAAAACAAAGCCCACATGCATGGAACTTAATTTCTTAGACTTATTTCACTTTCCACCCCAATCTAAATTTTGTGATGCATATCTACTTATACATATATTCTTGCAAAAAATCCACTGAAACCCATTTGAGGTTGAGACGAAACTAACTAACAACAAGGATCATTCATGGCTTGGTTAAGAAACCTCTCAAAGTTTGCCACCATGAGAGCATCATCATCTAAAAGACCCAAAAACGCTGACCCATTTTGTCTTTTACCCTCCTTCACTTTTCTCTCCCACTTCAGCAGCACCAACACCATCGAGGAGAAACCTTGTGTGAAGCCTGTTGAGTACAATTATTCGGGCTTGGAGCCAACAAGGCCCCATGAGAAGCCACGTGTGGTGGTGCTGGGTTCTGGTTGGGCTGGGTGCAGGCTCATGAAGGGCTTGGACCCTCGTGTGTATGACATTGTTTGTGTTTCACCTCGCAACCACATGGTCTTCACCCCTCTATTGGCCTCTACTTGTGTTGGAACTCTTGAGTTTAGATCTGTTGCTGAACCCATTGGGAGGATCCAACCAGCTATTTCAAGAGAGCCTGGTTCCTATTTCTTCCTCGCCAATTGTACACAAATTGATGCACATAACCATATGGTGTGTTAAGTTGTTTTGTTTAGTTACAAGTGTTTTCTTTTTGGTACAATAATCACCCTAATTAAGGTGTTTGGTTTTTCGGTGGGACCCAAGGTTATCCCACAAACTTAGTCATTTGAATTATAGGGATCGAATTCAAGTGCTCTTACAAGTTTTTCTAACACTAAAATATTATCCAATTTCTAAGTTTGCACATGAAGGACATGTGCACACTCCTCTTTTGGAAACGTTAACATATGATATAATTTACAATTATTATTGGATTAATGTACCTCAAACAAATAATAAATAAAAAGGACTTTGAGGGGGTGATGAATGATTTTGGAGTGGACATGTTTAGATGCCTATGGAGTGGACATGTTTGCCTATTTTTTTATTTTATGTTCGTGCCTATGTGTATGTTACAACTTCGGGACTAGCAGTGTGAGCTACACACTACTTTTAACAAGGAACTTCATGATTTTTGTTATGTAGAAATCTTCTAAAAATGAAAAAGACAATTGACTTGTAGGATATACAGAATTTGGAATGTATGGAGTATCTTAAGTGATGAAGAATTTGTCACTTACTAGATTTAATTTTTTTGTGCCATTTATATTGGAATTTGGGACTCAAACTTTCTAAGGCAGTGTCTATTGGCCCGAATGAAAAAGCAATTTGATACTATTATTTGTTGGACTTGGAAGATTGGTGCCATAACACTGAGGCTTAATTATGGAGAATTTGGTGCTTTGTTTTGAAGGTGCACTGTGAGACTGTAGCCGAAGGAGTAGAGACAATAGCTCCCTGGAAATTCACAATCTCATATGATAAGCTGGTAATTGCATTAGGGTCACAGCCTTCCACTTTTGGAATTCAAGGAGTCAAAGAACATGCCATCTTTCTTCGTGAAGTTCACCATGCACAGGAAATTCGTAGGAAGCTGCTCCTGAACTTGATGCTGTCAGATGTTCCAGGTTTGCTAAACAATAATAGTTTTACTATGTTCCACAAATATTGAGTCATTATAATTTTTTATTATTTTTATTTTTAGACTTTAATTTCTATGCAATGTTAGTGGTAAAAAATCAACCAATTAGAAATAATTATGATTTTTAAGGTAATTATTATAAAAGTCAACAAATTTATTATATACATGTAATGATTTTATATTAGACGACAATGTAAAAACACTTTACACTATTGGTGCATAGACTATTGACTCTTTATTTTTTTGGTTGTGCGTCACTTTTGTGCTTTATTTGTATGCAGGGATTTCAGAAGAGGAGAAGCAAAGGCTTTTGCACTGTGTGGTTGTGGGGGGTGGTCCTACTGGAGTAGAATTCAGTGGTGAGCTTAGCGATTTTATTACGAGAGATGTTCGTCAAAAATATGTCCATGTAAAGGATTACATCCGTGTCACTCTAATCGAGGTATGCTAAGTGCCATCAGATATGTGATATGTGAACTTATGAAAGCCAAAATTGTCTATTAAGGTAGTTTATGTTGTTAAACAAATTTATTCATGCCTTGTTAGGCAAATGAGATATTGTCTTCCTTTGATGACCGGCTTAGGCGCTATGCTACCAAGCAATTGACAAAGGTGAGTTACATATTGATGTAAAGGCATTTCATCTTTAATTTGGAAACTTTCATTTACAAGATGACACTCTTCATCATTGTAGTACTGTCTGAAACTGGTTGACAAGCTAGCTAGCTGTTAAAAACTTTTCTGTATTAGTTTCGTTATATTTTGCCAATGTTGTAGTCTCTCTCAGTCAGGAGTTCGTCTTGTTCGTGGCATTGTGAAGGATGTTAAACCTCAGAAGATTGTCCTTAATGATGGTTCTGAGGTTCCATATGGGTTGTTGGTATGGTCCACTGGTGTTGGTCCATTGCCTATAATTCAATCTTTGGATCTCCCAAAAGCTCCTGGTGGGAGGTTAGTCTTGTTATTCAACATTGTTATATTCACTTCCCACGCCCTGTTTGGATAATCTTGTCCGTTAGTACTTATAGCAGAAGACTATAAGAAAGTAAAATGAATTCTCTCATAAATTAAATCGACTGAGCACTTTAATTGAAGCTTTCTCATCTAACTTCTTGAAAGGTGATAAGTTGATTTTAGCTTATTAGAGAAGTTCAATTCATTTTACTTTATTTTTCTATAAGTGCTTATAGAGAACTTTATAGACCAACAAATTAGAAGCTGATTTATGAATAGGTTGAGTTTTTTTTTTTTTATCTGTCATATAAGGAAATTGGATCAGGTATATATAAGTTCTCTACAGTCAACTATCCCAAAGAAAATTCGGAATGTTTTTGTTTCATAGGATTGGTGTTGATGAGTGGCTCCGTGTTCCTTCGGTACAAGATGTGTTCTCAATAGGAGACTGCAGTGGATTTGTTGAAAGTACTGGAAGACAAACACTTCCTGCATTAGCCCAAGTAAGTGATATTAGGTTCATTAATTTTCTCAGCTCACTTCTTGATTCCTATTTGGTTTTCGGCTAATAAGATACATTTCATAGTGACTTTGTTTCTTTTGTTCTTATTTGTAATGGTTCATCAGTGAAGTAGTGTTGCTTGTTTCTTCTTAATCAGAAAGCTTGTTATTGTCCATTTGATACATTTCCATTTGAATTCAACAGGTTGCAGAGAGGCAAGGTAAATATTTAGCAGCTCTATTAAACAAAATTGGTAAAGCAGGTGCAGGCCAAGCGAACAGTGCAAAAGAAATAGAGTTTGGGGATCCATTTGTTTACAGGCACCTTGGAAGCATGGCATCTATTGGTAGATACAAGGCTCTTGTTGACCTTAGACAGGGCAAGGTAATATTTATCATTCCTGAGATACTACTGGTACTTCAAAAATATAGTGTGATTCACTTACCATGCTCTTACAGGAGGCAAAAGGGTTGGCTCTGGCAGGATTTCTGAGTTTTTTTATTTGGCGCTCGGCATACATCACACGTGTTATCAGCTGGAGGAACAGATTCTATGTATTTGTCAATTGGATTACAACTGCAGTATTTGGCCGCGATATAAGCAGATTATGAAAATCTTAAGGTAATTTCTTGCAACATGATTAATTGTTGTTCCCCAAGGTTTTATGTAATTTTATTTGGGCTTGTTGGTACTTGGTAGGATCTTTATATGATAGTACTTGTGCTTGGTTGCATTGAGGGTTCTTCATAGAAGCAAGTAACTCTCATGAAATGAATTTGGTGGACTTGGACAGCATGGAACTGCACTAGTTCATGACATTTGCCGCATTGTTCCATTTGATAAAAACAGTGGCAGATAAAGGAGGATATTGAGGAACGGGCCTGAGGGACAAGGCAATGAAACTTGCATCTTGAAACCAATGCAGACTATTTGTACACATTTTTTCTCTTGTAGCTTCTCTCATCAATTAGAAATGTAGCCATCCTAAGTCTTTTTGTACATATTGAAAACCAAGAAAGCAATTTTCATGTTCATGTCCTGTTCATGAAATGTGTGGTCCTAAATTTTCATGATCTCTTTTCTATCTGAAGATTACTGAAATGGAAAAAAATTGTCACAAGTCATTCTTGCAATTGGTACTAGTCCCTCCAAGTGCAAATGCCTTGAACGTGAAGTGATGCATATGATTGACTCAATGCAACATGTCATCAACATTTTAAGCGTTTACCAGAAGTGGAAGGAGACTTACTTTTTCAACATTACGTTGAAAAGAATCGAACAGAGACTAACTACTGATCTACTTTAAGAGTCAATGTCAATGAAATGTATAATATTATTAATTAAGCATGCTCGGTTTCAAATAAATTAGTTATAGATAAGTTAAAAATGAAATAATTCATATTTAATAGGTAAAGGCAGAAACTAACTTCTCTAGCAAAATTTTGAGCATCATTTATATATTTTTGTGAACGCTGTCCAACTGTGAACTTCAAGTCAAGTTTACCTTCTATTAAATAATGCAACTTTTTATCACTCTTATATCAGTATAAGTTAATATAGATACATTCTCTAGTAATAGATAATTTTCTCTTTTACCATAGCTAGCGAAGTGTTGGTATGGAAAGGTTAAGTTTAACTTTTCTACTTTTTATAGTATTTTAAAGATTGAAAATTCTTAGTTTTCCTTTTTAAAAGGGCAAGAGTAAACAAATTACGAAACATTGTTGTTAGTTTCCTTTATATAACTGCTTGTAAGACAGTGAGATTGAACTGATACTGATTAAGAAATTAACAATACATTTTTTTTAATGAAAACCACATTGCTGTGAAAATCGCTGTGAGATACATTAATAACATTTGTTACTAAAAGTTTTTTACTTTTTAATTTCTTAATCAGCTACCTTAGTATTTGCATTGAAAATATATTAAATGAAACCAAACCTTGAGGTGAAAGAAATTAACACCAACATTATTCACATTGTATAACAAATCTTACAGTTGGTTAGAACATTCACCAAACATTATTTAGATAGTATACAAGTAATCATGCTATATCATCTCATCACTCTGCACATTCATTATTGTTCTTCACAAATCAAAATAGCTTGAAAAAGGATAACTTTGAAGTTTTCTGAATTCCTCCTAGCCAGTGTTGCATATGGACCCCAATGGCATCCAAATACATGCTACTCCTCCCATGCAAACCGACCACCTTGCCCTCTGTTGTGGTTGAAGTGAAGTATTTCCCTACTTCATCACCAAATGGACCATACTGTCCTCGACTAGTATGGAATGTGAGTGACTTTATGATTATAGGTTGTTCATCAGCAGTGACTGAACCATAATAGCCAGATATGCAAGTGAGAACCTCATTTGGGTACTCCAGTTTTATCTAAAATCACAATAGGCATGAGTAAGCCTCAGAATGCATAGTCTAGTCCATTTTTGTGTTATCAATCATGCATGATCCAAGAAAATGAATGATAAGAATGAAACAAAAGGGACGTGGTTAAAACATGAGTTGAATATCTATGCACTCTCCATGTAAAAATATTTATATTGTCAATCAATCAATCAAAAATCAAAAATCATGATAGATATGACTTTTAAGATAATTATTGTAAAAGTCAAAAAACTTACTATATATGATAATTTGTGATCAGATAACAATATAAAATCTTTTTAACCATGTGTATATACTATTTACTCTAAAACAAAGGGGGAAAAAGGAGAACTAATGCATATTCATACCCGATGCATGGTATTTCCTCCATTACCACCATGCTTTACAGACCATACAGATTGTTTATATCTATCGTACTCAATTTGAATCGAGCAAATGCCTTCAGGTGCTTTTGTCAAATAAATCTGCTTAATCCCAGAAAAGACTCCATCATCCCAGGGTCTACCTCCATCCCCACCCCATGGACCTGGTCCACATGGAGCTGGTTCTTTAATCACACAACGTGAAGCCTTTGATGTGAAATAGGGAGCAAAAGTGAATAGAATATCCTCTTCAATATAATGCTTAAAGGTGATGCATCAAAGAGTAAAATATAGGTTAAAATATTCACTTGGTTTCTACAGATGTTTTCATTTTCTGTCTTAGTTTCTATACGAGGAAATTGTAAGTTTTAGTCTCAACACTTGCATAAAAGTTAACTTTCGGCCTCTGCCATTAATATTAGAGAAATTTTGTTGTTGGTGACAGTCCACCACAAAAAAATAATCTAGGGACTAAAATAGTAAGACTTAAATAGTTTTTTCGTATAGAGACTAAAACTGGGGACAAGACTAATTGAATAGTTTAACTTAAAATACAAACTGATTCAAATACCTGTTCAAATGGGGCTGGTTTGGCAGCAACTAGCCATTGAGGATTGTCTATTTCCGAAATACTTGGTTCTCTTGAGATGATTTCCATGGAAGGAGATGTTGCCACCGGCACAATTACTTTTCCTTCTATTGCATGCACACCAAGAGAATCTAGAAATAAGCCGCTTCTACCATGAATACCAACAACCTTCCCTTCTCTCAGCTTTGTTGTGAAATAAGTTCCATATTCATCTCCAAATGGTCCATAGGACCTTTTGGTGGTGTGGAAAGTAAGTGACCTTATAACAGCTGGCCCCATGTACATCAGGGATCCATAGTAGCCAGATATATGTGTGAGAACTTCATATGGAAAATCAAAGATTATCTGCAACATGATGCACAAAAAATGGTAAAAATAAAAAATAAATCCCATTGTCTAGTTTATTAGGTAAAAGTAGACTACAAAGGCTTGTTAACTCAAAGTTTACCTTTTCATGTTTGAATCCTCCTGCCCCACCATGTTTGTATCCCCATACAGGCTCCCCATCCAGATCATACAAAGCTCTAATCCATACAACTCCAACATTGCGGGACAAGTCAATTTGCCTAACTCCTGTGTATGGTCCATCATCAAACACATATCCACCAGTGCCACCCCAAGGTCCATATGTCACTACACCTTCAACCATTGATGGTGCCTTCTCCACGAAAACTATCTGAAGCAAATAGAGATTCTCAGTTTCATTTGTTGCAAATGCCAGCTATGTTTGGACAAATGGAAGGTGTAAAATAGAATGGAATGGAATGATACTAGCTTTCATTGTTTGTAAGTTTTAAAATAGAATGAAATGAAGCAAAACCTGATGAAATGCATTTCATCACATTCCATCTAGTACTCCTCTTTTCTCACCCTCCAACTGGGAATGCATGCGATGGATTCATGGAATCATTCTGTTTTTCTCTGTTCTATCATAAAAATCCTAAACAATTAAAGGAATTCAGAAGCTTCTCTTTAATATTTTTGGTGTTGTATCCTATTAGAATTAGAGTTTCATCTTGATAATATGTGTAATTAAGGTTTGTATTAAAAGTCAACACATATAAAATGCCAAGGTAGGACTCTAATTTTGATTGGAGAGTACTATGAAACTTTGTTCCATACCACTCGACTCTATTACATCTATTCTCATGAGGAGTGCTAGTAACATGCTTTCTTCTATTGGTTAAAATTTATTGAAAACCATTAGATCATGAATGAGACTTATCAAATGAGAATTGAGTCTCACAAAATTTTGTGATTTTCAATATATTTCAACTAATAATAGAGAGGGTGTCAGAGGGTATGTTGCTAAATTTGTCTTCATTCCATTCCATTTTACTCACAATTAGATATCCAAACATAGCTAAAATTGAGAAGAAAATTAAGTAACATTTCAAAGAAAGAATATTCATGAAGGCTCACTTTATCTTTATTACCTTTTCTTTTGGTTCAATATTGTTTGGTTCTTTGAAGCTAGAAATCTTGACAGTTGGAGATTTTCCAAAATCATCTTTCTGTTTTAAAGCAAGAATAATATCATAGCCTTGGCCAACACTTCCTTGTATTACAGAATAACTACCATTGTCAGTGGTGTTAGTCATGTTGTTCTGTGAATAAGTCAAAGCTTTGGAAGGCTTTGGTTGCTGAGATGACTTCAGATTGACTCCAATGGCATCGAGGTGCCAACCATACCTGCCATGGAATCCAACAATCTTGCCACCAGTCATTGGCAACGAAAAATATGTCCCTAGTTCAACTCCAAATGGTCCATAGAGTTTCTTGTTACTCTCAAAACTAAGTGACCGAATGAAGATTGGTCCCCATTGACTTAAGCTACCATAGTATCCATCAATTGATGTTAGGAACTCATCTGGGTAATCAAACTTGATCTGCAGCACAATCATAAATATTTTAATATTTTATCAATATAATGCACGAGTTTGATGAGTAGCAACCAAAGAAGCACAAATACTTCATGATTGTAAACACAAATGTGTTGTAACATGTTAGATATGTATCTATGTTGGACACTACAGACTACAAAGTACAAACACTTTGAACACTTTGAATACACTCAAGTCTTCACCATGTTTTGCAACTATAGGGACCAAAAGGCCCTAAATTCTTTCTTTTTCATTTAAGATTTGTCTTATGTTAATTTTGTACTTTGTATTATAACCGTAGAATTTGTGGTATACGCATCTCCATGTTCATATTTCTACGAATCAATTAGCATACTTATTCTTTCAACAAGAACAGCTAAGGGAATGGAAAATTTACCTTGTCAATTTTATACCCTCCACTTCCACCATACTTCAATGACCAGATAGAACTCCCTTGCTTGTCATATTCAATCTGGATGGAGTCAATTCCTTCCCCATGAACTATAACCAATTGCCTAACCGTTGAATATACACCATCATCCCAATGGTATCCTCCATTCCCACCCCATGGTCCAACTGATACAGGTTTCTCCTCAAAACTCTGCACACAAAACACCATTTAATTCAAAGGTGTTAGAAAAATAAGGCAAAAAAATAATAGTTGAACACATACTTTGCAACCAAAAAAAAAAAAAATGACTTCATTCATAAGTAACAAAAACTTCTTTAAGCATGAAGTACCATCTTCTTGTGCTTGTGTGAAGAGACAAATTATAGACGTTGGAAGGAGAAACCTGAAGTACAAATGTAGGGAGAGGCTTATGAGTTACAAGGAATTTATTGCACCAAAAGGGTATGTTTAGGGAAATGCATAAGAGAAGTTTATGGTAACAAAAAGGTGATTTGTGCTTGACAGGTGACTATGTAGAAGCAGCTAATTGGAATCCACCATGGAGGGGGAGAGTTGAAAGGCAAGGGAATCAGGTTCCCCAGAGAAATCAAGTCTCATGCTTTTAGACATAGACAGTTTCATTTCATTAGTTTGTGACAGTCACATTCACATAACAGTGTTTTCCCTCAATATTATTCTCCATTTTCACAACAAAATTCTATATGTGAAATTGATGGAACTTTCCATGTTACATTAAATTTCATATTAGGAATAATATTTATAGGAATACAGGTGCGGTCCATCTATGATGGAATATTTACTCTGCCTACCTAATTTCGAATGACAATTGCATTGCATTGCATATTCTGCTCTCTTCATGCTTTGTCGTTCAAGAATCTAGTGCGTTTGTCTTGAAATTCTCGGTGGTCATGTTGATAAAAGACTAATTAACTTTTTTAGAAGAAAAAAAAAAGACACACTCCCTTCTATTTGTTAAACATTAAGACAAACTTAATTGTTGGAAATTAATCAAGGGGTATACTGAATAAAATACTCACGGTTCAGAAAATATAAACGAAATCTTTGTGCAAATTGCTAACCAGTAAGACAAACCTAATAGTTGGAAACTGGAAAGTAATCAAGTTCACTGAATAGATGTTGAAACTTGTTAGCCAAAGACATCTAATTTATAACTTTTTGATTTCAATGGTCAATGGAAAATGTTATCAAGCCACTGATAAAACCGCATGATTGTGTACCTTTTCATGGCTTGAATGGTGCTAAAGTGGTGGTCGTTAATCCATATATTATTTAAAATTGATATTTAGCATTATGCAAATATTGCTTGGGAGAATTATTTCCAGATGCTCATGTGCTTGAATTTGCAAGTTGCAACCACTAGCGTGTAGATCTACTAGCATGGTCAACACTAACATCATTAACATCAACAACACCTTTAACCAAAACTAATTAAATTTGATAGTAGATGAACCCAATGATAAATATGAGGAGGTTGAAAAAAAAAACTGTAAAAGCAATGGGGGAAAGAAGTAAAGGGGAGATGAATAAGCAAATGACTAAAAATAGACCATCTGAAGCATAGTGATAACAACGGGCCTAATCCTTCACCAAACTTATAGTTTTTCTCCATTCCATCCTAAGACAGATCGTCTGTCAATCTATATCTCACTCCATTAAGTCTTGTTTAACTACTTCCCTAGATAAGTTTTGGTCTACCTCTACCTCTCTTTGTGTCGAGTTCTTGATAACAAACTTTTATTCTTGCGAGAGCATCCAATGGTTGTCTCATTACATGCCCAAACCATTTCAATCTATGTTCCCTCACCTTTTCACTTATCGGTACTACTGCTACCTTTCGTTGAATATCTTCATTTCTTATATTATGCATATTTGTATAACCACACATCCATCTTAACATCCTCATTTTCGCTACCCCTATTTTATGCTCATGTTGTTTATATGATGGCCAACATTCAGCTCTATACAACATTATCGGTCTTACAGTTGTTCTATAGAATTTTCCTTTTATCTTAAAGGGAATTTTGAGGTCACACAACAACCTAGATGCACTCCACCATTTCATTCATCCTACTCTGATTCTATAATTTACATCATCATCAATCTCTCCACCTTTTTGCAAAATTGATATCAGGTATTTAAAAGCATATTTCTTGGGTACCTTTTGATCAAGTAGATGCACGGGTCTTGATCATCATCTCTTACCTGTGAAAATTCACATTTCATATACTCAGTCTTGCTCTACCTTAATGTGAGTCCTTTAGACTCCAAAGTACTTCTCCACAATTCAAGTTTCCTATTAACACCATCTTTGGTCTCATTAGTAAGCACAATATCATTTTCAAAAAGTATACACCACGACATTTTCTCTTAAATATCTTTTGTTAGTTCATTCATAACTAAGACAAAGAGATAAGGATTCAGAGTTGAACTTTGGTATATACCTACCGTGATAGGAAAATAACTTAATGTTCAATTACAAGCTTTCACACACGTGGTAGCCCCATTATACATATCTTTGATTACATTTATATACTTTAACGATACTTTTTTCTTCTCAAGAGCCCGCCATAAAACTTTTCTTGGGACCCTATTGTATGCTTTTTTAAGATCTATGAACACCATATGTAAGTCTTTCTTTTTTCTCAATACCTTTCCATTAATTGTCGCATTAAGAAAATGGTTTCCATGGTACATCTTCTTGACATAAATCCAAATTGATTTACAGAAACCTTGATCTCTCTCCTCAAGCGATGTTCAATAACTCTCTCCCACAACTTCATAGTATGACTCATAAGCTTAATGTCTCTATAGTTAGAACAATTATGAATATCTCTCTTGTTTTTGTAAATACACACAAGCATATTTTTCCTCCAAGTATCAGACATCTTATTTGTTTGAAGAATTTTATTGAAAAGATTGGTTAGTCTTTTTATTGCCACATCCCCAAGCCTCTTCACACTTCAATAGGGACCTCATTGGATCCCAAAGCTTTATTATTCTCCATTCTCTTTAAAGCCTCTTTAACTTCATGTGTATTAATTCTGCATACAAATATTCTATTCAGATAATCATAAGCGTCCTCCAAGTCTACTTCACTTTTATCACCATCCCTATTAAAAAAAAATTTAAAGTAGTTCATTCATCTTCCATTTACATCTTCATCTCTTACCAAAAGTTTTGTATTTTCATCATTGATACATCTAACTTGGGTAAGGTCTTTAGTTTTCTTAGCCCTCATTTTTGCAAGTTTGTATATACATTTTTCACTATCCTTACTCCTAAGATTTTTATACAAATCGGCGAAAGCCTTACCTCTAACTTCTCACACTGCTTTCTTTGCATTTTTTCACTAATCTAAACTTTTGCAAGTTCTTATTATTTCGGCTAAATTGGAACTCAAAATTACTAATTTAGTCGAAATACCATACTAGTAGATCTCATGGTATTTTGGCTAAATCAATAATTTTGAGTTCCAATCTTGTTTAACCTTAGTATAAGGACCTTTTTGGTCTAGATCACATTAGCACAGGAGGCAATCTTCAATAAGGACTTTGACCCTCCTTTTCATAAAAAAAAGTTTTAAACTTGAATATTTGTATTAAATATTCGGAGGAAAACCTTTGTCGTGTTCTACTGGACTTGAACAAACTTGTCTCCAATTAAGGATATATGTGATTCATACAAAAAAAAAAAAAGTGCTTCGATTTGTAAAGGTATCAAAGGCTGTTTATCAACCCCCTAGGCACTGTCAAGGAGTTAATACCAGATTGATTGTAGCAATAGCAACTATGATAAGAATTTCAATTTTTAGTGGTTATTAGTTTTTAAAATGCAATTTAACAAGGTCGTTTAAATAACCACCAGTGGAGATCG
This sequence comes from Glycine latifolia, assembly GCA_013407115.1. Taxonomy (NCBI): domain Eukaryota; kingdom Viridiplantae; phylum Streptophyta; class Magnoliopsida; order Fabales; family Fabaceae; genus Glycine; species Glycine latifolia. Next base: position 6,097,878 of record CM023958.1, read on the forward strand.
TGCAATATATAGTCCAAAGAGAAGTTGAATTAATAAGATGACAACAGAAGAAAAAAAATAAGAAAGCATTTTCTAGTGTGTTGTTTTGTGGTTTTTAAAATACTTGTTTTAGAAACAATTCTCAGAACTTGATAGATTCTAGATGAGAATTTGATTATTTAGTAGTGTGAAATTGTTTTAGAAATCAATTTTTAAAATTAAAAAGTGAGAAAGAAATCAAATAGAACCTTAATTTTCATTTTTCTGTATCTGGAAGCAGTCCAAGTAAGATTCAGGTAAACTACTGCAAATCTTCTGCAGAATTCTGCATTCAAATGTTCAATCTCTCTTCAATTTTATTTTATTTTAATAAATTTAGTTCTTCTTAGTAGCGCCCATATTTTTTCAAAAGGATTTTTTTTCCCTTTCAGCAGTGGTTCTTTAACCATGCCACCACTTAAAGAGCTGACGAAAAGAACTATGAATTTCAGTCAGGTAAAAAGAACTGATGTACATGTGGTCCCAAGTTGTGGTTAGTAGAAAAGGATAAGAAAATATAAGAAATCTAAATTTTGATTCCTTAGATGTGGTAGCCTTTCCTGCAAGGATTCCTGGATTCAAATACTGATTTTGTTTAATGAGAATCCACTTAAAGGAAGATTTTAAGGGAAACAGAAACACAAGGGCACGCATGGTGTTTGCCTTTAATCATGTGCTTACTAGTGCAATTGAATTTATCCAATGGTTTTCATTTCGGATCACTTCCCTCAATAATGTTACATCTAAAAGTGTTTGGACAACAGTTAAATCCAAAACAAACCAACGTTTAAGCCAAAACTATAACATAATTGCTTTGGCTTTTTTGTTTTAGAATGTGTAATTTTGTTGTTCAATGTGAGTTGAACGCATATCCAAACACACTCTAACAAATTGATATGTCATTGCATACGCATGGAAGCTATTATAATTAATAAATGTTGTTTGTGTTTCTTTTAATTGAGTGTCAAGTTGCTAATTATTGAAACGCCGTTATGATTCAAAGGGTTGAATTCTTTGAAATCTTGCATTGATGCCACTTTAAAGAAAACTACTTTTTTATTGGAAAAACAAGGAGGAAAGATCAAATGAATTGCTCAACACGCAATTCTATTTCTATTTTCATATTTTCTTGGGAGGCTACTTGATTGCCTTCTAAAAATAAAATAAATTGTACCTTTTAAGGCCAAGTAGAAAACTAATGCAACCAACACAATGCACGTTGCCTAGACATCTTCAAATTTGCATTTTGCAAGTTGCCATAAAATACTTTGCCATATTTAGCTGGTTTCAGTTTTACTAATCCCAAAAGTTTGGAAAAACACTAGAAACGTGTTCACTTGAAATAGGACACTTTTGTCTCGCTGCATATGCGTAGCAACAGCCTGGAGAATGATCTAGTCACAACCATTCCTTTGAAATTCACAATTTTGTTTAAAAGAAAGAAATGGAAGTCTGTAAGATGGTCTTAGGCCACATCCTCCCGAGTCTTGATCGTTGATCCCAACTAAACTAAGTATCTTAATTATATTGGTTCAGTTTAAATTGATAAAAAAAAGTTAAAATTTGAATCAAATAATCAATTTAGATTTAGTTTTATCCTAAATTTGAACTAATATAAGCCACAAATTCCTTTAGAGTATGTTTGGATGGAGTATTTTAAAATTTCAGAGAATTTAAAATTCAGGAAAATTAAAATGTATTAATTAAAATTCTTTTATTTTTAAAATTCTTGTTTAGATAAAGAAATTAAATTTCTTCATTTTTAAAATTTTGTGTTTGGATAAAAAAATTGAATTTATTCATTTTTAAAATTTTGAACCTCATGTATGGAGAGACACTTGAGGTGGATATCATGAGAGTAGCGGAGGTCGGAATATACATCGATGATGGAGATGGAGTAAAGAGTGAATTTTTAGTTATTTAAAATTTTGTTTTAAAATTCCAAAAATTTCAATTTCTAACCTTTTAGAAGGAAATTCAAATTCCACATTTTTAGTTGTTTAAAATTTTGTTTTAAAATTTCAAAAATTTAAATTCTTCATATAAAAATATTCAAACAATGAATTTTAAATTCTGATAAATTACTTTCTCCAATTAAAATTTTGTATCCAAACACACTCTTATTATCTGATTTAGAGTCAGAATTTTACTATTTTATTTAATATATTATAACCTTTCATATAAATTTATCCAATTTGTAACAGGGAAAAATACTAAATATTATAAATATTATTTTAAGTATATTCCTTTTACATTATTGTTCGATCGGCATTGAAGTTTTATTTCTTATATTATCCTTTAATTCAAATTTTAGTATTATACGTGTAAAAACTTTTGCATCATCAATCAATTAAAAATTATAATCAATGTAATTTTAAGATAATTATTATAAAAATTAACAAATTTATCATAATAATTTGTGATTAAATTCAATATAAAATTATTTTGCCCTGTATAGACTATTTTATTTTCACAACATAAAGTACTAATTCTAATTCATGAACAACTACATTCAAGTTTAATAAGTAAAACAACCTAAAAAAATAAAGCGTGTTTGATAGAAAGAAAGAAAAGATAGAGTGGATTGAAATAAAAAAGGTCAATAAAAATAAGTGAAAAATAAAGCAAAGATCATAGGTGTTTTTTTAATAAAAATAGAAGAGAAAAAAATGATAAGTAAAAAGTAAAAATGTAAAAACAGAGCGAATAGGAATAATGAATCCCACTCTATTACTATGAGACCAAATAACACATTATTTTCGGTCTCCCTCTTATTTCCATACAACCAAATAAAACGTTAATAAAAAAGATCATAATAGAAAAATATAATTTGGGTACATAGTGCTTTTGATCCCTAGAAGTGTAATTCAATATTACCTAGGCTCATGGAAGTATTAAAATTTTAAAATATTTCTGGAAATATAATTTGTCTATTATTTTAGTCTTATCATTAAAAAAAATTGTTAAAATTAACATTATTTATGTCTACTTCGCACACTATTTGCCTTTGTGAATTGATAATGGACAAATGAATTATACATGACAAATTTAGTATGCACTGATAATTGAAGGTGTATACATAAGTAACAAGATTGTCACATGTACATCATCAACTACCACATATAAATTATATTGTCATATATCTATGTACATGTTTACTATCATCTATCATACGAGCTTTAACTAAAATCTTCTAAAGAGAAAATTAAGTAACAAATAAATTAATATTTTAAGGATATTTTTAAATTTAAATTTTAATATTTTCACTCACTTTATAATATGTTTGTTTAGAAAAAATAAGAGAGAAAAAAATATAAATAAAGATATATTTTTCTTTTATCCGATTGAACAGAAAATAATAAAAATTAACTTCTTGAAAAAAAATTTAACCCCTTACTGATTTTCCTTCTAACCAAACCCACCAGTTAATGTTGCAGCAAATTACAGTCTTGAAAACCAAAAAATTATAATTTAGAAAAGTCAACGGTAGAAAAGTAGTAATTTAGTCCAAGTCTTGAGTGCCTTCTTCCTCAAATTCTGCAATGTATAGCTCTCCGTTCCATTCTAACACAACCATGACACAATGTCCATCCCCTATTCCCCGCCCCCGCCGGCCACCCTCCACTCCATCCGCCTCTCCCTCTCCGACATCTCCACTTCCCCGCCGGACCACCGTCCCTTCGACACTCCCCGCCGCTTCGCCGCCTTCGCCCACCGCCTCTCCCACCTCCTCCTCCTCCCGCTCCCGCACTCCCCGCCCGTCCACACCGCCCTCAAGGGACTCTCTGCTGAGCTTTCCAAGGCTGCCGAGACCATCTCCGTTTACAACAACGGCAGCAAGATACTCGTCCTTGTCACCTGCAAAATCCTCTCTTCCGCCCTCCAAGAACGCGCCGTCGCCATCGCCGGCTGGCTCGCACTCCTTGCTTCCGCCCTCCCCGCCGACGGCGATGACGACGACCTCCGCAAGAAGGTCTCCGACATCGCCAGGGACATGAAGCTCGCACAGTTCAAAGTAGCTTCTCTTTCTCTATGTTTTTGTTTTTTTTTAATCCAAAGGAATGGAACATAGTCTTTTTACCAAAGGAAACTCCGGCACTTTGCTTGACCAATACTTGTGAATAAGAAGCATTTAATTTAATTCTTAAAATTACAGAATGGTTATTTTAGTCGTTAAAATATTATCAGGCAATATAACATGAATAAAAAAAAAGATGCATTTTTTAATGGCCTTTTTTTTTCCAAGTTTTTTTAGTTTTCTAAAGTTAAAAAATTTGTTTGATTTGAAAATTCTTTCGGCAGATTCTGTTCCCACTTCCCTACGAATTTGATTTTGGCAAATTTTCACATGTTTGTTTTAAATTGGAGAAGAGTGAAAAACTGATCTTGGATCTACAATTGATTCTGACTTAAAACATCTTGAAGTAATTTTTGTGGTCGTTCTAAAATTTAATATCGAATTTAATTCTTAACTTGATTTTCCATTAAAAAATCCAAACATAAATCACATAAACCCAAACATAAATCAAATTATTTTAAAATTAATTTCAATCAATTTCATTCAAAATCAATTTTGTCAACACTAATTTAATCACAAACAAATCATCAAGCTCCAAACGCGTGGCTTTACACATAGTCCTCCCGCGCAAAATTTGTTTGCACCATTCAAGAGCTTTTCAATGAGAGCTTATCGTTGTTGTACCATTGTTGTGCTCTGATCCAGTAGCAGCTACCAGCTGCAGCAAACTTTTAAAAAAAAAATGGAATTTGGGAACATCTCATACCTATTTCTGTTTTTTACTTTTTAAAACACTTGTTTCAATTGATGAGTAACATAAAACTGGTTTAGAAATCAGTTTATACAATCAAAATCTGAATAACAGGTCTTAAGTGATTTTATTTTCTAAACTAAAATTAAAGTCTAACAGACATGTATTACCAACCTAAAAGCTATTACTCTATCAAACAATTAAAAATCATATTTGTTATGATTGTTAAAGTAGTTGTTATGACAGTTTATGATTGATTAACGTTATTAAAAATAGTGCATCAAATTTTCATTTTAGAATCAACATATTGTGGTATGATTGATAGATAACTATGTCCCTTTAGCATATTGTCTGAGGTTCAATCTTTAGATCCGTCATCCGAGATTGTGGAAGAACATTAGTTTGGATAGGACCCATAAGTCAATTATTTAAATGGATGTTTGTACCTCAAGAATTAGTGTCTGGTCCTTGGGGATATCTGGGACTCCTAACTCCTAAAAAAGAATTTCATCTACAAAATGCCTCTAATGTAAATTTTTGTTACATATATTATCTGAAACTTTAATTTTGGTTTGTATCTAAGTTTTGTTGTTAATTTATCCTAATATTATTAAATGATAGTTGTTTTAATTTTAAAATTAAAAACATAAACATTAAAGTAGCAGATGGATGGTAATTTCAGTGAAGGATTAAGTTCAACTTGTGGTTTGAATTTTAAGGATTAATCCAGTGTATTATTCTGGTTTGTACCGTGTTTTAGTGGCTAAGGTGTTTGATAATAGGTCTCAGAGAAAGAAGAGAGGGTTTGGTGCACGCTGGAAAAGGAAGGGGAAGGGAGAGACAGCAGCAAAGCGGTTCAGAGTGGTATTGTCATGGATTTGGCTCGTGCTTTGGGATTTGAGCCTGGTGATCGTGCTGAGTTTTGTAACCAAGTGAAGCTCTTCAAAGGTGATCCTTTTAGATCCCATTCTGTGCCTGAGAGAAGGGTATTGATGTCCTTGGAGAGGATTCTTAGTAACTGGTCTGTGGAGCCTGTCCCTGTGAGCCCCAATTGGGACTTTGAAATTGTTGAAGATGCTGCTGCTCCTGTTTTTGCGTTTAAGAGTTTCCTCTGCCCCTTGACCAAGGAAGTCATGAGGGACCCTGTGGTTGTTATGGAGTCCTCTCAGGCCTATGAGAGGACTGCAATTGAGTACTGGTTTGAACGGTGCATCCAGGACGGCCGGGACCCCACTTGTCCGGTCACTGGCAGGGTTCTTAAGTCCCTGGAGCTGAAGCCTAATATTGGGTTGGCTGGAGCAATTGAAGAGTGGGTTGGAAGGGTTGTTGAGTATCAAATCAAATCTGCAGTGCAGTATCTGAGTGAGGATCCCTTGTCTGTTGATCATGTTGAGCGTGCTCTGGATCATGTTTATAAGGTTTCTGAAGAGCACCCCACTAGAATATACATAATCAGGAATGCTGGTGTTGTGCAGCTGATAGTGACTGTGCTCAGGAATAACTCCAAAACTATTGGATCGCATTTGAGAAGCAAAGCTCTTTTGACTTTACTTAGCTTGGCAGAGGATGAAGAAAGCAGGGTCAGTTTTGTTTATCTTTCTATGCTTATTTTTGAGTTTCTGCATCTTTAAATTTCTCATCAAATGAACAAAACAAGATTATGCAAGTCTCACCAACCAATATATCAAACGGTCAAAGTGTCATGTCAAGGTATGGCAAGAGAATTAACTTAGTATAGGAAAACTGTGAATTAATGGGTTTGTTCAAAGCATACAAAAAAAATTGCTTGCTGCAGTTTATTTTCCTTCTTTACTAGAGACTCTGATTGCTTTATAATATGCTTTGTGTTGAAACAAACAAGTTTGTTAAATTTGGAAGAATATTTTCCCTTGGATTCTCATACTTCATTTCAAGTTATGTAAAACACTCATTGTCTATAACTCTCGTAAAGCATCTACATGTTATTTTCAAGTACAAGCATGCATATTAAATTAAAGGCTTAATTATTCATTTGATCCTTCAGTTTGGACTGAATGCAATTTTGTCTCTGAATTTTTTGAGCTAATTAAGTTTTCTATTTTTAAAATTAAACAATATGGTTTTGTAGTCTTTTTTTTTCTATCTTGAACTCCCAAATTATTATTTTATACTCAAATATTTGGGGCTATTCAACAGATTTGAGATATGAAATGACATTAAAAGGTTTAGAAGTCAAATTTAGTGAAAATTTGATAAATTTAAAGGATTTTATAGAATTAAGATTAGGGTTTGAAGAGAGAAAAATTTTAGGAATTCTTTTTGGATGAAATTTGATATTTTGATCGACAAGTTTTGAGCAAAAGAAAGCTTAAAATAATTAATGGTTTAAATTTGTGAATATTTTGTGTTAAAAAATGAAAATTTGAGGTATTTAGGTAGAAGAAAATTGACAACAGGATCAAATTTGCTTAATTTTAGTAATAGTCTTAATGGACTCAAAACAAATTAAGAGACTCTAATCGCACAACTCTTAAATAAAGGGACTAAAAGTACAATTAAGCCTAAATTAAATCTAACTACTTTGATGGATGACTGCATTAGAAGGTGAGAAGAAAATATTAACAGATAGCTGTTCTTCTGATTTTAGTTTCAAATGTTCTTCGAATTCTCTTGCAAAATTGCATATTTTCACCTTTTTCTTTTTCTAGTGGAAAACTGAGTACTGATTTTGCATTATCAACGACAAAAACAAATTATCCAAAAACAAAACAAGGTGTAAGGAATTATTTACATTGACGTTGATGTCAACCCTTGCCTTTTGGGATATATGATTTTTCATTGGTTTCTGGCACATATGCCTTTTTGGTACATACTCTGGCTCATGTACTATTACTGTTCCTGATGCAATTTTTTACTTACTGCTAGAAAATAATGCTTGAACGGGGCACTACTAGATTGGCCATTCATAGTCTTATTGGAAACTCTGAGAAAGAGAGAGAACATGCTATCAAATTATTACTAGAGTTCTGCAATGATGAAGATTGTTGCGTAAGAATTGCATCAGAAAAAGGTGCATTAGTTCTTCTCTCAAGTATAGCAGGAAATATGGAGTATCCATCCTTGTCCAATTTAGCTGAGGAAGTCTTAAGGCAGATGGAGAGGGTAGAGGATAATGTTCAATGTTTGGCAGCAGCTGGAAGATTTGGACCATTGATTTCACGGTTACATGATGGTATGTAGCATTTATGTTAAAAATATAGACTTAAATATGTTTGTGATCCTTAATAAATACCCAATTTTTGTGTTTGTTTTCTAATAAATTTTTGTTTTGCGTTGAGTCCCTAATAAAACAACACTTTTGTTTTTGGTCCTTGATATTTTGTTATAGTCCCTAATAAATTAGCGAATTTTGTATTTGCTTCCTAATAAATTAGTGAATTTTGTTTTAGTCCCGACTAATAATAAATGGAAAAAATTTATTAGGGGATAAACATAAAATTCGTTAATTTATCAGGGACTATAAATAAGTGTCAATGACCAAAAATAAAATTGTTGTTTTATTAAGAACTCAATGCAAAACAAAAATTTAGGACCTCAAAATATGTTGGTGATGTTTGAACGTGGTTTTTGGTAAGCATTTAAGATTAAATAATTGTAATTTGTCTGAATTCTGGAGCAGGCTCCGTTGGTGTAAAGATAGAGATGGCTTCTCTGGTGGGAAGGATGACCTTGACAAATAGCTGTAAAGAACAAATTGCAAGGCAAGGTGCCAGAGTATTTGTCGAACTTTTGTCTAATCAAGAAGGAAGCGGACCAAGCCTGCAAGCATTGTATAACTTGTCAGGGTTGGATGGCAATGCAACCATCCTTATTGAATCTTCAGTCCTTCCATCTCTTATAGGAGTTTTATTTGATGAGAAGGATCCATCATATGAGCTGAAGTCATTAGCTGCTTCAACAATTGCGAATATTGTATCTAAGCCAGGGCATTGGGAATTAGCATCTGCTGACAAGAAAGGAAACCCAATGCAGTCAGAAATTATTGTTTTAAGACTTTTGGGGCTTTTAAACATTTTGCCCTCTCAGTGTCAAGTGATAGTTCTTCGCATTCTTTGTGGTATTACATCATCTCCTCAGGCATCAGGTAATTTCCATTAGGTAGCATTACGTTAATAGGGTGATTGTGATCTACGGCATTTCTTCACGGATTCATTTAACTCTTTCTTGTATTCTATGTCAAGTTGACTTCACAACCTCAATCTCTGAGTTGTTTAATTTGGTAAGGTTTCAGTTTCTTCATTGAAATTCAGATATACAAAAGAGGTGGATGATGTTGCATTGTAATTAAATGAGAACTGCACCATTTGGTATTTGCACTAAAATTTTATTTTTTTTACGGCTCTACAATCAATGAATATACAGGCTGTTTTGTGCCACTTTCTTAGATGTTAGCATTCACAGATTATATCATTGGAAAGAAACCAGTTACTTCTTTTGAAACAATGAATTTACTTTTTGGTGTGTTTTCAAGTGGTGTTGTTCGAATATACTTGGCTTCCCTTTGATATCTACTTTGGTTTTTTATTTGTTAATATCAGAATAACTGTATTATTCATTAGCTCTTTGTGTCAGAAAAATTTGACATTTACAACTAAATTATCAAGTCACAGTTTCATAATTTCAGCAAACCAGAAGTTTATGTTATAGTCCTGAGTGTGTGTGATGTGGCTTTGTTCAAATATATTTAGGTTATTAGGTACATTTTATTCCTTTTGATTTGTTAATGTCAAAACTCAATAATTGAAGTAATTATTAGATCTTTATGGTTGAAAGGTTACAAGTAACTCAAATTGCGTTATACCTAAAGTAATAGTTTCAACTTTTGACAAATGCAAATATCTGAAGTTATATTCCAGAGTTCTAGTTTATTGAAATTATTATTCTTTTTTCCCCCTGTTTTCTTTTTCTAGATGATCATTTAATAATTTTTAATCACATTTTTTTCTGGCCTTTAATCTTAAGCAGAATAGTTTTAGGTGAGACTATGTGATGGCCATCCTGCTTTTGTGATGGAAAATCAATTGTATTACAGTTGCTATGTGCAATAGAAGGATCCATTTTCCATCTTCACACTGAAATAACGACGTGTGATGTTTTACATTTGTTTATCTTATTCAGAGTTAGTAGCCAGTCATATCACGTCCAAGGGTGGCTTTGGATCGGTCATACCATTTCTTGAACATCCAGAAGTTGAACATAGAGTGTTTGCTTTCAAGCTAACAAGACTACTATCTGAATGGTTTAGTCAATATATTGCAAATGAGTTGAGACTGTCAAACAAACTTACGGTACTCAAAGAAAAGCTGTTAAATAACCAATCTACAAGTGATGAAAGATCAGATGCAGCGCAGATACTTGCAAATCTTTCCCTCTCAGAATGCGAAATACAGACACTTTTAGGAGGTGATTTTGTGGAATGGACTGCGCTTACTCTAAAGAACCAGCGGCGCATTTCCAATGCAAGGTCTTCTTATACTGCATCAGGCATGCAGGAAGGTCTTATAGGTCTCTTGCTTCACTTCACAAGGAACCTTGATCAACAAACTCTTAATATAGTTAGAGAAAATCGCCTTATGGGTATTTTCTGTGAGCAGCTGGATTATACTTCAAAACCAAAGGTGAAACGACTTGCTGCCATTGGATTGAAACACCTATCAGAATTTGGAAGGTCAGTTACTGCTAGGGACTCCAAACCACCATCTTCCGGTGGGTTCTGTTCTTCCTTCGTGCTCATGTGTGGGAAAGCCTCTAGTCAACCTTCCACGTGCCCCATTCACAACTGCCTGTGCGACGAAGATAGTCAGCTGTGCTTGCTTAAGAGCAACTGTATCAAACCCCTTGTTGACATCCTCCATGACAATGACACTGATGTTCAGCTTGCTGCAGTGGATGCACTATCTACTCTAGTACTAGATTACACGTCTCGCAGTTTCAAAAGAGTTGTGGATGAGCTTGAGCATCTGGGTGCAATTGATTCTATTATCACTCTCTTTACAGAAGTTAGATCTGAGGAGCTTCAAGAGAAGACAATTTGGATGATAGAAAAGATATTGAGAGTAGACAATGTCAGCGATCGGCATGCACTCAATCATTCTCTTGTGAGAGCTTTGATTGAATCCTTTAAGCATGGGAATACCAACACAAGGAAACATGCTCAAGATGCTCTAACCCTCCTAAAGCAGTTATCAGGAGTTAGTGGAAAGACATCCAGTCAAACTCGAGCTAGAAGATAGCAAAAAAGTTGTTCAAATATTGTATAATCAAACAACAATCTTTCCCTATTGTTTGTATAGAAGTCAGAAAGAGTTAAACGGCAAGATTGATTGTACACATCAACCATGTAATGTCATTATTCTAAACATTCATTTTGGAAGATTTGCCGTAGGGTGGAAGCATTTTAACAAATATATGCTTGTTTGTGATCACTTCAGATCAGGATAAATGTGTTGTACTCTATGTACTTAGCAAGTAAGGCAATTAAGTTGGTTAGATAGTGTTGAATAAATGTTGCAAACCGATACAGAGAAATCTTAACCTTAACATATGACTTTTATAATATTGTGATTCAATGATTGATAATGTAGCAGCTAAATGGCTAGAATTGATTTTCTTGCATACCAGTTAAGATCAATGTTTGTAGTTGGTAATTATCATGGAATGAAAAATTAAATTGAAATATTTTCCTTGACAAGAATTAGCCTTTATAATTCTTTGAATCAAAACTTTAGTAAGTACTATTGTTTTCATTTACCAACAAACGTTAACATAGCTGGTAGATAATCAGATTCTTTAACATGTTGTCAGAGGTTTAATTCTTAATCGAAGAAGATTTTGTTGGAAGAAACAAAACCTACTTCAACAATCTCTACTTCTTAAAGAAATTAGTTTTCAACTATCAAATAAAGATATTCTTTGCATAAATAAAAAAGGACTATTATTTCCATTATGTCAACATTTTTAGTGAGTTGTCACTCATGTTTCAATTAAAAAATTTCCTTCACTTATCATATTCTTTCTATTTTAAAATATCTTTTTTAATTTCTTTCTATTTGAAATAGTAAAAAATCTTTAACTTTTTTTCCTTTTCTTTCTCTTCAAAACTACACATGACATTCTAATTTTCACTATCAATGCTTTTTCAACTATTTGACTGGTCCTTTACTTTTTTATAATTAGTTACTTTTTATTAGTGGCTATATATTAAATTTGTGTGAGATTTACTTTTGTTGTCATTAAAATAATAATCTTTAGGAGTATTATCTTATTTTACATTGTTTTGATCTATAAAAATTATTACATAAATAATAAAAACAACATTGACGACCCTTTCCCCCCTTGACAACAACGGTTATCAGTGAAACACATAGACCTAATGAAAATCCTATTTGCAATTATTAAAAACTAGTGATGTTAAAATCATATACATTGCAATTTTCTATCAAAGACACGGTAAAAGCTACATAAGGAACACAAAAGGAAAGGGAAAAGGGGCAAAAGATGATTGCTTTGGTCTGATTAAATACTTTCCCTCATGAAAGTGAACAATAAGCTGAATTGAGTTTATATGATTAAAAAAACTATAGGAAAAAATAACGTGGAAAATTAAGGAATACAACCCCCCAAAGGCACAAAGTGAAAACAAAGATAGCTTTGGTCTGTTAATCTCCCCACAAAGTTTGGCATTAGTGCCAATACATTGCTTTACTTTGTGGATGAATGCATGTAGCTAGTACAGCTATTAAAAAAGAAAGAAAACACGGACACTGCTCGTCTAGAGGGTAGCAGCCGCAGGACAAGTTATAAAAGAAACACTTGTTTTGCTTTCTGGCTGCACCGATTAAATAAAGTGAGAGCACAATTTAGGTTAGGTATCAAAGACACTTTATGTTCCAAAAAGGAAGCTGATTTTATTAAATTGGAGTAAGCAATGAACTATGCAATTAAATCCTTAGTCATGTTTATTTTACCATTAATTACAAGATTAGAGTGAGAGGGCTAAGGATGTTTTTTCTTAAATAGTATTTAGTCCAGCTTCTTCTTTTACGGAGAAAAAAAGTTTTTAAAAAAATTGTGCCAAACACTATTATATTTTCGATTAGGAAACTTGTTCCTACAAATAGCGAATCCTAATTTGAATTCTTATAAACAACTATTATATTTTTGTTATCTCAAAGTAGAATTGTCTCTTATTCAAACAAATTTAGAAATTAATAAGGGGAATAAAAAATAATTAAATTTCAACACACTCATAATTACTTATGATTAATTACTACCAAAGAACCTTCCAAGTCATTTTTAATGGAATCTTCCATTTTGATCACATTTTTCTTGACACTATTGGTTGCCACCGCTAGTACCATTACTACTACCATAATCGTTATCGACATCATGGGCATCATTACTACTATCATCTTGATTGCCATTGTGACTACAACCATTACTTATATCTTTATTGCCTCCGCTACTGACACTATCACCATCACCATTTTTGTCACCCCCATGTAAAAATACTTTTAAACTAATTTTTATATACTATGAAACTTTCATGATGATGTGAAACTAATCATATTTTAAAAATTGGTTTTAAAATTTTTTGAAATTAAAACTAAAAATTAGTTATTATTTTTAAAATTTTACAAACTCAAACATAAAACTACTCCAGTAGAATCTTACTTAATCAATCTGAATTCAATTCCACTAAAACCAATGTTGGGCCCCGCACACATTTAATATGTGCAGCATCCAAAATAATAATGAGTTCCACTTCAATCAAATAAATAAACTAATTGGTTGCATTAGGGGAGCTTGTGAGTTATTATTAACAGTTGATTAAAATATTAAGGGAAATGAACCACTGGAGCCTAATAAGGAAGTAATATAGGTAAACTCTAGGTCATCCTCAAAAGGTGGTTCGAGCAAGAGGAGTATAAGAACATTTTTAGTGGTAGATCTTGAGCTCAAGATCTGATCTTCACTAGATCTCCCAATAAAGGAGATGAAGAGATCTCCAACATGGAGGATGAGTTCTTGTAGAAGAACCCTCAAGATCTGCACATAGTTCAAAAAAGAATAAATTCTTTACCTATTTCTCTCTCCCTAAGATCTCAAAATAAGATCTACCATAAGAGCATCTTTAGTGGTAGATCTTAAATTAAGATCTTAGACCACTTTTTGATAATTTCCATAGAACCACATAGGATTGAAGATCTCTTAAGATCTTTCTAATTTTTCTTTAGTGGTAGATCTTATTTTGAGATCTTAGGGAGAGAGAAATATGTAAAGAATTTATCCTTTTTTGAATTATGTGCAGATCTTGAGGGTTCTTCTACAAGAACTCATCCTCCATGTTGGAGATCTCTTCATCTCCTTTATTGGGAGATCTAGTGAAGATCAGATCTTGAGCTCAAGATCTTTGCTCAAGATCTAGCACTAAAGATGCTCTAAAGAAAAATTAGAGAGATCTTAAGAGATCTTCAATCCTATGTGGTTCTATGGAAATTATCAAAAAGTGGTCTAAGATCTTAGTTTAAGATCTACCACTAAAAATGCTCTAAGTGTGTTTGTGTGTGACAATGTTTTAGATTGAGCGTATTTGTGGAACCCTTGAATTATACAAGTGTGTTTGATGGTTGGATTGGTCGTTTGCTACATTTTGTTGAGAGAGAAAATTGGAAGATTTTTTTTTGGAATTTCAGTCTTAGATTGGAAAAGAGAGAAGGAAGTTGAAGACATGAAAAAAATCGTGACCATTTTAAGCCGCCATTAAATGTGCTAGTAAAACATTTTATATGATTATTGTTGATTTTTTAACAAAGTTAGTAGCTGAAACTAAGAGAATGACTATTGGACTCAAGGAGGAAACTTTCAGTGACCATTTTACTTAAAATAATCTTCTAGGGGATTTATTCATTAAGAAATGAAAACTTTCAGTGACCAAATTATCATTACCTATATATTTTAGGGACAAAAATGGGGATTTATTCGTTAAGAAATGAAAACTTTCATATAACTTCTTTATTTTTGAAATATTCATCTTTAAATTTAATTTTTTTAAAAGGTTGGACAAAATATAGCCTTAATTTATTCATAAGCTTGTTGTTGCACTTCTTATGAATTGGTGACCAAATTTTACTCATTGTTTATAGTTTATAGTACATACATGAAGTACGAATGAACTTATTAATTTTCAATAACGCGTAAGATCACCAATTTATTATATGACCAAGTCTCCACCAATTTTCGCACTTCTATTTCGTGTTTGTCATGTATGAAGAGACATACATGCACATGGATTGATGGACTTTACAAATTTCTTTCTTTCTTACTATCTTTCTTTTTCTTTCTTTCTTGTTACCAGACCCATACACGTAAGAAACATATATAGCATTTTGCAATCAATGCAAAGACTTATTCAAAACTAATTAAGGCTATAGCTCTTACTGGGATGGTTCTCTTGTCCATTATCACTGCCAAAGATTTGGTACCCAAAATACAAAGGAGTATATATTAGTTAAACTTGCATATATTAGTATAAGTTATATATAGTTTGAATCAAATTAAATATATAAAGACTTCAAGGTTTTAAAATAGTTAGTGTTCATGAGTTGCCATACCCATATGCATGACTTGTAATCACATCAAACTGCATCCATAATATTATATGTGTATATGTTGTTTCAGTTTTATAAAGGGTATGATAACTACCTACCCTACTTGAGATTAATGATGGTGTACTCATTTATATGCTATAATTTTAATTAGACAAATATTAATATTTATCCAATGAAATGCATAGACTAAGATACTAAACTAATATTAAAATGAAAAAGTAGACAAAAATATAAATTAACATTGAAGAATTATTTATATGTTTAGCAGATAAAAAAATTGATAATAGTAATCCATATATAAACTCATATGTGAACATTTATTTATTTAAAAGTATTTTATAATATAAATTTTTTTATCATATTTTTCTCGATTCTTAATCGTTTTCACTAGTTTATTCTCTACCAATTTCTTAAATTGTTGGCTCTAATATTTAACTAATTCTCAGTTTAAAATTTAATTAGTGAAACTCACCGATCTGATTTTAAAAATTAATAGAAAACAGCACTGATACGCAACAAATTTAAAGTAATGGAGAAATTTGGATCCGTGCTCTATTGTTTTTTACTTCTAATTAATATTAATAGTAATTCTTGTTGAAAGAGTAAACCTAGGAGGCGTGATATTCTTATACGTAATGATAATAGGAGAAAAATATTCTCCTTTACTTGTTGACAACGCTAAGTTAACCGATCGTTGGATTTGCACCTCTAAACCACATGATAGGGTTTGATATGAAATAACATGTGACATGTATAATAAGAAATAACAAGTGATATGTCATAATTAAATACATATCACATCTTAATTAAATAATGATCGAAATTATTCTAAATATTTTAAATTTATAAGAATTAAAACTAATAATTTTTTTTGAAAGGATTAAACCACATCTAGTTATATTCATAAAAACTAAAATTATATTTTACCACTTATTTAACATAAGACACTAATTATCTAAAAAAACATAAGACAATAATTTGACACTTAAAAACATAATTAGTACGCAACTTAATTTTGAATAGTAATAATGATATGAAATATTATAATATTAATAAAAAAATACTATAAGAATGTCCATTACTTTGAAACAATGTAGCGGTTAGGTTTGCAAAATTCTGTTACATTTTTTTAAGTAAATTCCATTAATATTTTAAATATAATTAAGTATTAGGTAAAGGCTACAAAATTTTTAATAGATGGATCATGGATGAATCAATACCTAGCTCCATAAGTGGTGAATGTTGCACCTTGCACGACAAAAACAACTTGTTTATTAATTGTTGCACGAAATTTTAGGTGTTATATAACTTTTTTTTTAATTTCATTAATTATCGACAGATTTATATTGCTTTTACAATTACGTGAGTATTTATTAGATTGTGTAAGTATCTCTCGTTGCATCATGCTTCTGGTGTGAAAAGTTTCACGTACGTACATAGCATAACTCTATCTTTTGTTGAGGGTACGGAATAAAAATAAGTATTACTAAAACTGACGAAAAGCTTTTTAAAACACGCATTAAACGCTGTAGATAATGGTCGGTTTGATTTTTAGTCCTACAAGAGTTAGCATCTTCCCATAATATGAATATGAATACAGTAAATAGCAAGTTCTGCTTAATTATTATTATTATTATTATTATTATTATTATTATTATATATATATATATATATATATATCACAATTCTATTCACATTTTTTTTATATTGTGTGTGTTAGACTTCTATTCAAAATTAATACACATGATGTTTACATTTTAAAAAAAATTGTCCACAAGGAATGAATTAAACTTCACGTAACCATTCACATGGCTGCATTAATTGTTGCAACTGATTGGATTGGCTTCTGGGGTTTACATCAACTTAATTACTTGTTTGAAGTCAGGATTGTTGGTTGTTTAAAGCTGAATTTAATCCCATTTTCTGAAACACGCAAACCATTAACTTAAGAAAAATAGCATGCATTAAACACATGGATTGTGATGGTGACGAATTTCATTGTTTTATGATATAGTGAAATGATATTAAGTTGGACACAAATGATTTTAAAACATGCTACTGTTTGAATATAAGTGTTTTTTAGAATTTATCTATTAAAAATATATAAAAAAAAAATTAATAGAGAAATTCTCAAAAGAATTTAACATTGTATCTAAACATATTTAGCATTGTCTAGCCAAAATGATAACTTTATTATTTTTTATTTAGCATTTGTTGAAATTAGGCAAGTTTATATGAAGAATTAATATTATATAAATTTGTTTTTGAACTTTGGGTATAAAATATTCTCTAAAAAGAATTTGTAAGTTGTATTTTATTTCATTTTCTTCTTGCGTCCTTGTAATGAATCTATCTACCTCCCATGAACTCTTTCCTAAAATTTGTTACCTTTTTACAAAATTAATTTATATGGGTAGTAATTGGCTATCAATTTTTAAAACAAATTAAGAAAATTCAGCTTGGAGTTTTAAATATGTCATTTCCTATTATAAGTTAGTAGCTTGAGATTTAATAAGAAAATTGAGAAAAAAATTTCCTAGGTGATATAGTCTCAAGTGATTAACTCAGCAAAAAAAAAGTCTCAAGTGATTATGCATTAGTCGTTAATCTAAGTTAAAGTGTTTTATTACAAACTTTAAAGAATGGAAATGCATGTGTATATAACGAGAGAATTTTTTTTATACGAGAGTGAGATGATCAAAATTAAAACACATTAGGTTGTATAAGATTTTTAAAAAATATATGACTTTTGAAGTTATTAGATGATTTTAGATCTTGATCATTTATATATGATTATACAATCTAAATTTAATCTTTTTACTTTCATATAAAAATAATCCTCACAGTATAATATGCCCCTAAAAGTGGATACAATAACTTGTTTAGTTAAAGATGTTTTCATTTTAGAAGAGCCTTATTAAAAATAACATTCTAAACATCAATCCTTAAGGTTAATTAAAAATACAAAATTTTTATTGTAAAAAAAATTTATTACATAAAAAATATAAAATCATATTAAATTCTTTCATTCTTAAAAAAAAAAAACTACTCTAGTTAGTCAAAATATTGTTAAGGACTGATGATAACAAAATAAATAAATAAAAATTGTTTGGTATTAAGAAATAACATCAAGTACTTTGTAGAATTTTCTGTTTAGTTTGATATATTTGTGTGTGTGTGTGTGATGATTATTGATACTAATTTTGCAGTAAAAATCTTGTGCACGAAGAATTTGAGATTTTGTCAATTTTTCTGATGTTATTTATTTCCTAAATTACCCTCTTAACAAATAAAAATTGAACAAGTAAAATACGTATTCTTTATTTAATTAACAATTTGATTTTCGAATTATTTTAAAATATTCAAATTTGATCTCAAATTTTTAAAATATTTAATTTGATTTTTAAATTCTTAAAAATCATCACTTTAGTCATTTTCATTCAATTGAAATAAGACTGTTAAAATTATGAATTCTTATAATTTTTTATTAAGAGTGACGATTTTTAAGTATCATTATATTTATTTATTAATTTTAAAATTCTTCAGATCTGGTTCAGCGTCACCGTACCACCACCTCCCTCCTCCCCAGATATCACCACAACCACAACGTCGGCGCCACGCACCACCTTCGTATTAATTTTCTGGAAGTTATGGAGGGCACTGACGGATTAGCGGCGGAGATGGAAGAGACGTTTGTTTATTTTTTTTTTGTATTTTTAATTTAAAAATAAAATAAATATAGTGATTGTTTTTAACCGCTACTAGCCTTAATTTAAACCGCCACAATGTATGATTTAACATTATCAAGAATGAAAATAATTAAATTGATAAAAATAATAATAATTTAATAATTTAAAAATTAAATTGAACTTTTAAAAATAATTTAAATACTAAATTTAATTTTTTAAAATAATTTAGAAACCAAATTAATAATTAAATCTATTAAAAAGTTGAAAAAGCTGACTTAGAAGTCAAATATAACTGAATTGGTATAAAGATACATGTGCTCATTTATTGTGATTTTGAAAAAATAATATTTCCGAAGTTCATTTATTTTACTTATTAAAAAACACGAAACAGAAGCAGAAATTAGGTAAAGTTGCAAAAAAAGTCATAAAATAATATGATATGAGGAAAAAGTAACTTGTATACGTTAGGAAGGAATAATTCATCAGTTAAAGTTGAACAACAAAAAAGAAAAGATAGGTATTTCAACCAGAAATTAACCGTATTGGTGAAATGCTAAGTTTGTTCAATATAATAGTAATACTATGTGGACAGTTAGCATTCAACTTCAGGGAAAAGATACAGGAAGTCGAGTTGTCATGATTAGATTGGTCAGTTTTAAAGAGAAAAAATGTTTTTTTAGTAAAGAGAAAAAATGTTTGAATCAATATAATTTATTTTCTTATTTTATCATTCAATTAACTATAAAATGGATATGACTTTATTAAATGTAGTTTAAAGTGATTTAAATTTGAATAAATTTTTATTTTATTTTTTTAGAATGTAGTAAATAAATATTATAAAACTAATTTAATAACAAAACTCTTATTCCAGAAGTCATAAAATAGTCTGCATTATTATCTATTTATATTATTCATCAGAATACAAAAATCATAAGTCCAAGTTATCAATTAGTAATAAAAAATTCAAAAATTTCCAGGTATAGAAAATGAACTAATGTAAAAGAACTTAAGGTATACTTTTGTCAAAATTTAAATTCTTTCTTCCTTTCTTGATTATAAATAAAAAGACATTCTTCATATTTATTAGAAAATTAGTTAATTTTATTAAATTGTATTATTTTTAATTGAAAAAACAAATACAATTCTTAAATTATCTTTTATCAAAACTTATATCAAATATAAAAACAGGTCTTTAATCTTATTAAATGAAAAATATTTATATTTGAGACAAAAAATAAAAAAAATTATTATTTATATTATTTATATTCGAGATAAAAAAAAGTATATTTTTGGTACTAAAATATATTTTTTTTTATTATACTTCTTGTAGAACTTTTATTGTAATTTTAGTCTCTTATTAAAGACTTCGAGTGTTACCAGATTCTAAATTCTTAAATATGGTTTCAAATGTGAATAAAAAAATATAGAAAGAGATATTCAACTAAATCTGATCAACCATGAACCATGTTTTTTAACAAAATCAGTGAAATATTTCGCTCATGTAACTTGTTAACCCAACTAGTTTGATATTTGAAAGCATAACGACTTAAACAAAGGATATATATATATATATATATATAGAAAATTTTGGCCATCAAAAACATTTTCTACATGTTTTCCCTGTTTCTACAATTAGTATATTAACATCCTTGCTGGTTAGTCCTACTCGTCCTGATATGACCAAGGCATTGAGGTGACATGTATGATGTATCTGAACTCTATGTAGGAGTTTTTCATTCTCATAGTTACGAAAGCAATGCAATACAAGTAAAGGGTATAAAGGTAAATTAAATAATAAAAAGTATTATGCTGTTATTATTAATATTATTACTGTTACTTTATGCTGTTACATAAATGTGACCCCATGTGTCCTTCTGAGATAATTCACCACCATCTGGCTCTACACTCATCTTATATATAGCTATCACCCCTCTCCAAAGCAGCATTGTAACAGAGAAAGAAACATTTGAGCAAAAATGGTTCAAGCACAGCTTCTACAACATGTTGGTAATGGTGTAGGGAAAGAAGATCAAGCTTATTTTGATCCAAGTGCTCCACCACCCTTCAAGATTGCAGATATCAGAGCAACAATTCCAAAACATTGCTGGGAGAAGAACACATTGAGATCTCTGAGTTATGTTCTGAGGGATGTGTTGATAGTGACTGCATTGGTAGCTGCAGCAATTGGCTTCAATAGCTGGTTCTTCTGGCCACTCTATTGGCCTGCACAAGGCACAATGTTTTGGGCACTTTTTGTTCTTGGACATGATTGGTAACTAATTATTATTACAAATTGTTATGTTATGTTGTTTTGCCTTTTTCTCAGTAATGCTTTAGTCATTTCATTTCACTTGGTTATGCATGATTGCCGTTCATCTGTTCTGTCATGGTGAGTTCTAATTTGATTGATGCATTGAACAGTGGCCATGGAAGTTTTTCAAATAGTCCTTTGTTGAACAGCATTGTGGGCCACATCTTGCACTCCTCAATTCTTGTACCATACCATGGATGGTCAGTTCCTTTTACTTTTCATGTTCACTTTGTCCTTAATTATTTTTTTTATGTTTGTTAAAAAAATCTTTGGTCTGATTTGACAACCTAACCATTTTTACAACTCATGGATTTTTTGCAGGAGAATTAGCCACAGGACTCACCATCAGAACCATGGCCATGTTGAGAAGGATGAATCATGGGTTCCGGTATTATTATGAGTTGGCTTAATTAATTTCCACATTTTTTTTCTTTCTTAATTTTAATCAGTGGTTAGATTTGGTTGTGTTCCAATAGAAGAAAAAGGGATATCTAGAGAGATGTGAACTTCATGAAGTGGTTCATGATTATGTGTCTTTATGACTTTATGTCAGCTTACAGAGAAAGTTTACAAGAATCTAGACAACATGACAAGAATGCTGAGATTCACTCTTCCTTTCCCCATCTTTGCATATCCCTTTTATTTGGTGAGACACTCTTTTTCAAGAATGACAGCATTCTTTTACTATACAGTACCTCAATTTTTTTTATTTCTAAAATTTTGAATTCTTGAAATTGAAAGGAAAGGACTTTATTGGGTCTAGCATCTCACTCTCTCTTTGTGATATGAAACATATATTTCAGTGGAGCAGAAGCCCAGGAAAAGAAGGTTCTCATTTCAACCCTTACAGCAACTTGTTCTCCCCTGGTGAGAGAAGAGATGTGCTAACTTCAACTCTCTGTTGGGGCATCATGCTTTCTGTGCTTCTCTATCTTTCCCTCACAATGGGTCCACTTTTTATGCTCAAGCTCTATGGGGTTCCCTATTTGGTAATCTCACTCTCACTTTCTTTATACATCGCATACCAGTGTCGGTTATTTACTTAATTACAACCTACACCGAAGTGATGCCCTATAATTAATGGGGTTAAGACATGTCCAAGCCCAATAATTGTTCACTAGCTTATTTGAACTTGAACATGTGTAGATCTTCGTCATGTGGCTGGATTTCGTCACGTACTTGCATCATCATGGTTACAAGCAGAAACTACCTTGGTACCGTGGCCAGGTATCCCATTTAACATACTTACTTTCATTAACATTTTAAGAGAATTTGAAAAAAAAAACAAATAAGTTTTCGAAATTAATCAAATACCAAGCAAATTGTTAGATCTACGCTTGTACTTGCTTTAAAGTCAAATTCATGACCATATTGTCCTCCCAAGTCCAAACCGTCCACTATTTTCACCGACTTTATACCCCAATTTGTCACATGGTTAGAACCCCATTTGGAGTAGTAAATATATTATTCATGAACTATGGTAGTTTCAAACATACAACATGTTTATGTGCAGTTTTGCCATCCTTCAAAAGAAGATAGGAACTTACTCCATGTTACTCTGTCTATGTAATTTCACAGGAATGGAGTTATCTAAGGGGTGGTCTTACAACCGTAGATCGCGACTATGGTTGGATCAACAACATTCACCATGACATTGGCACCCATGTTATTCATCACCTTTTCCCTCAAATTCCACATTATCATTTAATCGAAGCGGTATTAATTTTCTGTTTCACAATAAATTATTGTATAACAGCATACGTGATCTAACTCAATTTTCACATAACACATGATCAAACTTTCTTAATTCTTTCTTCTAAATTGAAAAAGTCCCTCTATGGTTTTGAATTGTTCCTTTCTTTTTTAATTTTCTTTTTCTTTTTGTTGTCCCACAATAGACTAAAGCAGCAAAGGCAGTGCTAGGAAAGTATTATCGTGAGCCTCAGAAATCTGGGCCATTGCCACTTCATCTAATAAAGTACTTGCTACACAGCATAAGTCAGGATCACTTCGTTAGCGACTCTGGTGACATTGTGTACTACCAGACTGATTCCCAGCTCCACAAAGATTCTTGGACCCAATCCAACTAAAGTTTTGATGCTATACATTGACCTATTTCACTCTTAAATACTATTTCCTATGTAATATGTAATTTAGAATATGTTACCTACTCAAATCAATTAGGTGACATGTATAAGCTTTCATAAATTATGCTAGAAATGCACTTGCTTTTCAAAGCATGCTATGTTAGAAATGAATCTACTTTTCAATACCCAGGTCATCAATTAGTTGACTTCTATAAGCTTTTATGTGCTTTGTCAGAATTGCACGCGTCAAGAATCCTCTTACGATGGCTGAACCAACTATTGAATGAATTTTAAAGAGAAAAGTACAGAATAATAACTGTTAGTTGAATAATTAATAGTTAAAAATGATATTATATATATATATATGTATATATGTATATGTATATGTATGTATAATAAATTATAAAATTAAAGTTTCAACCGTTTCAAAGTAACAATTATTGGTGAGATGTTTACTCTTTAAAGTATACCTTGCTCTTTATACTTTATTAAACTGGAAATCAATTTTTTTTCTTCTCCCTATTCGATGGTGTTCGGAATCAGAATGTTAGCATAGTTTAAAAGCAAAATTACAAAGGAAAGCCATACATAACCCAATCCTTTTTGACATTGTCGTTTTAACAGTACAAAGACAGGTTGTGAGATGACGTTATAACTAACATAGTAATTCATGTCTGCATCAAGCTCTGCCATGAATCACGTTACAGCAATGTCACTTTTACTTCAACCACACAAAGTGCTCGGTTGGGATACCAAGTGTATGTTTTGTTATGTTCGATTCAGGAAAGGAATCAAAATGAAAGAAAGAGAGAGAAAAAAAATCAGAACAGTATTATAATTTTTAGATTATTTGATAAAAAGAAGTTAAATTTTTCTCTTATTTAATTTATAAAAAGTATAAAAAATGTACATTAAAATAATATAAATATCTCTAATAAAATAGAAAGATATGCAACAAAAAATATTTTTTTGTCTTTTTATTAGATTTTTCTCTTCTTTCCCTCCTCCCTTTTATTTTAAAAAGATACCAAGAGGTAGAAATTATGCGTTTTTCTACCTCATCTCCATCCTTTCTCATTCAAGGTTAGAAAAAACATGGGTTTAAGTTTAACTGTTTTTTGTCTCTATATTTTTAAGATCATTTTATCTTTATTCTTAATATATTAAAGTAGTAATAATAATTAATCATATTTAATTATACAGATTAAAACTAATCTACTAACCAAAATTAGGTAATCACTCATTAACCACTTTTCATTTTCATTGGACAATTTTATCTTTAAATCATTTTTAAAATTTAAAATTTTTCTTTTAACTTATATTAACTTCCCACTACTTTTATATTATTAGTTTTTTTATTCTATAATTTTTTTTATTAATTTTATTTAACTTCTATTTTTTTTATTTAAAAAAATTAGAGAGGCACGGAAATGTCTATAATGTAAAAAAAAATAAAAAAAACAAATCAGGACCATTAGTAATTCTATTAGTTGTAACATTTTTTTTTCTTGTCATATGTTGATCTCTTTTGACTTCTTTAATAATTTAGAATAAATACTTTTCCAAAAAAACATATATTCAACCTAGTTTAATTCTTAAAGAAAAAAAATATCAAATAGTCCTTTTAATTATTTCGGTGCTATAAATTAAAATGATACTTTAAGTTATAGTATCAAAATAATTAAGTTTTTATAGTATTAAATTAAAATGTCTTATACTTATAATCTTGAAGGATTGATTAGCTAATTCTTTTAGAGATTAAAGGTCCCAATATATTTTTTTCAGGGTTCAGTATCCAAAAATTTACCACTACTTCTAGTCCTCTCAAGGCTAATTGTTAATTAATGGCCTAGGTGTCAGGACCTAATTAATGATATATTCTTGCAACTTTGGATGAAACAAAGATCACAGGTTCAGAACTAATTAAGGATATATGCTTTGGTGGGATTCATCACATGTTGTCAGTGTCTCCATGTTTTTTTTAATATTAAAAATAGAAAAAATAAATGTTGATATTTTGAATCAGTTCAGTTGCTGGTAATGGTATGGAGTATGGACACAGAAAAAGTGTGTGACCACTTACCCATTAATTGTCTCTCGTTGGAGAGAATCATGATATGTACCCTACTTTCTTTTTGTAGTTATGTGAAGTTAAAACTACTCTTACACATAGGGAAGAAGAAAAATAACTAAAATAAAAACACTTATGCTAAAGATAATTGTTGTGCATAGGGTAAACATTGGGATTTTTTTCACTAATACAATGGATTACGATCACATTACATAAATGAATTGACATCCCATTTTTATTAATTAGTTGTGGAATTTCCATTTTTATTAATTAGTTGTGGAATTTCACCTTACATTTATACTCTAACAATAATTTCATATTTTTTCGCTTTCTTGAAAATAACTAGCGTATATTAAACAACATAAGATACAAGATACTGATGTCCAAATTTAATAATCAGTTAGTTCTTACCAATAGTTACTACTAGGAACAGCTAGTTAGAGTTTAGTTTTAAATTGCAAAGGTAACATGGATATAGGGATTAATTAGAGGCTATTAATATAGTGGATTGGTTCTGGTGAAGAACACATGGGCTGTTTTTCGACAAAATCTACGCACAAATTTTAGCCCTTTGCTGTATCTGATGTCATGCGCAACATGTTGCTGTTGGTTGAGTCTTTGAGCAAAAGACAGAAGTGTACAGACCATAGTATTCAATAAGAGTCTCTATTGAGCATAGGAACAGTACGTGTTTGGTTTCGTGTGCAGGACATCAATTTGTACCTAAATAGTAATTAATATGAAAAGAAGTTAGAAATAGTTGTATATACTAATTTTCTAGTGTCATGAAATTTGGATGATATGCACAATAATATCCTAAGTTCAAATATTATTATTATTATTACTATATAAAAAAAATTGTGTATACTTTGAACATGAATCTAATTAATAAGATGCCTATATGCTTACCTGCGTTGGAGATGTACAACCAAACACTCATATAATTTTATATAGTACACTTTCTCAAGCATTTTTTTTTATATATCTATTCATAATATATAAATTCTTAAGCACGAAATATGAAGATATATATATTTGACAAGTATTCTATTCTAGTAAGGATATAAATAATTTATTTATTTTACTTCCTTTACTAGTCTTTTATCATTTCAACTATATATCTTAACTTATTTTTCACAATGATATTCATCTAAATAAGTTATTTTCTAGTTAATTCCACATTATTTTTAAGCAAAATTATCCCAACAATAAGCATATTAAGAATGTTATTCCAGAGCTTAGCACATTTGTCCATAATACATATATAGTTTTATATACCTATAATACAGTCCTTAACTTTTATTATAAACTTAATTTCCTTACACGATATATATATATATATATATATATATATATATATATACCTGCCATATTGGAGACACCTTCAACCACCTTATAAAATGATGTGCACTCTTATACTAGAATAAGAAAGTTTTATTACTAACTTTTTGGTTAATAAGGCTCCTGTTGATTACAGACAGTCTCTGGACTGTTAGCATCATTTGTCACCAATAACTAAATAAGATAGCTAATCGCATAAGTCATCCATTTCTGTGTGTAAGTTTCGGATGTAGGTACATGTCCCATATATGTGGAGAAAAATAATGCCATAGATACCAAATTAATGCATGACTTAAATAATATAATGCACCAGAATTTGAGTTATCAGGACTCTTCTGCAGCATAGCTGGAGCTTCAATTCATAGTGGTAGGCTGCATTTTCTTTCATATATGTTAAAGTAAGCTGAAGGTTAAGCAACATGCACATTGATAGATATGCGCTAACTATATGTTTATGAAATTTGGTCATGAGGGGACTTTTTATGTTTAAAATATTGTATTTACTCAAAGCAAATTTTGATATAGGGAGAACAGGTCCGGGAGAGCCAAAAGATAATGTAAAGTGCCATCACTGGATTTAGAAAAATCAGAAGAACGCATGTTACAAAAGTTTGCACCAATGTGTTGGGAGAACAAATCAAATTTCTAAATAAATGTAGTGGATGGAAATTCAAGAATTATTTTTTAGGAATTTGTTATTCTTATTTCAAATAGACTACTAGCTTTGATAGTGTTTAGATTTAAATATATTATCAATTTGTTTTAATTTATTTTAGGTCATCTCCGATGTTCAAAATTAAAGATACTCAGTGAGTCTCTTAGAGCATATTAAATTAATTTTGGCCTTGAAAAATTATTTTTTTTTCTTAAGAAATTTTGGAGATGAATTACTTATATAAGATTCTCAGGCCTAAACTTAAGAAACCTAGAGTACCAACTAGACTTGCTCTAAGAACAAAAGAAAATAAAGAATCATTTTTTATTCTAAGAAATTCATCAAGCATCTTTCCTTAGAGATGGCCTTAGGAACTTTTTTTCATTTAAGACTAGGATTTTAATAGTATTTGAAATTTATTTATTACAGTTTAGCTCTACATGTATAGACAAATAAAAAATACAGTGGTGTTTTCCACTCTATAGAATGTTTCATCTAAAATTCCCTGAGCATGTGAGTAATTCTTTTGTGTGTGAGAGGTTTTCCCAATAAGGCCTTCCCTCACAAGCAGAGTAGCTGTGGGAGATAACCACAAACATTTGAAATATTACTGATTCTTTCATTATACCAGCCGTAAATATGGTATATATTTAGCATATTCAATATAAAGTTTAAGAAACAATATACAAGAGTATTTTCAGTTCGAGAGCAATTAACCAGATAGTTCATTGATTATTTTCAAAATGAACAATCAGTTATTGGTCACCACTGTTGTGTGGTTGGTTGTTATTAAATTGAAAATAAAAATTTGCCAAGAACTATTTTACTATTTCTGATTAAATTTTCTTAAACCTATCCCACGTGCCCAACTAAAGGTTAACTTTTAAAAAAGAGAAACTTATGTAAATATTATTGTATTTCCTAGAAATTTGAGTTTGTTTTTTTTCATAGTTGTTTTCTTTCGAAAACAATCCTATTTGAGATAGGATTGAGAACTAAATGTATGAAACTAGCCAATTCTTCTGTATTCAATTTTTTTTAAACCTCTTCTTCATCCACTTTAAATTTAAATTCTTGTCCACCTAAACTAAAAGCTCACTCTTGGTAAAAATAAACCTAAAATAAATGTAATTAATTTGTCGCTATTTAGAATTTTCGGGCCCAAATTTAACCATAATCGATTACTGAGTATTTTCTAATAAAATAGTGTTAATGTTCCCAAAAACAAATTGTCAATGTAGGCTTTTGTTTAGTGGATTTGGAGTTAGGTGTGTTGAAAGTATTTTGAGGGAACCCAAGTGGGTTGGTTTGGTGTTTGGGCCACATGGTTCCCCTTCAACCTTTATCATTATTTCTGATTTGAATGATATTGAATGTCGGTGATATGCGTGCAAATAAAAAAGAAATTAAATATTCTAAAAATAACTAAATTGAAATATACATTTATTTTCATGATAAAAAATGTCATAATACATTAATTGGTTGAGAGAGAAGAGAGATTGAAAATTTAATGTTTATGAGTGAGAAGAGAGAAGAATATATGAAAAATTAATGCTAGAGAGAAGATTTTTTAAATTGAATAATAAAATACTGTAATATCTTGAGTTAAATTTACTACAACAAATCAAAGTTCATTAGTTTTTATGTCCAAATTCTATGGTGCAAGATGCTAATACATTCATACTAAAGTGTGTGCATTAGCGATCCATTTTAAATATAATGTCTATATAATTTCATTTAACTAATTACTTTAAATAATAAATTAATATAGAGAAATAAGGAACATACTCTTAAATACACTATTTTGGAAACACACATTTATATTAGTTAAAATTTATTAAAAATAATAATTTTTTGTAAGTCTTGCATTTTTTAAAGAATCTCTCTTTTTATAGTTTTTAATAAATTTTAATCAATTAAAAATAGAGTTAAAAGTAGTATAGAAAATGTATCCTAACACTATTCTTTAATATAATATGTGAACAAGTCAAAGATAGCATATGATACAGAGGAATCAATAAATTTAGTGACGAAGACACTTGAAATATTTTTGCAAATAGTATTAAATATAAAAATATTTATAAGTTAACAATAATTTATTATCACTAGAAAACTATTATATGCAAAATACAAAAACACATTTTTTGTTAGTGTTTACACTCTAAAGCTTCATAATAAACTCTATATATAATATTCTCTCTGTTGTAAAATAATAAGTACTTCATTTATAAAAGAAATTGTTTCAAAATAAGTGTTATATTTGATTTTTCAATGTAATATTACTTTTTTTTACTAATACCTTAATAAATGTGACTTTAATTTTTCAATGTAATATTACTTTTTTTTACTAATACCTTAATAAATGTGCCTTTAATTTTTCAATGCAATTAATATTAAGATTAATTTTGTAAAATTATTTTTTTATCTATTTATTAACTTTTTTGTTTGTTTATATAAAATAACATATAAGACAACACTTATATTGGGATAGGAGTAATTTTTTGATACTTCTAATAAATGCATCATGTGGTGTAGGTTTCCCCCAAATTAAATACACTTATGTAATTTATTTCTATTCCTTTAAATTTATTTGAATTCCTTTGAAACTATCTCATAAAAAAAGAGCTTGATAACATACTCTACATGTAGTTTTTTTACTTCTGATAAATGCATCATGTAGTGTAGCGTTTCACCATTTAAATACACTTATATGATTTATTTTTATCAAATGCATCATATTTTTTTATTCCTTTAAAACTATCGCATACAAAAAAAGAGAGCTTGGTAACAAACTCTATATATAATAGTAGTTTTTTTTATAATTCTAATAATTACATCATGGCATGTAGCTTTTCACCATTTAAATACACTTATGCCATTTATTTTTATTAAATGCATCATACTTTTTTTTATTCCTTTAAAATAAAACTATCTTATACAAAAAAAAAAGTCAAACAAGGCACCCAAATATTTAACAATTAATCCTTTATTATGACCAATATGTTTCCATATTATGAAAATTAATGCACTTAATTATCTTTATAAATAATCCTCATAAACACAGTATTGTAGTGTCAGAGAGAGAAAAATAGACTCCAGAAATCAATCACATTCAAAATCAGAGATACACAATGGCAAAAACTTCAACGTTGTTTGCTTGCTTGATAGTTTTATTTCTCATAGCATATGCAACAGGTATTCCTCTATATTTTTCTTTGTTGTGTGTCCTTATATACAATATCTACACCTAAAATTAATATGTTATCTATTTTAGGTCGGGTGTAATGCAAAATTTCGTTAAATGTATTTGCTCTCATGACACATCATTTTTTAAAATTAAGCATTAAGGTTTTGATAAGGGTGAACAAATTTGACAGGTTTTGTGGATGCGTGTAACTACAAGTGCAAATTCCCAAGTGATTGTAATAATTTACCATGTCTTCGCCCTGATTGCCAAAAGTATTGCATTAATGGATGTTGCCTTTGCAATTGTCGTCTTCGGCCACCTAGTGGAAATGTTTGATAAAGAATGATAATAAAAGAAAGTTGAGCCTTTCATGACTCAAAATAAGATGCAAAAATTTCCATGACTTTGTTGTGGAATTTATTTGTAATATAATCAACAGAGTTGAGATAATAACATCTTTAATTCTTCGTCAACAACATTTGTATCTCTCTATTTGAGATTTTGTTTTGCTTTTATGTGTTTTATATTATCTTGAAATTTCAGTATATACTCCTTCCAATTTTTTGGTATATGACATTTAAAATTTTTACGTGTAGAAACATAATTAATTCATTAGATTTTAAAGAAAACTGTAGATAATTTTTTAATATATCATTCATTTTTCTAATTAATGATTAATTTATCTTTCTTATACTCTCACTAAATATTGATTAATGGTAATCTTAGAAAAAAGTATTTAATACAATATTAATTTTTTAAAATGATATATTTTGAAACTATTTTTCTCTCTAAAAGGTCATATTTTAGAATAAAGTGAATATGTAATAATAATATATTCTTAAATATTGTAAATTATTGTTAATTATACTCATGAATGTGATTGTTTCATTAGATTAGTTGATGAGAGATTAAAAATATAATTTATTAAAATATTACATGTAATTATACCATTAGATTTTTTGATGAAGTAGTAAGATATTTCACAGTAAACATCATTATTACGTTATCGATAAAAAAGATAGTAAACTCTAAACTTGGAAAACGTTTTTTCCACCTGCTTATATTTCTCCTTAATATAATTTTTTTATATAGGAAGGTTATAATGTCTCAATTTGCTTTTTTTTAATTATTATCATCACTCAATTTTATCTTAGAATTTTTATTCTTTATCAAATTCAAAAATAATGGTAAATAAAAATATTTTATTGTAAATAATGAATAATTCACTATCTTGTAAATTCAAGCCTCGCCAATTAATATAAGGATAAAAAGTGAAAAATAAATAAAATTCAGAAAATCAAAATTAAAGTGCATTGTAATGTACTTGCGTACATGTTTTTTTTTCTATTGTTATTGAACCCTACATTAAAATTTTTGAAATAAATAAAAATTATAGAAAAAAGTTGAATATTTTAGCCTAATGATAATAATAATAAAAATAAAATCTCAAAAAAGAAATGAAAAGGAACATGACGTTGGCGTTGGTGGCCTTTCCTCATTTTCGGCAACCAATACACACATATGATCTATACAATCCCTCACTCACTAGTCTTTTAAACTGAGTAGGTCACACTAATTAACAAACTCTCTTATGTTCGGATAAATTATATGGTAACAGATAATAAATAAATTAGTATACAATTTAAGACTACGAGTAGTCAATTTTTTTAAACTTAAAAAATATACTTATTTTATTAAAAAAAAGATTTTTCTGTTGTATATCATATTAGTTTTGATTGGAGTATGCTTATTTCTTCTGTTGTCACTTTATACTTTGGCCATGTTTAGTATGAAGAGACATTAGAATTTTGTTTTGAATAATTGATGGACCGGGTTAGCTCTCGTTTGAATCAAATTATATCTGAAATGAGTAAGAAGATAATAAAAAATCTGACAAGAGTAAAAGAAAATGAGACAAGGTTTAGAGTTCGGAAAAGTTGAAAAATAAATAAAACATAGCAGTAAAAACAATTTGTTCATGTCTCTCATGCTGTCATCTTATTTCTTACTTTTAATAACCAAAACTTAATTTCTAAATCATTTGGAGTAATAAGTTCAAATCATTCAATGCGTAACAAACATGATTCCATCAACTTCTAATTTCGCCACTAATTCATTCTTACTATCGCCGTGATCATCATCCTATTATGTACTATCAGCCTTATTATCACCATTATTACAACTCTACTTTAATTGTTATGGTTGTTCCTAGCATCATCAATGGACACTGCTATTGTGATTACTACATACTAGTTTTACTTCATTATTATAGTTTATTTACATACTATATATAAGTCTAGTCGTCCTAATTCAATATTATCCCAAGAAAAATACATGTCTCCAACAACACCAGTAATTATTTCATTATCAGTATAATGTTGGGACATGTTAATATGGTTGATAACTTATTAACATGATACTCAATTCAATTATAATTGGATAAGTTAAAATAAACTAAATCTAACATGTTAAAAAATAGTTTAATTGGATTGAGTTGAGAGTTGTTAGATCGACCCAAACATGCTTACAATCTTATTTATCAATGAACGACCTATACACAAGTGTGTACCACACTGATTACTCTCCCTTATTATAAAATTCTTGTTTGAATTGCTATACATTGTTGAAGTCCTTAGTGGATATTTAATTTCTCATATGTGATCTATGTTCGAGTGAGGATTGAGTCAAAATTAACGAAAAAGCAACTAGTAGTTGATGTATGAATTGTTATACATTGTTAAGTCCTTAGTACATATTTAATTGTCCCTCCGCACTTTGCGTTCGAGTGAAGATTTAGTCCAAATTAACATAAAAGAAAATAATAGTTGGTTTTGCTAATGCGCATTATAGTTGCAACAATGAATCCAAACACAAATTAGTGTTGAAGTCCTTAGTGAATATTTAATTGGTCATCTATGATGTGCATTTGAGTGAGGACTAGCAAAATTAACATAAAAGCAACTAATAGTTAGTGCTTGAATTGTTATAATTTGTTGAAGTCCTTAGTGTTTATTCAATTGTCCATCCGCAATTTACATTTGATTAAGGATATAGTCAAAGTTAATATTGTAATAAATGTTGAAGTCTTAGTGTATATTTAATTATCATATGTAATCCACGCTCGA
The DNA here is from genome assembly GCA_013407115.1 of Glycine latifolia. Lineage (NCBI taxonomy): Eukaryota > Viridiplantae > Streptophyta > Magnoliopsida > Fabales > Fabaceae > Glycine > Glycine latifolia. Next base: position 6,131,780 of record CM023958.1, read on the forward strand.
ATGATAATATAGTCAAAATAAACGTAAAAAAAAAAATAATCGTGCTTGAATTGATATACATTTTTGAAATCCTTAGTACATATTTAATTGTCCATATGTGATCCACGTTCGAGTGAGAATAAAGTCAAAATTAACGTAAAAGTAATGGCTAGTTGGTTCTCGAATTATTATAAATTGTTGAAATCCTTAGTACATATTTGATTGCCCATCCACAATTCACGTTTGAGTGAGGATATAGTC
>CM023958.1:6132029-6153200 GCA_013407115.1 Glycine latifolia
AAAGTTAACATTGTAATAAATTGTTGAAGTCTTAGTGTATATTTAATTGTCTATATGTGATCTAGGTTCGAGTGATGATATAGTCAAAATAAATGTAAAAGCAACAAATAGTCAATGTTTGAATTGATATACATTTTTAAAATCCTTAGTGCATAATTAATTATCCATTGTAATCCACGTTCAAATGAGAATAAAGTCAAAATTAACGTAAAAGCAACGGCTAGTTAGTGCTTGAATTATTATATATTGTTGAAGTGCTTAGTGCATATTTAATTTGATTGTCCACCCACAATTTACATTTGAGTGAGGATATAGTTAAAGTTAACATTGTAATAAATTGTTGAAGTCTTAGTGTATATTTAATTGTCCATCTGTGATCTAGGTTAGAATGATGATATAGTCAAAATAAACGTAAAAGCAACAAATAGTCGATGCTTGAATTGATATACATTTTTAAAATCCTTAGTGCATAATTAATTATCCATTTGTGATCCGCGTTCAAATAAGAATAAAGTCAAAATTAATGTAAAAACAATGGTGCTTAAATTATTATAAATTATTGAAGTCTTTAGTGCATATTTAATTGTCCATCCACAATTTAAGTTTGAGTGAGGATGTAATCAATGTTAATATTGTAATAAAATTGTTAAAATCTTAGTGAATATTTAATTGTCCATATATGATTTGTGTTTGAATAATGATATCATAAAAATAAACGTCAAAGCAACAAATATTCAAAGCTTGAATTGATATACATTTTTGAAATCTTTAGTATATATTTAATTGTCCATTTGTGATCTGTGTTAAAGTAATGATAAACTGATAAAACCAAAATTAACATAAAAATAATGACTAGTTGATGCTTAAATTGTTATACATTGTTTAAAAATCCTTAGTGCATTTTTAATTGTCATCCGCAATTTGCATTTGGGTGTAACTTTAGTCAAAAGTAAGGTAAAAGTAATTAATCGCTAGTTATGCTTATGAGTTACGGTTGCCGACAGTGAATCCAAACACACGCTAAGTTTTTAGAGTTTTCTGCATTTGAGAAATTTTTTTAAAGAATACTCTAAAAATCAAAACATCTTGCTTAATCACGTTTTTACTCTCTTAAACATTAATGATTTGAGTTCTGCTATATAACATGGAAAAGAACAATATGAATTCTGAAAGAGAAAAAATACATGTACACGCTTTTTTATTAATTATCTGAGAATCAACAAAGAAAAAGTGAAGTGACATATTTGACAGAAATCACAGGAATAAGTTGGTACATAAATCATTTTATTTAGGTACAACGTAGTATTAGTAATACTTTTAAATGACTTCATAATGCATAATGAAAGAAAACAAATCTCACGTTTATGATTTCATAAAGTAGTTAGAACAAACACAGCCATATAAGTCAGTATCTTCGGCTGCAGAACCCAATAAAATTTCTCATTCCTAAAGCCACTGACATCACCAGTTACATTCTAATCTGACTAAAACAAAAGAAAACATAGACATAATACAAAGTAACAATGTCTCACCCTACACACAAAATGACAAATGGACATAATCAGTTTCCTCGGTTAGAGCATTGAGGTCCAATCCTCATCCCTCAAAAGTAAATAAAATGCTAAAAACCACATCCCAAGTGGAGAACCTCACTGCTCACAGGACATGCTTTTCCTTTTCAAGCGTTTTGAAAGTACTTTGAACTTCAAAACAAGGTGGCAAAAGGTTGCACCTTAACGCGCCCCAAGAGCGTGGCCACTGTTTGCTTAAAACTGGGGAAAAACACAGCACAAAAAATGGCTTTACAACGCGCGTGGAGACAAGCCACTGCACTATATATCAATGTGCAAAAGCAAAGAACCAGTCACTCACAGCACCACACTACTCATCTTCATTTTCTAAGTACTTTGCTCTTTCTCACATTCAAATACAAAGCCCGCCACCCTTTTTCTTCCTTGATGTAGCAAAATTCAAATCCCACTTTAGATTGTTCCCAATTCCCATTGCCCTTTTCTCTTTGGAAACTATGGCTTTATCATTGGAAGTTTGAGATTCCAACACCCCCATTTCACTTTTCCTTTTTTTGGTTTTAAAAATCTAGTTTTTTTCTTCTTTTCTTTTCACTTTGCTTGTTTCCCTTTTGTTTCCTAGATCATTCAAACCATGAAGAAGCTCTCATCAACTTCATCTTCTCATGCATCCCCATCTTCTTCATCCACCACAAGTTTGGACCCAACCATGTGCACCTCCAAAAGCACCACTTCAGGGTGTCTCACTGCTATCTTGCGCAAAATTCTTTGCTCTGATGGCCTTCCAAGGGACCAAATTAGAGAACTTAATTCATCAAATGCTATGTTGAGTGACAAAGATCAAAACTTGAAGGCTAAGCAGAATATTGAGATCGATACTACTACTACTGCTTCTGCTACTGGTATTATTACTACTACTAGTACTCCTGGGATAGTGGCGAGGTTAATGGGTTTGGAAACAATTGAGATACCTTGTGGATCAAAACCAAATTCACTTTCCCGTAGCAGATCCATGAATTCTGTGGACTATTTGGGAGCATGCAATGGAATGGAGGAGGTTCTGCATAAGAGGGTGAAGTCCACATTGTCTTTTAGGGAGGCTCCAACTTTTCTTCTACATGAAAGTGACAAGTTTTTGGAGCTAAGTTTTGAAGGTGGAGGTGGCGAGGGTAGAGAATTCAAGTCCAATAGGAGAAAGAGGGAACCGGGTTGTGCAGAATTGAAGCAGAAAGTGCGATCAGAGAGAGGTGAGTTGAGGGAAAACAAAAGAGAAAAAGTGTGTGATGAGAAGGTTTTGATTGAGAAGGGGAAACTTGAAAAAAAAAGGGTCTCTCATGTGTCTAGTGGGAGTGTTGGAAGTGGTGGTAAGCTTCAAGAAATCACCAACACTTTGCATCCTTCCAAGGCTTCTTCTGAAAAGAAGAAGTGTTTTTATGATTCTGAAGCAGTGAAATTGTCTCAGAACATGAAGTGCAAGGAAGTTGCAGTTAGTGAAAAGCATAAGAGGAGGAGGAAAAAGAAGAAAACAATTTGTCAGAAAGAAAACAAGATAGAAGTTGAAACCAAGTCAGAAGATTCAAGCCCAGTTTCTGTCCTTGATTTTGAGCGTGAAGCTTGTGCAACAGGTTTGTTTCATTTGATAATTTGAGTTACACTTTATTTTGCTTTTGATATACATTATTTGAGTGTTTGAATTCATGTTGGATAATCCAAAATTAAATTGAAATACCAGTTAACATGATTTTAGATAAATGTTCACATGTGTGGTCTCAAACTGAATAATTTTACTTCAAAATTAATTTTAACCAAATTCACACTATGTCAGGTCAATAGATTATGTTCAAGTTTTGAAGTTTATATTAGGAATTGCAAATGAACTAATTGCAGTGGTACATTCTTTTGCAGTTGGTTTGAGTTCAAGAAGAAAATTGTCACCAAAGCTTGACAATGATCAGCACCTTCCTGTGAAATCTGATGGTAACTTGATGATTGATGATGAGAGTAAGGTTGAGGCAATTGACAACAACAAACATGAAGGGTCAAAGAAAAAAGAAATGAATGTCCAGGAGTATATAGATATTTGGGGTGAAGTTTGCAGAATAGTTGAAGATGAATTGGCTGAATCAAATAAGATACATATATGGACCAATAAACAAGGTGATTTAGGTAGCATAAGTGCGGATTTTGAGTCAGAAATATTTGATCACTTGCTAAATGAGCTTGTGGATCAACTTGCTGGCATCCACTGACAACTTTGCAACTTCTTCAAAATTTGTAAATTGAGCATATTGACATAAAGTGTATAGAGATTTAAATTTCCTTACTACTACTTTTCCGTTTTTATTTTTTCCCTATCTCACTTAGTGCTGCATCCAGGAAGATTCTTAAATTTGCTTTTGCTGAATTCTGTGAGATATGAGCGATAATTTGAAAGCAAATTGATCAAGGGAGACAAGCAGATGCTTTTGGTTTCGGACCAAATTCTCATGGATGTACGTGCTTTAATACATTAATAGGTAATTTAGAATAAATTAAATTTTCCTTCTCAAATATATACCTCAATTACATTCTTTTTCTTTGAGAATGTGCTTGCAGGATTGCCATATTTACAGTATTGTTATTAATGAAAACCCATCTTTTTTTTTTGTGTGTTTTCACTACTTTTCAAAATGAAAAGGAGAATGGTGTGTTTGATTTTTATTTTCAAAAACTATTTTTAGTTTAAAATAAGCAACAAAAAGTGACATTCACTCCAAAGTTCGTGTTTTACCATGTGTAGCTAATGACTCACATTCTTGATAGTTAAGATCACAAAAGTGGAATGTATTGGGAAACATTTGTTGTGGCATGGCTTTTTGTTTCGGTGGAGGATAGTTTAGAGGGTTATTTAATATTTGCATGTGCTATATGCCAAATATGATATAACCTTGCTGATAATGCAATTCTTCTCTCTTTTGGTGAAGCCTACTATGTATTTTTGTTTGGGGTATCTCTTATGGCCCTGTTATTAATACAATTCTTTTTGCTTTGGCTGAACAAAAAAAAGGAAGATAATGAGAAAATATCTTTAGTTGTTTCTGTTTTTTAAAACACGTGCTTAGAAAATAATTTCAAAACTTGATAGATTTTGAATGTTAACTTTAATTAATGAATTGTGTTATAAAACAATTTTTAACACCGATAAGAGAAATTAATCAAACATCCTGAAAGCAACCTTCTACGGGTTTGCTTTTTTAGTTCTTTTTTTTTTTACTGCACTTTTATTTCTAAAAGCCATAAAACAAAAAACAGTTCAAAGAAACAAATATTCTAAAATGGTTAATCAATAAGTTTGTTAGTTTTTTATTTCAAAAACAGAATATTGGTTTAAAAAAAAAGAGTAATCATACAAATTCTCACTTTTTTATGCATTCTCCTTTAAGAAAAGAGTAAATTACATTCGTATTCCATGTGTTTTATTCAAATTTTACCTGATATACCTCCCTTTTTGCACATTACTTTTACTCACTTCTATTAACGCCGTTAATTAATGTCAATTGAAATATGTGAGCAGACAAAATTGCCCTTATATTTTAATTGTAAAACCCAAATTATCTCTTCCCAATTAGTTTTAGAATTTATGATTCATGTTTCATTCATCTTCACCATTAGTGAGTACTGTTTATCTTCCTCTTGTTGGCGAGTTTTTCTTCAGCGTCCAGGGGGTGCGAGTTTCTCTTTCTCTCACGACGTTCATGTTCCATTCCTCTTCACCGTTCGCGAGTTCTTCATCGTACTTGTTTCAGTTCGCGAATTGTCCATTATTCCTCTTCTAGTCCACGGCGTTCATGAGCGCTTTCATTTGTCTTCCTCTTCAAGGTTCACGAGCACTCTGTTTTTCTTCTTGTTCCACAATTTCTGTTCACGCTAGGTTATGCTTGTAAGTGACCACTGGACCTTGTATATAAGTTACTTTTTAAGATTATTTATTTAATTTTGATTATTTATTGTTGCCTATTTCTGAATGGGAGACCAGTTTTAGATCACTTATGATTTTTAAAATCATTTGTTTATTATTGTTGATTAAAATAGTGTTGATGTTTGGGACAACAGAAAACACAATGGATGAAGTGGAAATCATTTATTTATTATTGTTGATTAAAATAGTGTTGATGTTTGGGACAACAGGAAACACAATGGATGAACTGAAAGTCATTTGTTTATTATTGTTGATTAAAATAGTGTTAATGTTTGGGACCACAGAAACATAATGAATGAAAATGTTTGTTGAGAATCAGAATTCAGTTCATATGTATGTTAGTAGAACAAATGATGGAAGAAAATGTGTTAACATTACATACCAACAAAGTGGGTTCAAAGTTGGGTTTACGTAAAAAAAAATAAAAAAGAAGCAAGAGTATTAAAATATTTTCAGGTTGAGAGGAAGAAGATAAGGGTATTTTAGACATAAATTTTCATTAAAAGTCATGTGACCAGTATGTGTCTAATTTCTGTTAGATTATTTTAAAAAGGAGTGAATCTAAGTGTAATATGAGCTAAACAATTAAGGGATTTTTTTGTAGGGTACAAAAAAGAAGGAATATCAAGTAAAATTTAAGCAAAATAAAGGGATGTGAATGTAATCTACTCTTAAAAAATATATATATAATGAGAGTAGAAAACAAGATAAAAGAGTACCATCTTAGCCTATGCAATGCATAAGATAAATATTCATTTGTATATAATAACTAAAATTTATAATAAATCAATCTTAAATATATAAATATATTACAATTAATTTTTAATAAATAAATAAAAGTTGAAATATAAATATATTATAATTAATTTATTATATTATTATATTTAAATTTATGATAAATAATATACATTGTGATAAGGTTATTTTTAACTATTTTGACAATTTCTTTTAAAAATATTAAAATTCAATTAAGAAATAAAGACAAAAAAAATAAACCGAAAGAGATAACCAGTTAAGAAAATCAAATATACTATAACGATAACAATTCATAAATCCTCTTCATTAAAAATAGCATCTGAAAATACTCCTATTTAAGATAATTATTATAATTTATGTGTATAGAGAATTCTCTAGGTAAACTCTGTTGTATTAATATTTTAGTCTGTGCATTACATTTTTGTAACTGTTTATGTTATATAATTATTTTTTTTAATAAGTAAACATCTTTAAATATATGAACCATATTATAATTAAAATATGTAATAAATAAATATTTGTGTACTTATAAATTTTATTTTAAATTTTTTATGAATGATTGTAAAGGTAAATATCATACGAAGAGGGATTAAATTGTGATTTTTATTAAATTTAAAACATTTTTTAAATACAACAAAGTTATTGTTTAATGAAGTAAACTTAAGAAAAAGATATCAGATTTTTGCGAGATAAATAAGATTATAGTTTCAAATAAAGTTGTGAAAACCGGTTCGGTCATTGATCCAGTCAAGGTAGTAGGTCAGTGGATCAGTTATCCAATCGGTGGGTCAATAATTGAACCGATTTGAATCGGTATATATTAAAATTTTAAAATTATATATGTATCTATTATATATAAGTATATAATTAACATTATTTGAGTAAGAAAAGTGCATTCATACTCCAAAATTCAAAATAACTATTGATAATAATCCAAAATTTTAAAAAATAAATAAAAAACAATCCAAAAAAAAAGAAGAAAAAATAACCGGATCGGTCCGATCAGCCAGTTTTGATCGATCTTGGCCAGTTTTGACCGGGTCAACTACATGACCGGTTCAATAGCAAAACCGGACTGGTTATGACATCGATTCCCAATCCGACCAGTCGGTCCAAACCGATTTTCACAAGTATGGTTTCCAATATTTGAAAAATAAATATAGTTTTTCAAAAGTAAAGATCAAATTCAAACTCTAGGTTAGTTCAAATAACATAAGAGAAAATAAATGGAATAAGACACAATAATTTATATTGGTTTGTTTCAACCACCGAGACTAAGTCCATTTCGTGACAAACCACCAAGTTCTCTTAATTTCAACAAGTATTTATCTCAACCACTTTTGACTCCTTAACTCAAACTCTACATCAAGCTTGTTACAACCAATATCTATTGTCCTACTAAATCACTACTAGCTCTAATACAAATACAAAGATTTGTTTGTTTGATTGCACAATGACTAACACTTGGACTTCTTACATAAGATAAACATTTTCAACACTTAGTATTTTTTTTCTCAAGATAAACCAAGTATTTGTTGTCCCTAAACAGACATATTTCCTCTCTTTAACTTGCTTCTGAATGTGATTGTTAGAGCGTTAAATATACCAATTTTTTCATGCTGAAGAAACCACTATTCATTGTTGGCGTATTAACTACTACAATAGGGAACCACTTTCTTTTGCGTCAGAGCAAGTCTTTGCAGTAGAACTCATCTTTTGATGGCAATTGAAGAATTTTAGAGCTTGACTTCATTTATTCTTTATAGGATTCAACAAATCTCACGAGAATGTCTCTACAAAATAGATTTCAGACACAGTATTAAATGAAGTCTTAACTGTCATATTAGATCATGATTCTATCTTGTTCTCGTCTGAAACATCAAACACAAACTTTACGAAACATGTTCTGATAGTGCATAAGACATGAATGTCTTTTGACTTAACAATGATTTATATTGTGATATATTATTATTTTTAATTATTGATAATTTCTTTAGAAAATATTGAATTTCAAGTTAAAACTAAAGATATTAAAAATGATAAAGTGAAAAAAGATAAAATGCTAATTAAATCATTTAGTTTATATTAAAAGCATAAGAAAATATATCAAATGCGTTTTAAAAGCCTATTTTAATTTTCAAGATAAAATATATATTTGAAATTAGTTTATGATATTATGTTATAACTTGTTAAACTATTCGGTTAATATTAAAATTTAAAAGTGTAATAGGATATGTGATATATGCAGCATATTTAAATTTTAAGGATAGACATACAATTTATATATATTAGGGGGGGAGGGGGATGAAAAAGTCATCCATCGATAATTATATGATTTTATGTATGGACAATTTTTCAATATGTTGTTCATTCACAACAAAAAAATTTCACCATATTTTCTTAATGAAAGATATTATTTCACCAATTGAGTCATAGGTAAACACATTGATAGCTAACAGTTTTTCACAAAGTGACAAAGAAGGATATAATTTGTACAATTTTTTTCATTTTCCTATTCAATATGATCTATTCATTCGTAGAACAATTTATTACGTACATTTTTTTAACACACTTCTAACATAAGGACAAATAGTCGCTTTTGAAAAAACTTTGGAGGAGAGGTGTTTAAGGGTTATATAAGCTATTCAAAAGTTTAACCAAATTAAAATTAACATTAAATTTTTTTTTAAAAAATTAGACATTTTTGAACTCTAATTCTGTTAGTTGGATTGATCCTAACTTATTTATATTTATCTTATTTAATCTCATCTCATCGTCATTTGAATTTTAAAGAATTTTTGGAAAATTCGTTGTCTTTTAGCATTTTCTATTATTTTCCATTCTCTCTATACTGGAGTCTCAAAAATCTACCTTTTTATCATGTTATATTATATCAACTCTTACTTAAAGATGATTTTGTTACATTTTGAGAGATTTACACACTATGCAAATAAATCTTTGAAGGCAATGCAATCGTTGTTATATAAATGGCACAACTCTTCTTAACTATGTTGTTGGCTAAGGGTAACTACAACCACAAATTATTCCCCCTTTTTATGGTTATCTACATTTTTTTTTCTTTAAATATATTGCAACTCATTCAATCATTTTAAAAATAGCCACATAAAAAATGCCTGCCAGGTGGAAAAACAAAAATTGACTCTTCATTAACCCAAAACAATAATAGGGGGGGAAAAAGTTTACTAAGCAGTACTCCTCACTTTATGATTTCTTTAAATGTCATAAAAATAACGGAACATATACGAAGGAAAAAAAATGACTAGCTGATGCCGGGTGAGAATATTTGTACGTGGATTCCACCAGCATTTTTTCCCTTTGTCAGCAGTTTTCTATCATTCCAAACAGCAGAAAAATTATTGGAAAATGTATTTTCTATTCTTTTCTTTCCGTCACATTGTAACAGTGTTAATTGTAACAATTTTCAATGTGCACCAAAGCTAGCTACCAATTAAGGATCAAAGTCATTTTATATAGGATTGAGTCACTCTGTATTGAAGTTTCATAAAAAGCCAAGGCCAATAAGTTGAGCTTTTCGTAAATGCCTTTTCTTAGTGCTCCACAAACTTCTCATTCAGAGACAAAGAACCAATGAATATAATCTTTCATGGCTTAAAGTAGTATGTAGAATCATCAAAGGTACATATGGAAATGTTATCTACCAAGTTACATGTGGCACACGTATCCTATATTTGCAAACACCAACATTTGGAATTTGTCTCCTCCTACATTTAAATGGATCAAACCAACTTAAACATTTTATGATTTAAGTTGCCAAAAGTTAAAATGGATAATAGCAAGAACAACAATAAGTCGTACACAAATCACTGTCCTACCAAAAAAAATGAATAATTCATAAAGTTGGGCTATGCAAATTGAAAATTAGAAGTCTCAGTGCATTTGTTCCACTCTTGGTTGCTGCGAAGTTACAACTGAATAGAGCATGACAACAAATAACCGGAAAATTTAAAAAAAAAAAAAAAGGAAAAAATGGAATCAAATACCCTAGAAAGTAACTGTTGCCACAAACATTTAACCACAATTTCTACAAATTGTCGCCTATATAATGAATATTTATGAAATTAAAAAATAACAATAATTAAATAAATAAACTAGACTAGTGTTGCATATAGAGGATTCAATGCCATTGTTGACATTGCATTCATGCAACCATGTATAATTGCTATAGCCTATAGCATTGCAGCTGCTCTACAACACTAAATACTTCACAAGTCAATGAAGCAAAGACACCTCTGGCTCATCAACACTTGGTAGCACAGTGGCTGTAGCCATTGTAAAAGGACTACTGCTGCTTCAAATATCCAGAAGAAGATTTGCTCGGCTTTTTTAGTTCATCGCCACGGATGGACCAATCTAACTTGCCATCAGAGGGACCCCAGCCAGAGAAGGTAGAAGGCTCGGCAGCAGTAAAGGTAGCAGAAGGAAACTCAGAATCACTGTTAACCATATTAGGCTCAATAAAGCTCTGGCTCCAATTAGCAAAGGCAGTATTTCTTGGATTCAAAGACATTGTGGCTGCAGTCCCAGATGGATCAACCCTGAATGAGGGTGATCCAATCACACTTGAATTGTAAGGGTTGGAAGGATAGCCTCTCAGTTGCTGATTCACATTTTGATGCACTTGAATTCTGGCTGGAGACTGTATCTGAGACCCGGAAATGTCGTCAAGGTTAGTAGGTTGCACTCCTGCAAGCCTATTGAACTCCCCAGTATATTCAGGAAGAGATGGACTATTAGGCATGGAGTTATTCCAGTTAGAAGTCGATGAAAGATCAGACATCCCCTCCATCATTAGGTGCTGCTGCATCAAAAGTCGATAATTTTCAATTCCAAGCAATTCCATATCCAATTCAACATCTCTAGCATTTAGTGCAGATTTCAATCTGCTTTGGGGCAGCTGAAGGGTAGGGACTGCAGCATGAGACTGAGAGTGCCACATGGTTTCACCCGCAGGAGAAGAACCTCTGGATGGAGTAAAAGGTGGCGTTGAGGTAGGTGGTATCAAGGCAGATGGAGAACCCAGTGTGAAAGGGTCCAATGAAGGAGTACTAACAGAATATGATCTCGGAGAAGGCATAGCAGAGCCAGTGGAAGCATACACGGGGCGGAGATCCTCCACATTGTGAGCAAAGAAACAAACTCTTCTGGTGCATCCTGTCTCCTTGCAAAGCCGTGTTTTATATTGCGCAGGGTGAAGCCAGCACTCAAAAATACCATGCGCATAATCACAGGCATCCCCCTTGCTGCAGGATCCCTTCCGAAACTCGGGGCAAGGGACACAGCTATATTGATATCTCCTTGGATCACGGCGCCTTGCATTTTCCCCAGGATGAACAAAGGGGCACTCGGTCCAATCATGAGAATAAGCTCTTGAACAAGGCCTCACTTTGAATGTATACATCCTAAACTCATCTGAGCTATATATCCCATTTTTTATGTCTGGAAGAGAGAGGTCAACAGGATAATCTTTCTGCTCAGTCCCATCGTTTGAAACCTGAAATGCATCTACATCTTGCTGTTGCTGTTTCTCCATTTGGCCAACTGCTTCCTCAAATGGAAGGCAAGCCTCATCAATACCATCTGCACCTTCTAGTATGGCTTGTAGTATCCTCTTTCTTGAATTGAATACACCATTAGACACCGAGAAAATCAAGTCGCATGACCTGTTTCCATTGGCATCAACAGTACTAACATCTGCCGATGCATCGAGCAAAAGCTTGATGATTTCAAGGGAGGCAGAAGAACCCCCAGCAACAGCACAATGAAGGGAAGTAGCCCCATCTGACCCACAAGCCTGGTTAACATCAACACGACCCGTCCCAAGAATATAAGATAACACACTTTTGCTTCCAAACATGGCAGCAATCATAAGAGGGGTCCTCTCTTCAAAACACAATTCCTTTGAGCCAACCCTCCTTCCATACCACAACCCCACCTCATCAACCTCACGACCCTCGTTTTCAACAGCATCTCTGAAAGCCGTTACATCATCGGCGGCTGAAAACTCTAGCAAAGCAGAAATTTTATGATGCAATCCTTCTTGTCTTCCATACTCATCCCCCATTATTAAACCAGTTTGGGAAGGTTTTCTCTTGGAACCACTGCACATGATTTCACAGAATCTACAAAATCACAATTGAAAGAACAAATTCAATATGCTATTGCACCACAAGAGAATATCTCAAATTTAAAGCTCACAACTTCCTTTAAAAGATTTCAGTTTAACCTAAGCAACAAAAAGGAATGTGATAAAGTGATAGAAAAAAACAAAGTATCCCCATTTTGTGGATGTTGATAGAAGATGAGGCATCTAACCATTTGCATAATTACAAAATCATGAATTTTGCAACAAGCTTGAGTTTCAGTTATCGGTCTTATTAGTTTATCAAAACGACAATTCTAAAAATAACACAAATCCCGATAGCAGTAAACCAAAAGAGAAAAAATGAATAATTTGTCAATCTTAACAAACATCGAACAAAAACCTGTCGTTTTAACAGGGTGCCACAGAAAGCACATTCTTTTTTCACGTGACTACACTAATTCACTCTCCATAATTTTCTTAACAACCAAGTAAAAACATTGCACCCTCGGAAACTTTAAAAAGATCCAATTTTTTAGCACAAACTAAAAGACCCATTAAGAAGAAGAAAAAGAAAAGAAAAAAAAGAAGAAAGAAGCATACCTTACACAAACAAAGAAACAGCACCAAAGCTCGTGAATTTGGGGTTTTTTTGTGTTTTGCTTTAAACTACGAAGCTTTTGAGAGAGAGAAAGACAGGGAGGGAAAGAAGAGAAGAAAACAGAGAGTACGAACTTTGGGTCAAAAGGGAAGGTCGCACTAGTCACTAGCACTTGTTTCTCTTAAGCTGTTTTTTTATAATGTATTTCTGCTTTTATTTTTAATTTCTAACTTTTTTTAATAACAATTTTTCTAGAGAAGAATCAATAAAGAGTTTAATAAAACATTAGAATAATTTTAATATTTTAATATTTTAATACATCTAGACTTTTTTTTATTATAACTGATTTTTTTATTTATTAAAATTTTTGCAAACTTTCTTTCTCTCCCTAATTTAGAGATACATCATATAAATTATAAACCAAACAATTCTTTATCCTAATAATTAACATTTTTGCTAAACAAAATTCCCAATTGATATGACTTTTCTATAAATTTTCATTCATTCAATCGCATTGACTAATTTACATTGCTAATTAAGTCACGTTTTCCATCAAGAAAAACTATAAGCTAAAAATTTTAGACTTAAAAATATTTTTCGTATATGGAAAATAGAACATTTTTAGATTATTACCTCAATTTTAAGTAATGATGTGGTAAATGGAGTATTACGTCATCAAGCCTAATCATTATCATCAATTCCACATCAGTGTCATTTCTCCTTCTTCCTCTTCTCAAACAGAAAACAATCACATGCCACCACCATCGTCCAACCTAACTCCACCATTGCTGACCATGTCGTCGATCGCCACCACCGTGTTGTCAACAAAAAACAACCTCTTCTCCTTCTTCCCCTTCTCCAACAGAAAAAACCCCACGCCACCACCACCGTCCAACCCAATGCCACCTCTGACCAAAACCTACGACCAGGCCTTTTCCCTCGAGATCCCCCTCTCTGATCTTGACGCCTACCCCTTTGTCGATCTTGTTGTTGACAATGCCAACGAGGTCGACCCCTTCCTCAATCTCACCAAGGGTTGTGGTGGATGACCCTTGCGAGAAAAGATGGTTAAGGGCGCTTCGCACCTACGAGAAGTTCATTGTCATTGTCGACTAGTCTAAGCTCATCAACTATTTGGGGGGTACCGAGTAGGGCATGCTCGTTGAGGTTATTAAGTTTTTTTGGAGGTTCACTGTGACGAGGCTGCATAAGCTTTTTGAAGAAGCTTGGATGTGTTGCAAAGCTTAGGACTTTTGGGGAGAAGGAGGAGCCTTACGTCATGGACAATGGAAACATTATTGTGGATTTGTATTTCGAGAGGAGTATTGGGGATTTGAAGGTTGCCAGTGATGCAATACTGTAGCTTGCTGGGGTTGGGGATTTGAACCATTTTTTCCATATTTGATATTGCTTATGCTTGGTTAACATGATCTTGTGTGGAGCAAATGAGAGAGAAAATGAATGAGAAATCATGAGGGAATGACATAGGGTTGTTTTTTGTTGGAGAAGGGGTTGTTTTCTATTGATAGTGAGGTGGCGACAGTCGACGGCGGTGGCATTGGATTGTTTTCTGTTGGAGAATGGGAAGAAGGAGAAGTTGCACTAATGTGACACTGATATATTAGTGATTAAGCTTGATGACGTGACACTTTATCTATTACGTCATCATTTAATGAAATGAGACTAACAGGCTTTTTGACACAAAGGAGGTAAAAAAAATTAATTACCATTTGGGGACACTTTTAAAAATATTATCAAATGGGGGTAAGTCGTAACACCTGTTACGACTTCTATTTTTTTAACATGACTAGGATATAATTTTTTTTAAATGTATTTTGATATTTAAAAGAAATTTGATTTTCAAACCCATTGACCCAAAATTAGCCAACTCGTTTGTGACTAGATTGGTTTGAGTTAAGTTTCATAAAAAAAATTACACAAATCTGACCCAATCCAACCCATAAAATTTTGTTTGGATTTGCCAAATCCTACCCAACACAGCCTCATTAACACCCCTAAGAAGGGATTTTTATTTAAAAGTAAGGAGTGGATCAAATGGTAATTTTAGTAATTTAAAATGTAAAAAAAAAGGTGTGAAGAAGAAAAAAGATGTATGAAAAGAAAGGACCTAAAAGAAAATTGGGAATTGGTAATTTGTTAATCCAACCTAATTATTGATGGATAGTCCATATCAGTACCTCCAATTTTGCATCTTGCACCTCCCAAAAACAAGGGGACAAAAAATATCCCTTAACTAGACACCTCTATTCCGAAACTACTATGATACTATTTCATAATAGCTATTCTAGAATATAGTTTTTGGTATTCCATAATACCTATTTTGGAGTAGGTTTCCAAAGTCTTTATTCTATTTCGAAATAGTTATTCCAAAATATGAAAACTATATTCCGAAATGTAGGTTATCGTGTTCTGGAATAGGTGGCACGACCCCCCCTTCCTTTCTTCAAACTCAAACCTATGCTGCCAAGCCGTCGTGCCAGTGTACTCTCTCTGCACCTCCGCACCATCTTGCACCACCTTCTCGCGTCAACCTAGGATTGCCACATGGAACAGTAGGGAAGGTACAAACGACGATATTTTTGGTGTAGTCGATGATGATTTGGCGGCCGCCGGGAAGGAGGTGGTTGGTGGAGTACCAGCGACGGGCAAAGAGGGTGGTGGAGGGTAGTTCGAGCTAGTCACAAGTGGTTGTGGTGGTGGGGCTGGGGGCGAAGGTGCAGACTTTCTTTTCGTCATCATTAAAGTCATTAGTTTGGACGACGGTGACATTAGGTGCTAGGGTGGGACATGGAAGAGGAACAGGCGGTGTTTATGCTAAGGGTAGTTTTAACCATTAAGAATTTTTGAGAGGTGCAGGATACAAATGCCTCCATAACTCCATATGTTATGTTTCTTCATATTTTGCATCCATATTAATGATATAATAATAATTAACATGAATATTATCTTTATATAAAATTAGCAATTTATTATTATATTTTAATATTATCATCATACTCGTACATTGGAGCAACACAATGGATTTATTTCCATACATCTAGGTAGGTAGTTGGTTCTATCTCATTTTTTTCTGACAAAAATATACATAGGGTTGAGTGAACCAAAAAGAAAAAACAGAAGTCTTAATAGTTGAACAAGTGACATTAGTACATCATATGTGATGTTATATAAATCTTGCAGCAAATTTTATTAGGCTTGGATGAGAGAAAAAGAAAGATAAGTGCAGAAGCAGAAAGACATTAGAATTAACAGGAAAACTGGTGAAGATACATTCTTTTACCATAGGAATTGCATCACAACGATCACCACAAAAGAAAAAATTGTGGGATTGATTAGCCGAAAAATCCTAGTGACTACCAAATGCTATATCCTACAAGCTACATTTTACAAGTAATTACAAAATACATAGTGAGCAAAAATTCAGTTCAAGTTAATTCTAGCTGGAAGGCATACTCCAGGAGATTGTTCTTCCAAAAAAAATCTCTCACAGTTAACCAGTTTCATCACAAATTCAGGTAGAAAGTGGTACTTCTGATGAGCTTCAGCTAAGCTTCTGCCAAGAACATGTTCAACCCAATCCTCCACTGCTTTTTTCTTGTCTGATAACCAAGCAGCTGCAAGTATCTGTGTCATGACCTCATACTCAATTTCAAGAATAAACTCTGATCCTAACATCTTTTGAAATTGTGTATCAATGCTTTTTATTACTTTCTCAGCAATAGAATCAAAGTTGAATGGCTTAAAAACAACTTTTTCATCAACTTGATCACACAAATCATTTAACCAGGCTTCACTTTCATAATCATTGTAATTGTTGCCTTCTTCAACCTCCTCAAGAGGCATGTTCAGATCCAGATAGGACCTCGATGCCTCCCCGACCTGTTTCAGTGTTTTGCATGATGCTCTCTCTTTGGAATCACCACTTTCTATTAGCTTTCTTTTATTCAGAAATGTTGTTTTGGAGGTCCCTTTTCTCTGTGCAACCTTCACATTTGTGCAACCGCTCCTTTTGGCATCCTCAGAAGCATGTCCAAGTGATAATTGCATTTGACATCTTTTAGCTTCTAGGATTCTTTCCTCTGGAAACATTTTAGGATCGTCGTCCAAACTAAAAGAGCCACTACCTTTAAACACACTAGAGGTTACAATAAACATTGCATTGTTGATGCTGATTTCCCTTCCATGTGAGTATGGGAATTTACCTGTTTTTATTGCTTGGAACAAACTATTCTGCACCAGGAAATCCGCTTGATCTACATTTTCAAGAAAGACAACTGAATGTGGCTTTTTACTTAACTCCCCAGCAACATAGTCCAACACTGTCTTCCTCATAAGCACATTATGACAATACGAATTTTGGAATTCAAAAATCGAGTTTGTTGGATAAGACCTGTCTGGGGAGCTCAAATCCACAGTGATTAGGCTTTGTTTGTTTCCAAATAAAATCTCAGCAAGTGCTGATGCAACTTTTCTTTTTCCAAGTCTATCTGGTCCGAGAAATGCAAGCCATATGTCTGCTCTAACATGTGAGCCATTACTACGCTTTCCAGCGCTGGATCTACAACGGGACACAGTTCGATTGATAGCATATATGGCCTCATCCTGCCAGCCAACCTTTTCAGTGAGTAGATGGTAAAGTGACTTGAAATCTACAGTTTCAAATCTCCCTTCTAGATTTGGACCAGAGCAGGAAGAAGATCTAGCGATTTGGTGTGAAGTACTCTCATTCATAGCATCAAAATCGGTTGAAAGGGAGTCTGACAAGTGATGAAGAGGCTTCTTATGATCACTTAGTTTTGGTGTGTCTGGCTCATGAGCAGCTGATGTGTATATTGTTCCCAATCCCAAATCTGTGGTCACAAGAGTCAGGGAAGAAGATGTTCTGGGATCAAGAAGGCTCATATTGGCCTTAGGGGAAGGAGACATCCAAGTACCATGCATATCACTCTTTGAAACTTTTGGTATGTGGTCTGCTTCATCAGTGATACTAACAGTGTCAAAAGGTACTGAAACTGGTAATATCTGTTTAAATGGAAATGCACTCTGTGACTCTTTAGACATGTAGGAAATTTGATTAGAATATTGGATTTCACTATGTAGTGGACCTTTGCTGCTACTTCCTGGACCAAATTGAAACCCCTCATGGGAAGGAGCTTGGAACCTTGCTTTGGTAATATCAAATTCAGGTAATGATCGATTTTGATGAAGACGTTGACAAATATCACTCCATTTCCTTTGCAATCCGAAGATCTTCATATTCAAACTTGTATTTTCTTCATTAGTCTGCACTGGATGATGAAGTTCATTCTTAAATAAAATACAGCCACAAATTGAATCAGTGAAGCATGGTACATGATGCAAAACAATATTAGATAAAACATTTTATGAGAGGGTAGATTTAGAAGAACTTTTGCAAATGTTCTACACGAATTTTGATGTATAAAGATAGAATATGATTTTATCATTTCCCAATATTCAACTCAGATGAAGTCCTTTCAACCAATGCAGACAAGAACATAGATAGAAGGCACATGGTTGAAGTGTTCAATATTAGCATAACTTTATGAGAGGAAATATTTTATGAGGAAGTCCTAAATAATTGTCCACACTACACGCGGGAAATATTTGTTTGGGAGTGCTAAAGCCCCCACTCCTTTGCCTAGGTCCATCCTGAACACATGTGTATAAGAGCATCTCCAATGCAAGCATTTTCAATAGATTTTTTAAACAATTTTTTGTCTACAGTACTTTTTGTGATTCCTACAATATCATATTACTCCTAAGAAATTCATTCAATATTTTACTCCAATGTAAGAAACCACAAAAAACCCAAAAAAATCCACATATTTAAATTTTTTAATAGAACTTAATATTTTTTTATTTTTTATATATACAAATAAAAAATATATTATGAATAATTGAAGAAAAATAAAATACAAATTAATTTTTTTATATATTATGCTCTCAATTGATTGGGATCTATATTGATTTTAACCCTTCAACATTTTGTTTTTACTTCTGTTTTTAATTGGGATTTATACTTTTTTATAAAAAAAAAAAACTTAACCCTTCAAATTTAAAACCCGTTTTTAATTGGGATTTATACTTTTTTTTATAAAAAAAAAAAAACTTAACCCTTCAAATTTAAAACCCCCATGCTTCCAGACCCTTCTTCCCTACGTCACTCTCCACCCACCTCTCTCTGTCTTCCACTTTCTCTTCTTTCTTTTTGTGCTTCTTTCTCTTCTTTCTCAATTCCAGAGCCTTGGTTCTCTTCTTTCTTCCTTCTTTTTGTGCATCTTCTTTCTGTGCTTCTCTGCTCATTGCTCACCACGTGACGTTCCCTTACCCAAACCATCGTCTCCGTTGTGCCTCATCGCTCACCACGTGACCTTCCCTTACCCAAACCACCGTCTCCGCTGTGCCTGCCTTCCCCGTTAGTAGCTCCATCAGCACCACCCCATGCCCGCGGCCTCTTCTTTCGTCTCCACCGTGCCGGTCTCTTCCTTCATGTGCACGGCCTCCACCTCGCGCTCTGTCCACCTCGTGCGGCGCACTGACCTCTTTCTCCATGCGTCCGGCTTCTTCCGAGCGGCACCACCGTCGCGGCCTCTTCCTCCATGCACGCAATCTCTGGTTTGGTATTTTTTCTCTTTTTTAACGGGTAGTTGATGAGGAAAATAGTATTTTATTCGTAAGTTTCAGTTCCTTATATAAGGAACGCTCTCCATTTTTTTACAAAATCGTTCCGCCACGTCACTTTACTCTAACGCTGAAGAACTCAGAAGAAACCGTTGCTTAGGCTAAGAAACTCACTAAGCATCTCCCATTGAAGATGCTCTAAGGTAGGACCAACCAAAGTATTAAAAAATTAGATTTAAATATGTATTTACTCTTTGTAATTTAAAGTTTTTTTGTTCTTCTTCATAGTAAAATTATTTTTCTGTTTTTAGTCCTTATATATTATGTTTGATTTATTTTTAGTCCTTAAAGTACTTTTTGACAGTGCTTTAAACAGAAAAAAATGTTATTTAAAGCGTTATAAAGATGAAAAATAAAATAAAAATAATTTATAAGGACTAAAATATATATATATATATATATATATATATATATATATATATATATATATTTTGTAAGGACAAAAAAACGCTAAATTGTAAGGACAAAAGATATTTAAGAAAAAAATATATACACATGTTGATATACAACATGCTTTGTTGTCTTGATCAACTTCTAGATACCTGAGTGATAAAAGCCATCGACTCCACAAAAAGAAAAAAAATGAATTGAGTGGTAAAATAGATTAGAGAAATACTACTAACATGGTTCGCTACAGATAAGTCACTATATTGCCGAGTTTGGATGGTGGAGATTTTCACGAGAGAATTCAAGTGAGAACCTCACATGAGAGGATCCATTCCCCCATTTTGCCACATTGCTTTCTTAATGGGAAAATGTGTGTGTGTGTTTTAACCATTTTTAGGCATGTAGCATTTATTATTACTGCGTAGTGCGTACCTCTAAAATTATTTTAGTGTGTCATTACAGAAATTGCCCGCAAGATGTTGCATGTATGTGTGTGAGCATGTGAATGTCTCTGCATGCAATGAACAAGGGAAAACAAGATTAGGTGATCATAACACACACCTTTGCCACATCCAATCTTCTATCGGAGTCCACATTAACCTTTTGTAACCAAGGCAAGCTCGTGGAGGAGTAACCAGATGCCGAAGTAGCAGGGCCTACCTTCAAAATATCAGCAACTTCTTGCTCACACTTTTCCTTGCATGTGTCACACCGACTTAAAGATGATGCATTCGTACAGCTTACGGGACTTTTAAACTCAGAAGGTGTAGAAAAGAACCCACCAAATGGCACAAAGGACCCCATCAAGCTGCAAGGTCATGAAGTGCGTGAACTTTTATAATGTCCAATAGGCACAGAAGTGTCAGAAGCTAAAGTGCACATGATGAGATAGACTTAAAAAGCATCATCACACCCACCAATATATGAAAAAATAATTGAGTTGAGTCTCAGCTCCCGCGGATCACGATTATTCATTAACGTTTTCACATTAACAGAAAGATTTAAACTCACATTCTCATAAAATATGACTTTAATTTTTACTAATTGAATCAATTTTTATTTTTTTCTGAACTGAACCAACCTGTATTAGTTCTTT
>CM023958.1:6153210-6165874 GCA_013407115.1 Glycine latifolia
TATATATATATATATATATATATATATATATATATATATATATATATATCAAATGTTATAGGCAAAAAATATATATAAAGTTTGATGGGCTATAAAAAAGGCCCTCTTAAGGAATCTTCCACAGAGTCCAAATATGTTCATAACCCAAAGGAGAAGAAGAGGGGCCCATGGGCCAAGGGCACAGAAAAAGAAGGGGCATTTATTACAGCATTCAGCAAAAAAGCCTGCGGGTAGAAATAACATTTATGGCTCACGAGACCACACATGCGAATCAACTGCATATATAATAAATCTCTGCAAATTCTATGCATGCCAAGATATAGATCATGCCAATGAAGACTGACTGCGACCATTCCAGCTTGCATGAACGTAATTGGCCTAAACCCCACACAAATTAGAGGAATCCTTTCAGAATTCAGATAGACTTCAAATCAAAGTAGTACTACATCACAGAAAATCTATATAACTGAAGTTTTTTATTTTCAATGAAAACAAGACAAATTGAATCATGAACCTCACCACAATAAATAATTCTTAAAACTTCTAAATTAAAATAAAAAATAAATAAACTCACGTCTTAACCAGAAACATGACCATGTCATGTTTCTGAGCCATATATAGATTCGATCCTATAGAGGTAGATTAAAATTTAATTATAATAACATTAAAAAAAAAAAACTTTTTCCTTTGTGTTTCCACAAAGGAGGACAGGGAAAGGGAAGCACCTAAAAGCAGCAGCAAACCAATTGGATCACAAAATTAAGTCAAGTAGGAAGTGAAGGATTTCAAGTTTTCAGTAACAACACAACAGAGACAAGTCAGAAACCTTCAATTTACACCTGATCATTTGTTTCTCAACTTAAAAAAAAAAAAATACTATGTTACAGTTACACACACACAATATATTATTATTATAATTATTATTTATTATTCATATCCAAATCCATTATCCCCTCCCAAAATAGACTAAATAAATAGTACACAAAAGGTTCCAATTTTGAAGTGAACAGAGTACAACAAAGCAATAAAGAAAAAAGAGAAGAAACAAACCCACCCAGCCACCCACCTGGACTGAGGGTAGAGTCCTTCCATGGAAGGGGTGGCAGAGGTCATGGTCAGAAGATGCAGATCCCAATCCTTGTCCACAGTAGGAAACAACCTCAGGAACTTAGAATAGGCCTCAGATGTTCCCGCCACCCCCACCAACCACAACTTCCCACCATGAACCCCCAACAACCTCGTCAGCTGCGAAACCACAAACCCAACACCACCCTCTTCATTATTCCCCCCAACAAAAACCTCAATCTCCCCGAAACACACCACAACCCCAGCACCACATTGCTCCACCAAACGACTCACATGCTCAAAAATCTTCTCACCCCTCCCACCTTCCCTAAGAAACTCCCCAATCTCCTTTTCCACCGAAACAACGCTCAAACCGTTAAGTTCACAAGGCAAGACTCCACCTTTACCATTCTTCACAACTTCAACGAAGCTCCTGACAGCGGTTTTGGCATACACCCCCATCAAAAGAGGGTTCCTTTTTGTTTTTCTCGCGACTACCTCGACAATTCTGCGGCAATTCTCGTCGAGGCGCGAACCGGTTGGAACCGGTTCGAGGTTGCAGAGGAAAACCGGTGGGTTTAGGCGAGAGAAGATTCTGGAGGGTGGGGGAGGGGGTTGGAGGAGGGCGAGCTTGATGTCGTAGCTTCGGAAACCAGCTTCGGCGAAGACGCGACTCACTATAGGGTCGTCGAGGATAGAGAGAATGAAGTGTTTGAGTTCGACTTTAAGCAACGACGTCGTTTGCTGCTGCTGCTGCTGCATCATCTGCATCAGGTGGAAGCTGTCGGGGTGCCGCCGCTGGTTGGCTTGGGAGCGCTTGATGGCGGCCATGAGGGAGTTTGAGACGGGAGGGCGGTCTTCGCCGCCGCAGCCGCCGGAGGATTTGGTGGTGGGGAGCCGGTCGAGGGAGACGCCGACGGAGAGTTCCAGGGCGCGGAGCTGGAGGCTGGGGGAGTAGGAGCAGCTGCGGCAGCGGGAGCAGGCATCGCGGAGGGAGGCGGAGGGGAGGGAGAGGAGGGCGGAGACGGCGTGTAGGGAGGTGGTTTGCGCGTGGCTGCGGCGGCGGGCGACGGAGACGGCGTCGTCGAGAGCACGCGCCGCCTCGTCCGTCAGGCATTGCCTCGCGGTGCTTACCGGCGTCGGCATCGCCGGCGAGCATATATGCAAAAAAAATGTTATGTTATTGTTATAATAATAACACTATGGGGATAAATAAAAATGTGATGTTGGAGTTGAGGTATGTGTGTTTGGGGTGAGGTAGTAATAAAGAAGTTGGAGGATTTGGGTTGAAGGGAAAAAGTTGGAGTGTTTTGGGGAGAGAGAGAGAGGGAGTGAGTAGGGAGCTATGTAACTATGTAAGTGTTAGAGGGAGTTTGACAGGGTTGATGATGAAGAGCAAGAGCCTGTTGTTTTTGTGGGGAGATCGCCATTTTTTTTTTTATAAAAATAATAATAATATTTTTATTCGAGTTTTTATCAAGAAATCAAGAGTTTACATTCTTTAAAAACAAAAACTCCCTGCTAATAATAAAAGAAATTTAATTTATTAATCAGTCAAAAATTATTTTTAGTGTAAACTTAGTATGTTTTCCTAGAAATTACAGCTAGATAAAGTTTTCAAGTGAACTTTTGGTAAGAGAGAAATTTTTTATTTTTTGAATATGTATTTTAAAATAATAACATTTCTAAATAATGATTTTTTTAGACATGTTTTTTACGAAATTTTTTTATAGGAGAGGTAGGAATCTTAGTTTCGTAAGTTTAATTTTTATTTTCTTATAGAAAAAATATCATATTATTTTTTATTAAATTATATAATATGATAAATAATTAAAATAATTAATAATAATATATAACTCTTTAATTTCTAAGAAATGTATCTAAAGATTCACAATGGTTAAATAAATAAATTTTATTAATACCCAAAAATATGATTGTCAGGATTAATAATTCATAGGTATAAAAAAAAACTTGTCGCATATCAAACATCTCCTAAAAATAAAAATTTATCTTCCTAAATATAAAGATTAAAACTTAACACTTTTAGTTAAATTAAGGAATAATGATATTCATTTCATTCATTTTTTTACAACTTTTTACTTTTTCTATCACATCATATATCATATATATAATTTTCACTTTTCATTTTCCTCTCTATATATTTGACAATGTATTTTAGTTACTTTTTATTTTTATTTATTAATTGAAAATTTTATTTAACCATTTGATAAATAAGTTTTTTTTAGTAATTTTTGAGTAACTTTTAGTATTTTCAAAAACACTAATTTTTAGTTTCTAGTTTTTTACCCTTTTATCTCAATATATTAATCAAATTTATTGATTATCATTTTTAAATAAATTGTAATTTTATTATTTTCTACTTTTTTATATTTTTTAACTACTTCAACAATTAATTTAACAAACACTAATTTCTCATCCTCAAATTATCTTTTAGTCTTTTAATTTTTAACTTTTAACTAATTTTTCAACTAATCTTACCGAATATATCTCTTATGCATTCATCCTAAAATGGGGTGTAAAGTAACATTACTCCAAATAAAAACAATTTTATGTCAATTATTTTTCCACACATTTGGTATGATAGAATGTATTTAGTATGAGTATAAAAATTGTGAGTGTAATTTTTATATATTGTCAAAGAAATTATATTGTCAGTTAATATTAAAAAAAATTATATCATATATATCTTTTATTTGAGATAATGTTATTCTAAATAGGTATGACTATTGGAGGTAAAGTTCCTCCTCTAAATATTTAACACCATTAAGTATATTAAATCCGTGCTAATATATAAATTATTATTAGTATAACTTATAAGATTATTATTATTATTATTAAAAATCATTAATTTAATATACACAACAGTTTATGATTAAATAATATTGTAAAAATACTTTGCCTATTAATACAAACATTAATTATTTTTTTGAAAGTAATTATTTTAAAGTTAATAAATTTATTATATATAGTCATTTTTTTATGTATAATGAAAATTATTAAATTTAAACTTGAGGCTTTATAAAAAAAAAACTTTTGTTACAAAACCAATTCGGTGGGTATTATATATGATAATAATTTAAGATTACATGCCAATTTAATAAGATTTTTCTGTAAACTATTATAGGAAATATTATTTTGATATTTAAGAGTACCATTACCATGTATGATATTAGGTGTACGGATAAAGTTGACGTAATTCCTATATAATTGAGTTTTCCCATTTTAAAGTTTAATAATTTATTTTTTAAAAAATATAAATAAATAGTTTTTAAATGTCTGTTTCTAATAAAATTATTATAATTTCAATCTATTATTAGATATGTAACAAAAATTAAAATCACATTATTTTATTAAATGTAAAAATTTAAAAAGGTCTTTATAGAAACTAAAATAATACTGTGAATCATAATATTTTACTAAAAAATATTTAAATCAAATTTTATTTTTGTATCCATTAATGAAAAAGAAAACTTAGGTGCTTACCTAAGTTCTATAATAAGTTGGGGAATACCTTGGTTCTTGAAGGGAAAAAAAAATTATCACTAGGGTGGATTGTTTTGTGGGGCCTTTATGTTTGGCCATGGATGAAACACAAGGTGAGCATAGATTCTCTTCTATGGGGGAGGAAGGAGAGTAAAGATTTGAAGAGGTCGACATTATGTATGGATCTATCTATTTCTTTCATTTATATATATATATATATATATATATATATATTAGTTTTATTCTGTTTCAAAAACTTTCTGAGTGCTTGTCTTTCACGGTGAGTGAAAGTGAGAGAGATGCCGTGCCCACTGAAGCATATGGAGGGTAAGAGAGGGTCAATGTCAAGCTTTTGAGTCTAATAGGGACCTTTTGTTCTTCTTTTCTCTATCTTTTTGCTTTTTGAGATTTAGTTACACAAAAGGGAAGACTCTATGCCTAATCTAAATTATTAAGTATAATCTGCCTGGACCCCATTCATGATCCTTAAGCATATGATGTGATACAGGTTGAGTAGGCGTAATCCCAACTCCAAATTTTTGTTTCACAATAGAAAAAAAAAAAAAAAAACCTTACATAATTTAACTGATGATAAGATTTTATTCTTAAATGGGTTCACTCGGTGAAAGAAATCAGTTAAATATACAATAAAAATTTCAAATACTTTCTATTATGAAATAAAAATAGAAATACTTTGCTAATAATTTATGAATATTTAGTTGTGTCCCATATGAGTTTTTTTTATAGAAAAGTGATAATTTACTTTGGATGAATAATAATTTAAATATTTATTCAATTTTATATAGCGGTTTAAGAAAAATGTTAAAGGTAAGATTTTAATCCTTCACCTTTTCTTTCTCCAAAAACCATTAAAAGTGATAGAGGTGGAATGCAAAAGAAAAGAAAAAATCACTTGATTATGTTAAAGAAAAAAGTACATATAAATATCACCAAACATTTAAGAATAAATACTTGAATTTATTATATAAAAATATACTATTTGTACAAACAAAAAAACTATTGGAGATCATGTTACAAGAAAATAAAATATTTCCAAATCAACGAAGATTTAATAGTTTAAGTGATAACGATTTTTTTTTCAAATTAAAATAGTTTTGTAAATAGAAACAATAGATATTGGGAAAGCTCCCCACCGCCATGTATAAAGGTTAACCCCATGCTAATTAGAGTTCAAGATTATTTTCGAATTTTGAGGTTCTAAGAATTTTTAAAAAAATATTTAGTATAACTTATTTTGACAAAAAAAAAAAATTGGGACCTCTTAGTTTGGGAGAAGAAGAAAAAAAGAGTAATAATGATTAAAAAAAGAGAGAAATATAGGTGTAAAATAAAAATTAAAAAATATAAAGTGAATAAGTTCAACAACAACTTTATCTACCCTAATCAAACCACTAACATATCAAGATAGACAAAATAATGTAACAGGATTGGTAAGGTGTGAAAAAGATAGTTACTTATAAAAACAAGTAAAGATAACGCTGGATAAGTTATATTGACTTATTGTAGGGTTACATTTTGTTAATTTTTTTTATAAAAAAAAACTTATATATTTTTTACTGGAGATTATCCTATTCTGATGGGATAGAACAAATTTAAGATTTGATTAAGTTGAAATAATCTAATATCAATTGATGTAAGAATTTGATGATAAATTTTATTAATTCTTTTACTGAAAGAAAGACTATGCTAGAAAAAGTATTACATAAATGTTTGTAATTAAGAAATAATTGTCGAATAAAATGTAAAGGTTTATATTTTTACATTTTTTTATCAGCCTAGTTTTTACATTTAGGAATTACTAATGTTTTATTAAGTTTAAAAATAGTTAAACTAATAAGATAATGTTGGAAAATATAGTTTCATTATATGAGATTGCAAGCTGGCTCAAATTATTTTACTATAAACACATTTTCATATGAAACCTATTTGATCTAATAAAAATGTTTACTGATAAAAAATAATAAAAATGCTTTTTAATCTTTTAAATATATAAATTTTTATTTAATACTTATTTTTAAATGAATAACAAGATAGATAAGTAAAAATATCATTTTTTTTTAAACATAATTGCCTGTGCACAGAACAAAACTAATAAATCAAATCAAATTATAATTGCTGAGAAGGTAGTGGGAAAAATTGATAAAGAAAAACAAGAAACATGAAAAATAAAACTCCAATTTTTTTTTAAAAATTTAGAGTTTATCTTAAAATAAATTTTAAGAGAAATAGATTCCATAAAAAAAATTACCACAAGTAACAACTAAAAAAATTAAAACCGATTATAAAAAACTCACCAAGAAAATAAATCATGACAACACTATGGGCCTTTGGCCACGTGGCAAGCCCAAAGTGGGTCCAGAATAAAGTTTCACAGTAAGGAAGTAATTGTTTTACAGAATTTAAATTTAACTACAAGATTAAAACAAGTTTTAAGATTAAAAAAGTACTTATAAAAATACATAATTTATAAATATCTATCATTAAATTTTTTTATCTCATATCCTTTTGAAATATAAGTATTTCTCTTTATCCACCGGAACAATCCTTATAGGTTATAGAGAGAGTGTCTATAATTAAAAGATTATTCACTCTAATAATATATGTCTCATAATGATAAATTTTATGTAAATAAATATTTTTAAATATCTATCTGTAAATTATTACAAAATTACTTTTAAGTTTAATCTTTAAAGAGTATCCATCAAAGTACACTTCTAATATCTTAATCATATTAGTAAAGACTCAGTAGTATTGAATAAATTCTTTTAATTGATCAAAAGGGTAAACATTTTTTTTTGCTTTTTAATAAGTGTTTTTTGCCACTTATCTTACCTCAATGAGTATATAAATCTCGATTTCAAAAGGAATTTTCAAACAGGATTTTTTTTTTACGCAGAATTTCCAAACAGGATTGATATTGATAATTATGTTCGAATATAAATTGGAAAATGATATTTAAAACATTGGGATATGGAGGCGGGGTATCAAATATCAATTATCAAAATGATAGAAGAGAAATTATGTAAATAAGTAATAACATTAAACTGCATATATTTTAATCTGATTTGGTTTGATTTGACGTATGCAGTCCACTGGCATTAAAAATCAAACTCAAACATTACATAAATTTGGCTTAGGTTAATAATTTGTTTTCTATAAAAGAATTTTGTTGTACATCTAACCCAATTTAATTGAACATGTACTTAACCCCACCGTTCAAATGAATTAGGCCACCGGAATTGAGACTCGACCTAATTACTTTGGCAGAATGGATTATGTACCTATGCCTTTAATCATATTAATTAAAATTTGGGTTAATTAACTTTATATTTCTATGGTCATCAATTTCTTCATAGAAAACAGAAATAAGTGGGTTAATTAGCTTGATTAAGTGCATGCTTTGAACTAAAGTTTACAAATTTAAGTATAGTCAAACTAAGTCTACAAATTGAGTTTGCAAAAGTATTTTAAGTTTTGTTTCTCTAAAATTAAGTTAGTAGCCAAAATTTTGCTCAAACTTATTTTTGAGAAGTAATTAAACGTGATTTCAAACTAATTTTACTTTTTTTAAGCAAAACTAATTTCATTTAAAAAAACCTGAAATTCAAACATTCTAGCAAAAAAAAAAGTTTGGATTGAACTAGATTGTAATCGAATCTAAATTGAATTAGTTTTTTTTTTCGAACTAATTTAAGAAAAAAAGGAGTGCATTATTTTATAAAACCAATTTGGTTAACTGAATTATTTTTATAAAACCAATTCAGTTAATTGAACTAGTTTTCACTTGAATTGATTTGATTTTGAACTGGTTTTCAAACCAATTTGAACATCTGAATATAAAATCGAACTGGTTAAAAAGTTTGAAACTAGTTGATTCAATTTTTTTACCAAACTAATATTTGCTCACCCATACTCATCACTAGGGTGGCAAATAGATCCATTTATCCATCATCCATCCACAATAAATCCATCCAATCCATCCATTATACAAAAATAAAATAAATGGATGGATCCAATCCATTCGTTTTATTTCTATAGATGGTTAATGATTCATCCAATAATTTTCAAAATTAAATATATCCTCTAATCAGTACTTAATTAATCAAAATTATTCCAACTTATTTTTTATATTTAAATTAAATATTTCTTAAATTTATTCTTTCTATATAAACCAATGTTAGCCGTGTGCCAAAGTCACAAAACAAACACCTTCTCCATTCTATTTCTAAGTATTCCAAATGGCTCACACAACTTGTGTTTCTAGCTTCCATTTTTCTTTGCAATGTTATCATAAACTTTCCTCTCATGGAAAATGCTACATCCTCTTGCAATGGTTCATGCAATAACCTCAATGACTACTTTGCCCAAACTCATTTGCATCAATGGCAAGTGCAACGACGACCCTAACGTCGGCACCCACATTTATAATGGCAAAAAGCTGAAAACCCCACCACCAAGTGACAAAAGTTGTCAGTCCTCCGGCACCCTAAAATGCAACAGAAAATCGTACCCTCACTATTTGTGTTGCCCATCGATATCTTCCTCTACGTAGGCCATCCTGACGTTGAACAATTTCAGTGAAGGCGACGATGGAGGGGACCCCTCGCAGTGTAACGAGAAGTTCCACAACAACTTGGAGCATGTGATGACGCTACCCACGAAATGGTTCAACAACAAGAAAATTGAGAGAGAGAGAGAGAGTATTTTTTAAGAATTGAAATTTAAAAAAATATTATTTTCATGGATGAATTGGATATTCATCCATGAAAAAAGTGTTAATGAATGGATTAGATGAATTTTTCATCAAATGGATCGGATCGGATTGGATTGAATCCATTAGATAATTTTTAATGGGTCAAAATGAATTAATAAATTATTTTGATTTGATTCATTAGAATACAAATTAGGATTAATCTGATCCATCCATTTGACACCCTATCCATCGTAGTTATTCAACGAGGAATATAGGACATAAAATAAAAAATAAAAAATGAAAAAGTAGCCTATGATTTGGTTTGGTGTTTTTATGTTTCAACAGATTCCTTAGATCATTAATTGACGATTTAATGTTGTGGCTATCGTCTCTTGCTCGATTTTCCGGCATTTATTACACTTCCAAATTGAGATAATTGGCAGGGAGAAAACATGGGTTAAATGATTTTCTTATTTTGGCAATCATAATAAATGTTGGCAACTTTATTTATCTAGAATTAATATTACAAAATGATAAGATAATCGATCAACACATTGCAAACAATTACACAAAATAGAAGGTGAATAATATGAGTTGGTTGTGCTTGGAGAGTAAAAGGTCTTACTATACGGCTATACACTTAATTATAATAAATGGTCTTAAAAGGAGTACTTTTTTTTATAACTAAATGTTTTAAAGGGGTATCATAAGAAGAACAAAATGTGAGAATATGAGAAATATGAATGTTAAGATTAATGTGTAATTAAGAATATGCAAATGAAAAAATTAAACAATAAAGAGGTTAAATTTGCAAAATAATAACAATTGAGTGAAGTGGTTGGACACAAGTAATTGATCTACTAAAATTAAGGTTAAATCAATTGAATATATTATTTAATTTTAATTATTAACAAAAATAATTGTAATCTGATTTTATTTATCTCTTGATCAAAGTAAACATTAATTAGGATTTTTTTTCATGATGAATCAAAGGATTAAAATAAACAAATGTTGAGTAATTTTTATTTATAACAAATGACAGTTGAGTCATAAAAATATGCAATTAAGCTTATTTTTAACTGCCACGAGCTTACATTGTTGTGCGACATTTATTGAAGGCTTTCAGAAACAACACAAGTTGTTCATGGAATCCAGTAATTAAAATGAAAGGCCAACCATCCCTTTTTGATCCAAAAAGTGAATAACAAAATCTTGTTCTTAGTTGACAAAGGTATACATAAATCTATATGTTCTTGATAAGGTGTGCATGAATTAGTGCTTCTAAGGTACAGATTCTGTATAATCATATTTTGTCCATCAGAATCAATCTTAACAGCATTTAGTCGTTGTTGGGACCTTTTTTTTTGTTTGTTAATCTTTACTCCAGCAGCTTAGAGTTGACTATGACATTTTTTTCCATAAGGCAACTTTTAATAAAAAAAAAGCTACTAATGTATAATTTGCCAATAAAAAAGTCATAATAAACTTTATATTAGAAATCAAAAAACAATTTATAATGATGTAATTATGTAAGTTATACTTACTTTAAGTTGTTATAAATGTTAACTCAGTTTTGCACTACATGGAATGCCCGTTCTAGTGAGAGACAAAAGTGTCATTATATATCTGTTTTTGTAGGTATAGTCAAGTGATTGTATTGCCATTAAAAAAATTAGTTGAAAAACTTTCTCATAGTAAGTAAAGAAAAAATACAGGATTCATGTGCCACTTAAACTTCCATTACAAAAGTAATGGAACTACAAAATACAAATGATAATGTATCTTCAAATTGTAGATGAAATTCTCACAAATTAATACCTTTCACTTACTATTTCTCCCAAAAACTCTCCATGAGGTTCTCTTTATCTTTCATCACTTATTATTACTCTCTCTTAATGCAAGAATGAGTTTCTCACTAATTGCACTCTATTGTATGTGTGTGTTTTTTCTATTCTAGAGAGATTTACACATAGGCACACTTAATGCACCGAAAGGTGATTGAAAATTAAAAGAAAACCAACTTTTTATTGCTCATTTTTCACATTGGCTAAGGTACCTACAAGAATTTTTTAAATAATTATTACAAAACTAAAAAAACATATTTTACATAATAATTCATAATTTTTATGTGCATAATGATGGTAATAAGAAATGAACTTAAGTCGTCATGCATACTGTCCAAAATTAACAATATATAATAAATGTAAATATGTTTTATCCTTAATAAATATTTAATTTGTATAAAAAAATTGGATTAGATCCCTAATAAAATAATAATTTTATTTTTTGCCCTTCACACTTATTTTTAGTTGCTGATAAATTAGCGAATTTTGTGTTTGCTCTCTGATAAATTTTCATTTGTTATTAGTCGAGACTAAAAAAAATCTCTAATTTATTAGAGAGCAAACACAAAATTTGTTAATTTATCGTGGATTAAAACAAAATATCAAGGATCATAAAAAAGTGTTTTATTAGAAACACAATGAAAAACAAAAATTTATTAGGGAGAAAAAAATCGAGTATTTTTTAAAGATCAAAAACACATTTAAGTTATCATAATTATAACAATGAAAAACACCTTTAGTACATAGTTAAATTCAACAATAAAACACAACCCATAAAGATGCTCTTACAAGGATGATAATGGGAAACTTGTTTTTATTTTCTGTTAAACTAAAGTAACATTTGTCATAAAACATCATAAAATGCGTGTTTAGATCTCAAATGGATTTTCTTAGCATGGATTACTATGTAACTAGAGTTAGCTTAGTTGGTTAATCTCTATGTAACTAGAGTTAATTGAGTTAGTTGTGAGTTAGTTACTCTTGTAACTAACTATATATCCAATTGTTATAATTGACTTTGTAAGCTAATTCACTCTATGTTATTCATTGCTTCCTTCATCTCTTTCTCTTTAACTTCCTCTGCAACCTTCTTCTGCAAGCTTTGCATTCATTCATGGCAGGCATGAGATTTATGATGGTATCAGAGCTCTTCAATGGAAGAGCTCAGTTGTGCAACTCTATTCTCCTTCTTCTTCTCTAAGTTTCCTTTTAATTTCTTCATCATGACTAACAATTTACCTCTACAAGATCAATTCCTAAATATACATAGTCCATACTATCTTCATCCAGGAGAAAATCCTGCAACTGCACTGGTTTCTCCAATGCTCGATTCGACAAATTACAACTCGTGGAGTCGATCAATGCTCACTACTTTGAGTGCAAAAAATAAGGTTGAATTTGTTGACGAACCATGATGAGTCACTTTTTACCCTTATTTTCTCACCTTTCTGTACTCATTTTAATCCCTGATTTGTGTTTAATCGTTTATATTCCGCACTGTTTCTCATTTAGGATTTAATTGGACCGATAATTCAGA
>CM023958.1:6170874-6263040 GCA_013407115.1 Glycine latifolia
AGGGTCTTAGGTTTTCGTTTCTGCTGGTTATTCTGCTTAAGGTTTTCATTTTTGTTTTGGATTTTCTGTTTCAGAATACATTTGCGTTTCAATTTCATTGCTTATTTCGTTTCTGCTTCAAGTGTCTAATCTTGTTTTCTGCTTTCAGTATTTTGGTTTTCGTTTCCATTAAGTTTCGTTTTTGCATTTGAATTTCGTTTCTCTTCTAGTTTCATTTTAATGTTCGGCTGCTATTCAATTCGTGTTTCTGTTGCAATTTTCGAATTAATGGAAGGCTAAATCCTAGGGTTGGGCCCTAGGACAGATTGCGAACCTTTAATGGAGGTTCTTTGTGCTTTGTAATTATGTTCTGCTTGGTTCTTCCTTGTTGGGTCTCTGTTCTGCATTTTTCGAATTAGAGTCATGCTTAATGATTCTGAGTTGGTTGATTCAGTAATCTCAGGTTGCTTAATCTTGAGAAATTAGGCCTGACGAGGTTCGCGGTTGCTTAATTCGTGTAGGGAAGTTTTAGGTTAATCTTCGCTTAGTAGATTAATCTGGACTAACAAGGATTAAGTTAGGATAGATTATCTTTCGTGAACCAAGGATATTAGAGGCGCAATCTATTCAAAGGTCTGACTTGTTTAATCACTGCAATTATTTGG
Organism: Glycine latifolia; assembly: GCA_013407115.1. Lineage (NCBI taxonomy): Eukaryota > Viridiplantae > Streptophyta > Magnoliopsida > Fabales > Fabaceae > Glycine > Glycine latifolia. The sequence goes on from CM023958.1 coordinate 6,171,519, forward strand.
TATTTCTGCTTTATTTTATATATAATCCTGAATTCTGTTAGAACCCCCCCATTACACGTTTAATCCCTTAACACAGACAATTGATCCTTGAGAGACGACCTAGGAGTCACTTCCTAGTACTGCATTTAATTGTATTAATTTGACTGAGTACGACCTCGATCAAACCAATTCAAGGTTATCCATCAAATCATACACTTATACATGGTGGTTTCCTGGCTTGTTCACTCAATCTCGCCTTTGATCAAACAAAGCATCCTTTGGATGGATGATGCACGAGACATATGGAAAGATTTGACGTCGAGATATTCACAAGAGGATTTGCTGAGAATTTCAGAATTACATCAAGACATGACTTCTATAAGACAAGGTGATCAAACCATAACTGACTATTTTACAAAATTTTGTGTTATTCAGGATGAATTGGAAAGTTATACACTTGATCCAATGTGTTCATGTGATCCAAAATGTATGTGTGTTGCTCTCACTAGTTTTAAGGAAAGGAAGAAACAAGATCAAGCTATGTAGTTTCTTAGATACTTAAATGACCAATTTAACACGGTTAGATCCAATGAATTGATGATGGATCCATTACCTAGCATAGCTAAGGTTTTCTCATATGTTGTTCAATAAGAAAGATAGCTTAACAATAATGATGTAATGGGAAACACAAGTTTGATTAATGTAGTCAATGCCAATTCATCGAACTCAGGAAATTTGTGCACCTATTATAGTAAAGATAATCACATTATTGAAAGGCGTTTTAGGAAGAATGGTTTTCCTCAAAATTATGCTTCTAGAGGAGGAAGATGAAACCAATGTGGCTTTGGCAGAGGGAATTTAGGAGGAACAGTGTAACAGCTCGTATGCATCTGGTTTGTTAACATTGAATTATGATCGTTAAGCGTAGCAATTAATTAAAGATAATTAATTAGGAAGCAACCAATAAATACGACGTTATCATACATCCATGATAAGACATCTATGCATAAGTATGGCAAACACTCATGAAATATACAAAATACAAGTATATAAAAAAATATGTCCTCCCTCTCAGGACCGAGTGCAAAGTGTAAGCGGACATAACAAAACATGAGCCAACATGCTAAAAAAAAAAACTAAGTCTAAGGTTCACTTAGAACTCGTCCCGGCTTGATCTCTTATCACGGGGTCCACCAACTGCATCCCTACCCGGACCTCTTGCCTCGAGATCCATCATTATCTCTCTCTGACGATCACCTGCAAAGACACAATATCCCCAATCGGGGTGAGATACAATCTCAGTAAAATTTGGGTTCTTGGAGGCTTCTCCTCCCCCCATTGGTTTACTTTTCACGATACATAGCATCAAAACAGGCATTACATAATCTGGCTATCCCGGCTGTAATAAGAAAACGCATCACATGTATATAACAACACAAATATAGCAAGAGAATATCATCCACTTAAGGGCACATTCTCTGCATATCATGCTTGAGGAAGATCATCCACTTAAGGGCACATTTGCTTGGGACTTTCTGCAGACCTGGCCTGAGGAAGATCATCCACTTAAGGGCACATTCACTTAGGGTTTGCTCCGACGTATATGACACTTCCAAGAGAAGATAATCCACTTAAGGGCACATTCTCTCAAGATTTTTATATATATATATAATTGACCACTTAGAGTTGTTTCACATGACTTCGGCTCCAAGGGAAGTCCATATTTTGTTCATTCTACTGGCCAGAGAAACTTGTCAAGCACACAACATATCATCATATACATGTTTTCAACCAAAAAGCAGTAACACACAATTTCAATACCACATGCATCATGACATACCAGGACCATCACTCCCTCGGAGTATGGTGGAACACGGTCAAGGAAAAAATTCCCAAGAACAGAGAGCTTACGTGTTCTAAGAGTTACACTGGTTCTCCTGGCCTAGAGGTTGTGATCGCCTATGTCCTCTGTATCACGCTCTGCAAAAGCATGCAAGAAGACAAAACGATTATCACTCGTTGCATGCAAACAGTCCAAAACAGTCATCGACCGTTGCATGCAAGCCGTCCAGCTCAGGCTCAAACAAGTCTCTAAACCTCTCAAAAATACAGTCTCAAAAAAATAATCGGTAAGACGTGAGTGTCTTACCTCTACAACCTCCGGGAAGGCTAAAGAACAATGTCTCCAAGCTCGAATGTCCTTAAATGCCTTCTTCCCCTCGAAGTCAAAACTCTGCGAGAGTTCTTGGAGAGGACGATCTCTCCGTCTGATGGCTTTCAGAAGAACCAAGGTTGAAATCTAGCTCTGGGGTGGTTCCTCTCAATCTTCCAGTTACATGCAAAGGATTTAGGTTAGGGGGTGAGGGGTTGTGAAGTTTCTCTCACTAGGAACTGGAGAAAACGGAGAGAGGAAGAAGATGATAGAGTTGCATCGAAACGTAGAGAAAATGTCTATTTAAATGGCACTGGCGCGTGTGTCACGCGCCAATAGTGTCAGCTGTAAAAAAAAACAGCTTCATCATCATACGCACTCACTGCCGGGTTCAGATTACCCATCAAAAGCCTATCTTGTACAACTCGGCATTCGTAACTCGGGTAGCCTTGTGCAGATACAAGGTATAAAACAATCAAGTCTCACCTGTTGTATGAAGGACGTGTAGGGTCCGTCCTCTGCACTTTATAAAATCCAGCGTTCCAACCTTGTCCTACCTTATCCGACCTTGTTCGGGGTCTACCTCGACACTTGATCAAACCCAAGGTTCTGCCCTTATCCGACCTTGTTCGAGGTCTACCTTGACACTTCATCAAACCCAAGGTTCCGCCCTTATCCGACCTTGTCCGACCTTGTTCGGGGTCTACCTTGACACTTCATCAAACTCAAGGTTTCTCCCTTATCCGACCTTGTTCGAGGTCTACCTTGACATCAACACTACCCCTGTAAAGGTGCTATATACGCTCCAAAGTGGCAACCCAATCACACAACTCTGGTTCCCTCATTAACACTCACTTTAAGAAAAAGCAAACCCGGATCTATTACAGGATCTTAATAATCATAACTACCTCCTAAGCATAATATTAAATTTTAAAGTGCCCATATGGACACACAATTCCTTACAAACAGGAAACAAGTTGTGCACACATCGTGGTCTCACTAACCACAATGTAGATGAGTGTTATAAAAAACTTGTTATCCTCCTAGAAACAAGCTTCACAACAACTCGCATGTGAATCAAATTGGTACAATCAACAATGAAGGTAGTGTATTATCCATTACTTTAGTGTAAGCAAGACGAATCAAGATTAGTGGATCCTTGATTCAGATGCCACAGACCATGTCACAACCTTTCCTCATTTATTTTCTTTATGCAAGAAGATAAATCATATAATTGTTAGACTTCCTAATGGTCATAAAGTCACTACAACTCATGTGGGTAGAGTTAAATTCTCTCAATTTCTATACCTTGAGGATGTTCTATACACATCTAGTTTTCAATTTAATCTGATTTCAATATCCAAATTGGTCTATTCTCTATCTTGCAAACTGACTTTCATGAATGACAAATGTTTTATACAGGATATGCAGAACCTGAAAATGATTGGTACAATTGATATGGTGGAAGGTCTTTATAGACTAAAGATGATTCCTCTCAAGCCTCATGGAGAGTACAACTCTAATTTCATTACAGTTCTTGTCTGTCCCAATGTTTCTAGTATTTTAGCTTTGTCATGTAATAAAATACCCATAGATTTGTGGCATTTTAGACTTGGTCATCCATCTTTTGAAAGATTGTTGTTGTTATAACAATTTTATCCTATTTTTACATCAGACAAACATTTTATATGTCAAACTTTTCATCATTCAAAACATAAAAAACTGTCATTTCCTAGCAGTGATTCTCATTCTTGTGCTTTTGCTCTTATACATGTTGACATCTGGGGCCCTTGCAATGTAACTTCTTTAAATGGTTATAAATATTTTCTTACAATAGTAGATGATTATTAAAGGTTTGTTTGGATTTTCCTTATGAATTCAAAAGCTAAAACAAAGTCTCATTTAAAGAATTTTGTTGCCAATGTTAAAAGACAGTTTAAATCAAAAGTAAAAGTTATTAGATTAGAAAATGGATTAGAGTTCATTATGAAACAATTTTGTGATGATACTGGCATTGTAGATCAATATTCTTGTGTTGAAACTCTCGAATAAAATGTGATTGTAGAAAGAAAACATCAACATCTATTAAATGTGATTCGATCCTTGTTATTTTAGTCTAATCTACCATTTGTTTTGTGGTTTTATGCCTTAATTCATTATGTTGTCCTTATTAATTGCATGTCTACCCCTTTCCTTGGCAATCAAACTATTTATGAAAAACTACATGGAACCATCTATGATATTAGGTCTTTAAGGTTACTTAGTTGTTTATTCTTTTCTAGCACTTTGACAGCCAACAGAAAAAAGCTTGACCTAAAAGTTGCCACTTCTGTCTTTTTGGGTTTCAAGCCAAACACAAAACGATATATCACCTTTGATCTTAAAACTAGGGCTATTTCTTTCTCTAGAAATGTCATTTTCTATGAGGATTGCTTTCTATTTACTAATCAAAATAAAACAGATCTTGTTATTGTCCTACCTGTGTCTACTTCTTTTTCTCATACCATTGATCAGTTTGATGATTATTCTTCAAAACCACCAAGTAATCCTGTCATGCCTGTACCTAATTATCATAATTTTGATCCTTTAACCTCACAACAACCCACTCATATATCTAGAAGATCCATGAGACAAATACACTGACCAAGTAAATATATAGACTTACATGTCACATACCCATCATCAATTGTTGCCAGTCGCTCTACATGTACTAGTCAATCCTCTTAGTTTTGTCTTTTCCTATAACAAATTATCTCCCTCTTATCACAGTGTTGTTTCATCTATCATACAAGATGTTGAACCTCAGTCATATAGTGAAGCATCTAAGGATCCTAATTAGATTAAGGCCATGAATGCAGAGATCAAAGCTTTAAAGCTTAATGATACCTGGATTCTTACTGATCTTCCTAAGCATAAAACTGCAATTGGTTGTAAACGGGTGTATAAGATCAAGCACATATCTGATGGTTCAATAGAGAGGTATAAAGCCAGGCTAGTGGCTAAGGGATACACTCAAGTGGAAGGATAGGACTATCTAGATACTTTCTCTCTAGTGGCTAAGTTAACCATAGTGAGACTTTTATTGGCCTTAGCTGTTATCAATCAATGGCATATCAAGCAACTGGATATGAACAATGCTTTCTTACATGGTGATTTAAATAAGGAAGTGTACATAATCATCCCTCAGGTATGCAAGTGCTCAGACCAGGGAAAGTTTGCAAATTTCAAAGGTCCTTAATGGCCTGATACAAGCTAGTATGAAATGGTATGCCAGATTATCATCTTTTTCTGGTTTCACGTGTGCAACAGCCAGTATGCATCCAGGTTGTTAACATTCCATTATGATCGTTAAGCGTAGTAATTAATACAACAAAATAATTAAGGAAGCAACTAATAAAATGACGTCATCGTATGTCCACAATAAGATAAAAGCTTTGCATTATGTATCGTAATAGTTCACGAGTTTACAAGCATAAAAGACCCCGGATATGATACCCTTTAGGGCCGGGTTACAAGCATGCATAAATACATAACCAAAAGTACAGAGCCACATGCTCCCAAAAGACTAGGGTTCACGAAGAACCCGTCCCGGCTCGATCTCTCGTCCGGAATCCCTCGAACTGCCTCACTATCCAGGCCTCTTGCCCCGGGATCCGCCGTCCTCCCCGTGCTCATCACCTGCAATAATAATATAATTCCCAACCGGGGTGAGATAATAATCTCAGTAAACTCCAGGCTCTAGAGGGCTTCTCATTTCCCTGGTTCACTTCCACGACACAAAGCATCAAAATGACATTACACAAGCTAGACATCCCGACTTACAAAAGAACACATCACATGTATATAATCACACAGATATGACAAGAGAGATCATCCCAACTTAATGGGCATATTCCCTTGTATATCTTTGCCTGAGGAAGATCATCCAACTTAATGGGCACATTCCCTCAGGACTTCGGGCAGACACCCCCTGAGGAAGACCATCCAACTTAATGGGCACATTCCCTCTGGGTTTCGCGCAGACATCTATGGCTCTAAGTCCATATTTGTCCATTCTACTGGCCAGAGAATCTCATACATCACAATATAGCATCATAGTGCAAATCATATATATGTTCTCAATCAGAAAGCAGTAACACCCAATTTCAATACATAATAACCATCACTCCCTCGGAGTATAGTGGAACGCGGTCCAGAGAATGACTCTCATGAACAGAGAGCTTACCTACCCTACGTTCCTCATTGGTTTGCCCAACTTTGTGATTTCGAACACCACGATCTTCAACGTTACGCCCTACATACATGCATGCAAGAAATCAGTAATAGTTTTCACCCATTGCATGTAGAGGAACTCGATACATTTCCAGGTCACCAACATGAGTCACCCACAAGTGACATGCAGAACCCCAAAAGGGTTCATTACAACTAACCCAAAATCGATACCAGTTATATCCTAAGGTTGGACCGGCGCACCTTACCTGTAAGGTTGTTAACAAGGCTAGAGAACCGCGTCTCAAGCTCTAACGTCCTAAAGTCACCTTTTCTTCCCTAAACTAGAAGCTTTCTTTGTTCGTCAAAGGCGGAAACAGAAAAGGAAGAGAGAGAAGGAACACCTTTTTGGTGAAGGGACAAAGGAAGAAAATGATTCGTGCATGAAATAACCCACACACACGCTATATAAATACTCCGAGAGTTAGCGCACGTTGCATATGTCACTAAGTCAACATGTGTTACTCCAGTGACCTAACAGTCAGTGCGAATCACGTACATGGTTAAGCTTGTGAAATCACCAACTACCGGGTTGGCGAGTCAAGCGCATATGACTTCCCATAGGTAAGTGTAGCCCAGATAACCTTGTTCGGGTTCCCACCCTGACCATCACTACCCGACCTCGTTCGGGTTCTTGCCTTGGTACTTCACGAGTCCGAGGTTCCTTCCTCCCCAATCTCGTCCAACCCAAACCGCGATTACTTACTCGGTACTCGTAGGGAAATGATACACAAGCTCGTCCGAGGTTGCTATTCGGTAGCTCGAAGGAAAAGAAGACACGAGTCATCCGGGATCGCTACCAGGTCACTTTTTCCTTCCTTGTTCGGGTTCCTTTCTTTTCAGCGCTTTTTTCCAGGATACATACGCGATAACCCGATTTCCTTGTAAATATTAACACACTCAGTACGAATCCGGCTTCAAAAGGTTCTATTTACACCCCTCCTTTATCCGAGTTCCAATTTGCATCCCCTTGTATGACACCTCGGTCACACGAATCCAGATTAGTCACAGGGTCATTACCATAATTATTATTACTACTACGTAATTACAACATTGAAACGTTAAAGTGCCATGTGGACACCCGAGGCCTTATAACATGGATACAAACAACGTGCTTTTAATCATTCTTTGTTTATTAAGCATGGTTTCAACACAATTGTTGTTTTCTGGTTTATGTTGATGATATTGTCATATTAGGCAATGATCTGTTTGAAATTCAAAGAATTACACATCTATTGGATAGTGCTTTCAAAATAAAGGATTTAGGAGATTTAAGGTACTTTTTGGGTTTTTAGGTAGCCAGAAGTTCTATCGGTATGAATCTCTGCCAAAGGAAGTATGCACTAGACATTCTCAGTGATGTTGGTATGCTTGGTTCTAAGCCAGTGTCCACCCCTTGTGATTATACCACCAAATTGCATCAACACTCAGGGTCTCATCGTTCAGTAGAAGATGCTTATTCTTATAGGAGATTAATTGGGAGATTGGTCTATCTGATTAACACAAGGGCAGACATTGCATATGTTGTGCAACAGCTGAGCCAATTTGTTGGTGATCCTACTTCAAATCATAAACAAACTGCTTTTCGAATCCTTAGATGCCTCAAAGGGACTTCAGGTGTAGGGATTTTTCTATCTGCTGCTAGTAACATTCATCTTAAAGGCTTTAGTGACTCAGATTGGGCTAGCTGTATTGACACAAGAATATTTATCACTGGTTATGTTGTGTACATTGGTGATCCATTGATTTCATGGAAGTTTAAGAAGCAAGCTAATGTATCTAGGAGTTCCTCTGAAGCTGAATATCGGGCTTTAGCAAGTGCCACTTATGAGTTACAATGACTTACTTATTTGCTAGAAGAATTTAAAATTGACTTCCATCATCCTATTTTCTTGTACTACGATAACAAATTTGTTATTTATATAGCAGCCAATCCTATTTTTCATGAAAGGTCAAAGCACATTGAAATTGATTGCTACATAATTCGAGAAAAAGGTGCTTAATGGTCTTGTGAAATTACTTCATGTTTCTTCTACAAATCAACTAGCTGACATCTACACTAATGCTCTCATGCCTGGTGCTTTCCAGTTTTTGTATTCCAAGTTAGGAATATCTGATATCCATTCCTAGCTTGAGGAGGCTCTTAGCATGGATTACTATGTAACTAGAGTTAGCTTAGTTGATTAATCTCTATGTAACTAGAGTTAATTGAGTTAATTGTGAGTTAGTTACTCTTATAACTAACTATATAACCAACTGTTATAACTAACTTTGTAAGCTTATTCATTTTATGCTATTCATAGCTTCCTTCATCTCTTTCTCTTTAACTTCCTCTATAAGTTTCTTGTGCAAGCTTTGCATTTATTCATGGCAGGCACGCGATTTATGAGATTTACTGTATCACATCGTATGAGGCAAAAGCGAAGAAAATGATGCTTCCTTCAAACTGAGATTGAACATAAACAGACTGTGTCATCGGCAATCCAATCACATCTTAAAGTAAATTTGATATTACTCATTCATTTTGTTTTTTTTTGCGGATGTTAACTGTGTGCGTTATAACCCAAAGATAGAAAGTTACCTCACGGATGGTGGTGGGTCCTCAAGGTCAACAACACCTCAAGATGGATGTCGGATACGATCGTATCCTTGTGTTTTGCTTGTTTCATGACTTCTATGTCACGACAATTAAGAGAAATCGCAAGGAAAAAACTTGAAAAGTAATAGATAGGTAAAGGAAGGATCATGACCTTATGGCCAAAAAAAGCAATGCATTTTGGGATGTAGCCTTTGTCTGGTTACTTGTTTTCCCTAGCCAAATATTAAAGTCCAAGGCAGTCACTATATGCTGCTTTTGAACAGTATGCATTTCTCATCAATCTATTATACGATCCTACAGCATTACCGTGATTAATGGGAAAATACACTTGGGTGTGAATTTCTCAAATTCAACATTTCCAATATATATTTTATTAAGGACGATGATCATGATTGATGTAGGATTATTTTAATTTAATGAGAGGTTTCGAGTCGAGTTGAAGTTATGAGTATGTAATTATATTAAATATTTCAAAATAAAATTTTGTCATCCATAATAATTTTATTGACTCGAATAAGATTACTTTTAATAAAAGATACTTCTATTTAAAACAAAAAAAGACCATAATCATTATTTAATTAACAATTTCCCACAACTTGTTGTAACATATTTTTAGCGATCCCAATATGGTAGTTTTATGATATGATTACTAATTATTTTGCATTGAAGGGTGTATTACCAATTTCCACAACTTGTAACATATTTTTAGTGATCCCAATATGGTATATCTATGATTATTAATTATTTTGCATTGAAGGGTGTAATGACCATGTGATTACACGATCATCAACATTGGAAGTTAGATGATCGCTAACCTTAAACAGAAAACCTCGTATAAGAGACAGCGAACCTCGTACAGTTTTTTTTTTTCGGGCCATGCAATGACTATCCAAGCTGCAAAGTGTTGGCCATTAAAGCTAAACTGAACCATGCTCTCTATGTGGGGACAATTGACTAGGTCAACTAGGGGAGTATATGAATGAAAAACCATATCTTAAGTTGTGTCTAGTCATTAATAAAAGATTATGCTTCTCTGATTCCGGGGGGAGATAAAAGCAAACAGAATGAGATAATTATTTGTATATGCATCGGTTGGCCCATTTGGGTAGATAGTGTATGCTTGGACAATTTTCTTTTTATTTCTCTTTCTTTGATTCACTTGTTTTGTGTTTTTTTTTTCCTTTCAAATTAATCTCGTGGTCATCATTGATTTTGCTTTTTGTTTTAGTCTCTCACAATCCTTATTTGATCAACCATAAAGATTAATTCAATTAATAACTACGAATAGCATCAATGAAATTGATTGTAAAAAAAAAGCATCAATGAAATTTTTTGCCTTAATGATATGTATTTTATAGATCTAGATTTGTATATTGCTGTTAATGTGGGTGGGCCTTTAGGCCAACTCACGATCTTTTCTGCTCCTTGTGAATGTAGGCAAAAAGAAGTGATATAAATACATCGTCTAATAAAAAAAAAGTTGTAGATAATAATAGTTATAGAGTTGAATTGTTTTAAAATAAGGAAGATGGAATTCCATTTTTTCCATCTTTAAGTAAATTATATATGTATACATGCATGCGTGTCTATGTGTAAAAATAGTGAGAGAATAAATTAAAAATAAGTTGAATTGTTACCTATGGTTTATTATAAAAACTTTTATACTTCCAACTAATCATAAATTAACATTAGAATGACTTTTGATATTGTTATTGCAAAATATACATTATAATTCATGATTGACCAATAATATAAAATTATTTAACAATATAACCTGTTTTCTTTATAAAAAATTATGAAAAGGGTAAAATATTGTCAAATTTCAACAAATGTAATTAAGATACATATTTCTTTTTATTGAATGGGATGAATTGGCTCATTTTTTTAGTTACACATTTAATAACGTTTTATAAAATTTTTATCAATTTAACAAATAGATTAACAACTCTTATAAAATATATCATGTTTAGAAAAATTTATATAATTTAAAGGTAAATTAATAAATACTTTATTAAACTAAGCACGATGTGTTATTTAGAGTATAATTAATATCAACTTATAAAAGGAATATAATTAATATCTACACGACTTTATGATTGAATAAAAACTTTTGTTTTCTTCTAAAATATTATTATTTAACGTGTAATATTACATAAATTGACATTCATGCCAACCATTATTTTTATATAAAAGATTAAAATGTTTATATAACTTATTAATAAAAATTTAAAGAGAACCAAGATCCATGCTTTCCCCCATAGGATCTGTTTACCCCTTCTCCCCTCTCTCTCTAAAAATACACACTTTTAATAATTTTTATGTGGATAATTTTATTACTACAATAACTAAATTATGTGATGTTATTCTGATGAACATGCAAATTAAATATCAAGTAATTTAAATATTCATAGATATATAATTTAATAATAAACTTTATTTATAGTTTATTGTAAATTTTAAAAATAATTTATTATAATATTAAATTATATAAATAATTTGAACTTAATTCATTTTATAAGAAATTTTAATTTTAAAATCAAATTAATAGTACTTCACACCTATAATATAATATGGTAAAAAAAATTAAAAGATGTTTTAAAAACTTATGCAATTACTTAATTTTAATTGTTAATAATTAATTCTCACATTAAAAAATAAATAATATTTTGTTGTATATTTTACTATATCTGGATGTATATCTATCTATCACAATTGTTAGATGAGTTGGGAGTATGAAGGGTTTTTATATATGGATTCAGGTGTAAGAGCACTAGTGTTTTGTTTGTGCCATGGGGAAATCATTATTGAAACAAACCCCACCTTTTTAATGACGTTGAATAATGCATAATAATGGGGACCCCTAGTAGTGTGATTGGACCATGTGGTCACGGGAGCAGCATCTTGTCACTTCATGCTTCACGCATTACATTCATTATTATTTTTTCATCGTAGCGTTGCCAAACCCTATCCGACACCTTTCATATAATAATCATGATTCTGTTTCTCAGCATTAGCATCAACCAAACCCAGCAACAATTGCAACTGTGCAGGCATCTATCCATAGTAAAGCAAAAAGGAATGGAGTAAAAGCAAGAAATATGCTAAGTTCCTCAGCACAAATCTTAAATGATATCACACATGTACTCTTATATATGCCCATTAAATTAGATCTGCACAACTTATATTAATCTTTTATTACCTCACCTAAATGCAATATAATGCATGTGACTATCCACGTTTACATAAGTAATTAAAGATTTAGTATGAATTCTTACTTTTTTCATAGATGTAAATTTCAATTTCATTGATGGTTCTTGTTTGATGGATAACTTTCTTTAGAAAGATTCCATGATACTATAGAATAGTTAAGTAGTTACAATTGATTAAAATTACTTATAATTTGGATTTGTATAGTATTTTTTTTGGTAAGATTTGAATTTGTATAATAATAATAATTTTTAATGTAAATCTCTACCGACAATCTTTCAATGCTATGGGAGTGTTTTCATGTCCTATCACTTTATTTATTAAAAAAAGTGTAATATAAAGTAAGCTTAGAAAGTAATTTCTTTTATAAAAAAATTATATAAAAGAAAAAGATACAAGAAATACTCCAACCCTTTATAAACAAGAAACAGCATATATCTTTCCAATATAATCTTTATATAAAAAGCATTCTTAAAGTGAATGATTTCGAAAATTTCAATCATGCATTTCTTTGTATCAAGTACACATGTCTTTAAAACCACCTTCAAATGGGTTTTAGATCGACTTTTAATTGCATAAATTAAATACATCTAGAGGTATCTTTTCTGAGTAAAATTTAGGAAGCAGTTCATATATTGTATATTACATATTTAAATTTAAGTGAAATTAATATAATAAATAAATTTTAAAAATTATAAAAGTACATAACTAGTTTCAATAAAATATAAAAAAATAGGAGAGAAAAATAATTTGAAATTTCAAACTCTAAAAAAGTTAAAAATAGTGTAATTTTCCAAATTAAAACACAAAATTAACTACTTTTAAAGTAATAACCTGTGAATATATCGAAGCAAAAAAAAAATCTGTAAATATGTAAGTGATTTATGCTATTTATCTTTTTGAGGAACAATGAATTATGTTATTTTGTACGAAAGAAATTGACAAAACTCATATATAAATATCTCATCACAATTATTCTTTTACAAGTACTCTGGTTAATTTGTAAGTTAATGCTCATTGCTAGTGAACACCAAGAATCTACAGCCACTCGCTATTTTACAACTTAGTACTGACGACTTCGACCTGCACAGCACATGACATAGAGAAAAAAAGTTGTTGACGTGACTGGTCGCGGATATTATTAATTATGAGAAGTGAGGTAATACGCACAAGAAAAATATCCTTAACAATTTTACACAGAGTAAATCAAAATTTCCTGTTATGAGAGATATTTTCTTGAGATCAACCTTTTGTGAGAGATATTAAAGTTATACTTTTTTTGTTATTTAAACATGTATATTTTATTTTCATTAAGAGATTAATATAAGTTATATTTAATTTTTAATATAAATGAATCTTTTAGCAATAATGACTAATTGTGATCGACCTACTAAAGTCAATTTAATGATCAGAAATTTTGATTATCTCTATAAGTTCAAATAACGATGAAAAATAGGAAAGTGCTTTTCAGTTATTTTTTTTCTACAGCTTTTAATATCAGATTTAAACATATTATTATCGACTTAATTTAATATTTTTGAAGCTAAAATGAAATTTAGATATTTTTATTATTGATTTCAAAATTTCATCTAATTTTTCATTTCCTTTTTCAAAGTAATAGAATTGATACATACATGTTCAAAATTTGTCAGTAAACACGATGACAATTTTTGGGGTGGACATTTGCTCAGAGCCTTGATATGTCATTGGTGTCGTCCCTTGTAGTACTGAAGAAGCCTTCTTATGCTATCATTTTTATGTACATAACATCATGATGAGAATCACAACAAGAAAAGAAATCTGAAATATCCGTTCACTCATCATTCTTCAAGAAAGAAAAATGTATATTTTAAAATACATTTTTAACTATCTCCTAAAAAATATATTTTAACTTTTTATAAGAATTTAATTTAAATTAAATTTCTAGCAGTGTACAATTATTTGTTAAATTGTTATCCAATCATAAGAATCATATACTGAATGAAGAATAGTTGATTCTATAATAAAAAAAATTAAAAGTCATATATACAAAGATTTCAAATTAATTGATTTTATATATATTGCAATGATAATTTATAAAAAAAGTTAATCTATAAAATCATGTAGAAAAGAGAGAAAAGAAAAATGAAGAATGCTAGAGGAAGTCACCACCTTACCACAAGCCACCACGCAACCACTAATAACCATCAACAAGTGAAAGAAGAGAGGGGGAAAGTAAGGGAGAGAATGCGAAGGAAAAAAATGCCCTCACAATGGGAGAGAGAATGAGCCGATGATAAAAATAAAATGGATTAAAAGGACAACTTGGTCATTGCTAGCGATGACTTGGTTGTCGTTTACAAATTTAAAAATATGAGGAAGAAATCAAGAGATCAAAAAAATATATAACATATTTTTGTTTTGACGCATATAAAGTAATGACGATACTCTACTTTTATAATAATTTTTTTATATATTAAGTCAATGCTTTTAATTATATTGTTATTTTTTAAGAAACATCTACTTAGGACATCGCTAATGGTCCGCCGCTAATTCAGTGTTTTGTTGTAATGCAATATTAAATATTGAATTTTGACACAATAAATCAGCTCATAATAAGTGTGTAAGAAGAAAAAATAAATCCTAAAATATGTTTCATTTTAGTTTTTCAATTAAACATTAATTATTTTTTCACTAATACTCCTAATAAGTATTATTTTAAATTTTTAATATAATACTAATAATATATAAGATTAATTTTTATAAAATTATCAATCTATTTATTAATTTTATAATAAAATACATGCATGAGAACACTCACTCGAGTCACTCGGATATAACTACTTGGAACCGTAAAACTCTGTCTTGGTATTTATATAGTGCAACACTGCAACTGCATGCATGTTTAAAATTCGAGTTCGAAAACACTTATTAAACTGAAAATAAAATAAAACATTTAGATTTTATATAATTGAAAAAGAACATGCATGTTATTCATTACCCCTCCCTTCTCTCTCTCTGATATTAAATGGGCAAATCCTATTCCGGTTCCTTTTCAATCTCATTACTTTTATGCAAATAGGCTTGTTCGGCCATTAGTATATGATCAGAAACGTAGAAAGAGATATGTTTGTTGGCTACAATGACAAATGGCGGGTTTATATCTTACAAGGACAGTTTGGTTTGTTTTTAGGGGAAACAAATTAAACTTATTTAATTAGTTATTACATGAAACCAACCTAAGAGGTATATCTTAGTTGCTGCACATGCACGTCTTTGTTTTTGCAACTAATAAATCAAACACCTAGGAACGTCCATTACTTACGGACCTAATAATAGTATTTTGTGGTCCTGCAACCTCTTTATACGTTTATCATGTTCTTTTTTTGGGGAGGTATAGACACGAATTTCTCATGCCAACTATATGCATGTCCCTATCATTCGCTTTTGCAATTTTCTTTTCTGATCGAGAGCCATTGAACCATGCACGATTGTTAATTAAGGTACTAGAAAAAGTACAAAGTGTGTTAGTGTATGTTAATTCTTCAAAATATAATTCACTTAAATGACATTAATAGTATGCTAGTTTTATGTCAGCTGTGTGTGTACAAGTGGTTTATAGTTTTCAGTATTGTGATGGTTTTAATTGAGCTTTAATAATCGTTAAATAAATAAGTAAATAAATTAAGCTTTAATTTTCTGGCAAAAAAGTAACATGTTTTTAAAGCCCTAGCTTCTACTTTCAGGAACTTGTTGGGAACCATACTCGTTTGGTACTGTTTGCCGTTCTCTCAACGAAATATAATTTTTTTTTATCAGCAATAATGATTGTATATTTATAAACAGCACAAGCAGTGCTGGGAATATAAATAGTAAGTTCTTTGTTTTAAAAAAAAAAACAGAAGTAAAAAAGTAAACAATTTTTTAAATAGTACTACTAAGATTTAAGGGAAATGAAATGGTATCCCAATTAAAGGAAGAAAAACATTTAAATTAAAAATATTTACAAATGACTTACATTTATTTCACTGAACTCACTAGTGTTTGTTTAGTAGTGAGGAATTTGCTTAAGGTTTTAGGTTTAAAACTTAATTGCTATTATTGTAATATATATATTTCACTAAAAAATTTATGATCGATATATGAGACTTAATTTGTTCCCTCTACTCACCGAATCCCTAGGGTTAAAAAACAAACTTATTTTGTGTATGGGTTTCTTGTTTAAAACGTGCACAAAAGTTGGAGGAGATCGAGAAGATATATAATGCTATTTGATTCAATATAAGATATGGCTATGCTCTTGATCGATAAGGTAAATCACTTTTAGTTTGGTGATGATTTCTTTCCATGAAGGTTCCTGCGTGTTTAAGAGTTATATGAATGAATAATTTTTTGCGTAAGAAACACTTTAGGTGAATATTTTAAAGATAATGTGTTTCTTTTTTACTTTTACTTTCTCATTGTTATAGGATGTAAGTTAGTAATGCATTGATTGGTCATATTGAAATACCTTTTACAACACTCATATAATCTATAAAAAAAAATCTGAAAAAATTGTTAGATATTAAAATAGAAAAAGCCACTAGCTTTGAAATATATACTTATATAAAAAATGAGATTTTTAAGGATTTGCTATCTTTTTAATCCTTAAATTTTTTGAGGATTTTCGTAAGGACAAAAGGGACGTTGATAGTAAAAAAAAAAAGTTCTGAAACTAAAAACAGAAATCCATAAAAGTTAAAAAACTAAATAATAATAAATTATATACTTATAGTTGTATAGTTTTAATAAAAAATTATACAAACAATTAAAATATTATATAATTATAATGTAATATTTAAATCAATAAAACTAATTAACATTAAAGTAGCAGTTAGTCTAATTTATAATAATGTAATTTGATTCCTTTGCCTTTATTTCAATGTTTATCTTTATACATTTCTCTAACTATTGATCCCTTATATGTATATATCAATGTTTATAAGCCAAGATGAGAGAGAGAAATTCATGATATGATACTAAGAATTTATTGTTCATGTATTAATTATATAAAATATTTTTATATTATTATTCAATCATAAATAATTATTAATATGATTTTTAAAATAATTATTATAAAAATTAATAAATTTATTATGTACGATAAATTATGATTTTTGATGATGATATAAATTTTTTTACATTATAGGTATATAATCCTTTTTTCTCTGATTGTAATGCGTGGTATTTTTCTTAAGCTGGATTATATCATGGACAACTTAGATGTTTTTGTCTAAACTTCGAGTGCTTAACTGCGGCTCTTTTACATGGTTGTTGACATAATTTGTGTACACTAAATAAAAAAATATCGTATCAAATACACTTTTAAATTGAGTTGACACAAAAGAAAAAAAAAAGTGTGGCCCAAATTAATAAACTGCAAATCTTGATTTGGGGAAAAGTTCGTGAGTTTCCTATTTATGATTAACTAGGCCTTTTAAATCAATCAAATTTGTGGGTGTTTGTCCATAATCAGATTGGAGTACCCTGCATATATATCATCTTTTTTCATCGATGACCTCCAATATCAATTCAGAATGTCTTTTCCAATCAGTAATCACACTGAAAACTGGCCTCATTGGTTGTTAGATTCCGTTGGCCTTACTGAAACAACAAGTTTACAGCTAGGACTGAGATTCTTTTTAACGTGCGTTTGGTTCAATATGTATATATAGATTGAAAAAAAAAAGATAATTTTTTAAAATAATTTTGAGTAATAAACATTTTTTAATAGAATATAAACGATTTCAAACAAACACTTAGTCAGAAATTAATTATTCAAAACAACATAAAAACTAGAAGTTTAGAACAAGTACACATGCGACTCGCTGCTAGCCTATGATATTGTTCTTCAAACTTTTCTTCCTTTTTCTTATTTTTGATGCATCTTTTTTAATAAAATATTTTGGTTGATAGCTCTCCATCTTTCTACGTTGTTTACTTTTTGGTTTGCAATGGTTACACAAGTTGTATGAGGTGGATCTCATTGTTTTGTCTAATTAGTAAGGGTAAGCTTCATATCCTACCGGGACTAAATTTATGGTTAATGTGGAAACTTTATTAATAACACATAAGTATCTTTATAATAGTTTTTTAAGTTGTGAAGCATGTTCTAACCCTAGCAAAACTCTTAAATCTTTTTATAATCTATACCCAAAAAATGTCATTGTCTTATAAAAAAACTTTATTTCTTTATTTATCTGTTATCATGTTACATATGTAAATCATCAATTTTGTCAATAATTAATATTTATTGAGAACATGATTAATTACTCGTAAGTTGTGTTTTGTTCAACAAACAAAATAAATATTCTTGGGAAAAAATTGTGCAGTGAGAGTTTGGTATGAGAGATTTATAGGAGTTAATTTGTATTGTTGTGGGACTCATTTGTGAAAAGATTTTCGTTGGTAAATATAAGGAGTATATATTTACACGTATCATTCTTTCTTGACTTACACATTTAATAAAAAACATACATATATTAATAAGGGTGTATTAGTATTTTACAACTTTAACATTTTACTTTTACTCTATTTCTTACTTATTTCTATTAAATCAAACAATAAAATGTATTACTTTATTTATATTCTATTTTTCTTTTTTTAAATTATCTTTATTCTATTTGTCTCTACTCTATTTCTTTCCTCTGAATCAAATACAACCTTAACGAAATCTCTCATTCTAAATAGTTTTTTATCATATCCAGAGAACTTGAATAAAAAAACTTTATTTAATACATGTTTAAATAACTATCAAACAAACAGATGAACCAAACAGATGTTTGCAAAAGCATTCCCAAAATGTTATTACGTCCGGTATCAGTACCTTATTGGTAGGTATGTCATGGGTGTTTCCTTTGTAAGGGCTTAGCCCCTCTTTTTGATTTTTGAATGATAAAAGAAAAATATTTGTATCCTTTCTTTTACTTTCTATTTGTGCTGAACAATTGAATGTGATTTTTAAATTCGTGCACAGCAACTTTAGATCGTAACCCAAATATGCTCTTAAAAGTCTAAATTGAATTTCATTAGGAACAACATAATATTGGTATATTTTTCTTGTTTATTTATATATTATATGTTTAAAGTTTGCATTAATATTAAAAGAAAATAGTAATAAATATCAATCATAGTCATTTGATTCCATAAAGTAGGAGCATATATATAAAGAAATGTTGACTAATGGATGGAAGTGTGGGTGGTTTTCTCTCTCCTATAATGCAGCAAAGTTTTGATGTTAAGGGGACCTATCTAAATTAGAATAGGCAAAGGGCAATATTTGCATCACCATCACCCAAGATTGGGCCCTCTCTGGGAGGGCCACTGCAAGCAAAGGTGCGTGCACCATCCTATAAAGCCCTCAGCTTGTGACAGGTACTTTGGACATTTATGAACTAACTTACTTGAATAGAGTAACTTCCTCTTACCACCACCATGTTATGTTACGTAAACCAAAATGGGCAACACAACACTAGTGCTAGCTGTGCATGACACCTTCCAATCAAACTCAAATGAATGGTGCTTTGAAAGGTGAGTGCGCGTGGTGAGGTGGTGAATGTTATCATTTGGGGGGCCAAACAAAAACAAAAGAGAAAGGAAAGAGAGAGTAATTATATTAGTGGTGCAGGCGTCAAGGGTGGAGATATTTTTTTGTTTTCGCACATTTGTTACGCTGGAGTGGTGAATCTGAGAGTGGGTCACTCGCTTTCTGCAAAAAGTAGCCTTTTTTCTATATTTGAAATGTTTTTAAAAATATAATATATCAATTACATATTCTTTTGTCATCAAATACATCAATCGTTGAAATTGAGAAAAAATTGTTGATATAAGTAATTTGATATTTGAATTTTTTAATTATAAGATATGAGGTTCGATTTTCAGCTTAAATTTGAAATCGTAATTAAAAACATCATTTTATCTAAAATGAATTAGCTTAGAGGAAAAAAGATTAATTATGTGTCAAATAAGAAATTTTATATATCTCTTAATTAAAAAAAATTGTAAAAATTCTTTAGTAAAACAAACAATTGAAAATTTGAAGGAGAATTAAAGAAGTTCTCTTACAAAATTATTATGCAAATTCATCGTTAGAATAATTTATATAGAAGTTGTTTATATGAGTAACAAAGATTCTTTATACTTCTTAATAATTGTAGGATCCATTTTAAATTTAATGTTTGCATCTTTGAAAAAAAAGAAAAATATTATTCTTAAATCTCATGTGGTATTATAGGATCCACTAAAAGTGGAGTGATTAATCTTTTTGGACCATTTTTATAAACTTTTTACTAAAATGAGTTTTTTTAAAATAAATTAGTGACATGGGTATGTTTTGGATCAAACTGATAATTTGAAGACCTGACAGTCCAGTTTAGTTAGAAAAAAGATTAAATTACAATTTTAAATAGTTATTTCATCCTAAGCATAATTTGAAATTGCTAGTTCGTTAATACATCAATCCATGGTCCTTGGTTCCTATGTGTACGACACAAGTTCATAATAAAAAATTGTAGACTATATGAATCAACATTGGTTCAAGTACAATCACATAAAAATAATACTATCTTTAACATCAAAATAACAAATTGCATTAACATGATTTGAAACTATAAATATAACTTTATTTCGATTTTCTTCACACATTCAACCGATACATCAAATGGTTGAGTACTTTCTTACTAATTCATTTTTTATATGTTAAGAGATAGATGTTATGCATTTGTATAACTAGATGAATATGTGTTATATGATTATGTTTATTTTGTGAAGATTTATATAATATTTTTTTTAAATGATTTTCAGTAAAAGTGTATTTTTTTAAAATGTTTACATATTGTATGTGATTTTGTATACTTTATTTTTGTTAAATATTATTAATTATGTATTTGTAAGTTTAACTCTATTTTATTTTCCAAATATGTTGAGAGATATGCTTTTCTTGCATCCATAAGATATCATTGTCTATAAGTCCAAAATGGATGTAGCTTAGTGAAGACTGTGAAGAAGAAGCCACTTGACTATTGTCAATATTATATAATCACAACAAAATTAACTATAATAACAAAAGGATTAGACAATTTTTAATTTATGAATTTATAATTTAAATACAAAACTAAAAAATAAATTATATAATCACAAAATTTTTAACTACAATAACAAAAAGATTACACAATTTTTAATATATAAATTTAATTACTATTCAGTTTAAGTTTTTAACAAAAATAATTAGTAGTGAAAATTACAAAATATCAACTTATGGAAAAAAAATTATGTATACAAAATTTATTTTAATAGTGAAAATAAATTTCAAATTTAAAAAAAATAATTTTTTTAAACTACACATACTAAAATCACTTATAACTCAACTACCATAACAATATTCCACTTGCAAAAATTTTAAAAGTAATGTTTCAAATAAGAATACTATAAAGAACTACAAAACATATATCTGACTTCCAAATTTTAGAACTAGCAAAACTTGAGTAGTTGATACAAAGAGAGTCCAATTCTAAAATATTCCAAAGTATTCAAGCACATATGAAGAAAGTGAAAGAATAGAAGTGAAAACAATGCAGCTCGGGTCTCATTATTTAATGAGTAAAAGTTATTATTTTAACTTGGGGAGTCAATATTTTACATTAGTTGGATCAAAGTTATTTTCATTGGAGTCTTTTGCATCGACGGAACACGACAAGTGAACTCTTGGTGCGCATGATACAGCATGATGAATTTGTTGTGTCGAATGGGCTCCTACGACAAGGCTGGGCTCCTGCAGTGATTAGAGAGTGCATTGTGACCAAAAAAATGAATTTGTTGTTTCAATACATAAAGTGAATAGTGACCAACTTAACATATTCGGTGTTACATAATCAACAAATTGATATTGTTGTTTTATATCTGACCAATACATGTGGCACAAATTGCTTGAACCAGCAATTCAAGGTTGCTGGTTGTTTGTATTCCATCTACCTGTCATGTGTTTTTGTTGTTTCATGGAACATCATTAGTCAATAATTGATCTCAACTATCTAACACAATACAATTAACTTGACATTCTTGAACCAATAATTGTAAATTATTGATTTATGTGGAAGTCTTTCTCAATTTTTTAGTCAAAAAATTCATGACAATTGAACAATAAGTAAAAATAGTTGTTTCAAACTTTTTAGTAAAAAATATATCCTTTTCAATAACTTATTTTAAAGTAAATCATTTTAGTAAAAAGTTTGTAAAAGTGACCAAATGGGTCAATCACTCCTAAAAGTGTGTTAAACAACATTACAGTTACATTAGTTGCAGCAGGATATGTTCTTAGATGGGAAATATATATATTTTTATTGGAATGGAAAATATATTCTTTAAGTATATTTTTAATGAATGGAAAATTTTATTAAATAGTATATGTTACTAAAAATCATGTAAAAGATGTGAATAACAAACAATTTTATAGTTAAAAAAAGGCAATTGGTTTGGTTTTCCAACCGCAACTGGCAACTACTTTTTATAGGACAGACCAGAAGACAACCAACGTGAGACAGTGCTGCTTGCCATCTTTCTATGCCTTTCTCATACATATGCCTTAATTGTAGACTTTTGTAGCCTTGAAAAACTAAAGATCGTTCGTTGGGGTCCTCGGAGTTATGAGAAAGTCAGAATTTAATGATAAAAGCCTGAAAGAAAAGTTGAGATAGAAAGATTAATGTTAAATGGTAATTTTGAATTTCTTATAATTTTAAAATTATTTTTTTATTCTCTTATTTTTGAACTAATACAATTATTTTTTGAAAAATAAATATTTTTAATCATTCTATTGATTAACGATTAATTGATCATCTAAAGTTAGATATTTTTAATTATTATTATAAACATTATTTTATATGTCATTGGTTAAAAATTATTAACATTTTTAAAATTATAAAAGTTTATAAATTAAAAAAATTAATATATAAATATTTTTAATTTTATTATATACATATACATTTTTAAAATAACTTACATATTTTTATTTTTATTTTATTTTATCAATTTATAATTAAATTTCATAAACTAATATGTAAATTACTTTGTAAATTTATTTTAATATACATATTACTTTTACTCTAATTATATAAATCAATATTATTACATCAATTAATATGTAAATTATACAAATTACGTAATTTTATTTTAATATGTAATTATTTTTATTTTAATTGTATAAATTAATAAATTTTAATATTTAATATTTAATTTTTAGGAAACTTACATGTTAATTTTTTTGTTTTAACTATAAAAAATATTTAGTAGATAGGTTTTTAATATCAATTATATAAATAAAAATTATATAAATTAATATGTAAATTATTTTATGTAATTTATTAAAAATATGTATATTTATCTTTATATATAAATAATACAAATTTTTATTTAAATTATAAAAATTAATAAATTTATAAATTTTCTGATTATTTAAATATTATTTTATATATATGTAATTTGTATAGATTACATAAAATATTTTTTTGAAATAATCTATATATTGTTTTATGTATTGTTTAAATTATAATGAAATAAGTACACATTGTTCTTAATTTATAAAATTTTATAATAAAAATAAATACATGTAAAATTAAATATTAATATTTTATTATAATTTATAAATTTTATAATTTTAAAAAAAGTAATAACTCCTAATTAATGATACATATAAATAATGTTTATAAAATTAATTAAACAAAACAAATGTTTTAAGAATTCATTACTTTATCTTTAAATAAAATGATATGAGTTAACTCCTATTGATATTTTTTATTTTTAATTTATATAAATTTTTGTCACATAAACATTATATCACAACTTAAATAAGTATCACGTCATCACTAATATACCACATTAAAATCAACTTTTAACTTTGAATGATTAACTTAAGAAAAAACTAAAATTGTTTATTTTAAAAAAATAAGAAAATTAAATATTTTAATTTAAAAATAGGAGAACCAAAATCATTAATTTAAAATTATAGGAGAATTAGAATTAGAATTTAGTCAAAGATGAAAGATAAAAAAGGAAAACATAAATTGTATGTAAAAAAAATAAAGAAACTATGACGGATTTGATTCACCAAGGCCATTATCAAACCTGGTTAACACATGCAAGAAACTATACTATTTTTTTTTCATAGACCACAATATTCTTTATTGAAGTAAATTCGGATTTAGTCGGTAGAGTCAGTTTAGACGGGGAAGATCATATTTAACGAAATTATATGCTCAAAACTTGAATTTAAAACTGCTAGTTACAGTAAATAATTTCTCGTCAATTGATATATTCGTTCTGTGATTGTACTCACTTGTTTGATTATAGGTCGTTTAACGTTTGTATATTTGCATGTACCTATCAACACTATATTATAGAAATGAATCTGGGTTTAAATTTTTCAATTTATGTCTTCAATTTAAATTTTATATAGATAGAAAAACTATAATCAAGAGAAAAGTTTCTAGTTGAAAATGAATCAATTAAATTTTTTGATAAAAAATAATCACTAACAATTAAACCAATAAATACTTAGCATATAATACATCTTTTAATTAATTGACATTTTATTTCTAATGAATAGTTACTGAGGTTTATTTTATTTAGAACAATTCTTTTAGAAATGAGATTTAAATTCGGGACATAATTAGTCATAATAAATGTGTAAACATCCTAGTTATTTGTTCTAAAAGAATGGAACCTAGAGTTAAATGAATAAAGTTATAGAAACTTTTAAAATATTTGTCTAATTCTTAAAAAAAAAAGTAGAGTCAAAATGTTTACAACATATAGAATATATGAAAATAAACAGAGTTGCCTAACAGAATATTAATTTTTCTCCCATGCATTTCCTAGTGTGATAATATCATAAGAAACTTTAAGCCAAATTTTTCTAGAGAAACGATTAGGCATTGGTTGGTTTTAAATATAAAGAAAATATTAAGGAATTTTTTTAAAGGAGTGTTTCATATTAAGAAAATTCATTATCCAAAATATATTATGTAAAATTTTAAAACACACATAGTATCTTAAAAGTTTCAACAATTAATTATATAATAAAATTAAATAGTTGATTGTGTCTTTTTGGCAGAAATTGACGTTCTCGCCTTCTCGGCCTTGGTTTCTTCTCAATTTGGAGAGAAACACTTTTTTTGTAGGGTCTCATAGAACTCGAGCCTGCCATGGATGCATAAGAAACTTGCAAAGAAAGCTTGCAGAGGAGAGGAAGGTAGAGAGAGAAAGAGATAAAGGAAATCAATAGAACGAATTAACTTACAAAGTTAGATATTATAGTTAGGTATATAATTAGTTACAAAAATAACTAACTCACAATAAACTAAACTAATTTTAGTTACATGTACAGTGATTAACCAATTAAGTTAAATTTAGTTACATATGCTAAGAGGGTCTATTATTAAATATCCTTTTTTTTTCTTTCAACTAAATCAAACAAAGAAATTTAACATCTTTATGTTTTCCCCTATTTTCATATTAACCAAACACAATATCCATTTCAGTTTGCCATCAATTTTCCTTTTCTTACTTTATCTGACTTTCTTGACAGTAACTTATATTGATAAATTGTTATATGGTTAATTTGTGATTATTATGTGATTATGTTCTGAATATTTTTTTATGTGATATATATAATTGGCATTTTTTAATTTATGAGAATGCGTTAATAAAATTTAGTTACATAATAAGTACTATTATGTAAATATTGGTGGAGATTATGATAATTATAGACTACGTAATAATTTCTCCTCAATATCTCCTCTTCTCACTCACTATCCTCAACCATAACTCTAAGAAAAGTAATGAATAAATATCCAAATGTTAATTTACACCTAAAAGGATGAAAAAAAGAAGTAAATGCTAATCATTGATGTTAGAGCATTGGTTAAGGAATTAAAATGATTTTTTTTTATTGAAATATACAAAATTGCATTGTTAATAATTTCATTTACACTCTCCTATAATTTCTACAATAATTTTTTTTAATTTCTTAATATATTAAAGATACTAATTAGTAAGACCCGTAAACAAATATTAAAGCGTGTGAAGTAATGGCTATTCACGTATCATTAATGAAACCCTAATCTCCATCCCCAGCGGTCAAAAAGAGATTACCAACTGAAAAAATATCTCACCCATTACCCTCTCCTTTTTCCTCAAGTACCTATAACTTTCATCTTCATTGATATATCTTTTCCTCCTTCTCCATTTCTCCCAAGCATTTCTTTCCGTTAAAGAGTTATCCCTTTTGGAAAGAAAGTAAAAGAAGACAAGGACCACCCATTTGGGAGTGAAAATACAGGTAAGTGGTGATGAGTGGAGCATCCAACATGATTATGGCTTGTGAAGCAAGGGAACAAGTATTGTGTAGCGAGGCTATAGTTGTTTGGGTTGTATTACTCGTTCATCCTCCTTCCTCCAAAGTGAACAATATGAGTTTAAATTGAATTGAGTAGCGAGGCAATTGAAGATGATTTGGCAAAAAAAATTAACATTCCTACAAAGATTGATTATTCCTCATTGACAATTTGAACACAACCCTCTCTCTCTCACACACGCACACAATAAACAACCCAATTACATAATTGATAAACGACGAACACAATTATCTCATATTAGAATTTTTAATTATCGGATTGCGAGGGTAAACAATATGGCGGATGATGTTGCATGATCGAAAACTCTTGTTGGGAAGGAACAAGTTAAAGGGTGATCATGTTATATGGAAGAGTATGCCAAAGGAAGAGTGCAAGATAAACGGTAATGAGAATTTCGTTGGATGAATTAAGCATGAGGAAATTAAGGTTGTGGGTAAACAAGAGTATGTGGCAACACAGGTCAACTGATTTATGTCATACGACAATGATGACCATTAGCCACGTTATAGCCTAATAAAATTCCTTTAACGTGGTGATTAAAATGGATAATTTTATAAAACAAGGGACTAAATACTAAAGAAAATTATATTTATAAAAATTATAATTAATTTATTTAGTTTTTCGTGTATACTGTTCTTTATTAAGTAAATGATTTTACTCTCTTTTAATTTTTATTGTATTGTATTAAGCTATATCGGAATATTATCTGTTTTTTAACCTCTTATTAAATTATAAATAAACTTGGTTGATTGCATCATTGTATACAAATAAATTGACATCTTATGTTAAGAAAGTTGGTGCTGATTGAAGCCTTTCAAGAGATCCAAGGCTTATTCTAATTGGTTGGGCATCTTGTCTCTTGCATATCATCTGTCCAGTGATTTGTTTCCTCACTATTATAGAAAGTTTACTTTTAAAGAAAAAGCTGAATCATCACCAAAACAGACTGTTATGCTTCTAATTAAAGTCCATCCACTAAAGGATAAATAGATGGTTAGTCTTTAGTCTATATGCCATTACAGCACTGTGGAAAGTTTTGGTGATAAGATAGGGTTTTTTGTTTGATGTGTCTCCTTTCTTAATGTGAAAGTGAGAACAAGTAGAAAAAGGATATGATAACATGTAAGAAAAATAAGTCAGCCATTTGTTTATCGACACGTATCTATCTATATATATGTGGTCAATGACCAAGCTATGACTATACACTTTTATGTTAAAACACTTTTTAATCTCTCTTGAGTTACCAAGGTATTGGTCTATTTATAGATTGACTAATCTATATATTTAGTTATCTACTTAATCAAGTTATACTAATGCATGATGATTAGATGAGCCTTAATTTTATATTGCAAATGTTTTCTATATAGACATCCCCCACTGCAAATAGTGTGTATTGTAGTGATAGACTTAACACCAACTAGGTTTGCCTTGTCGATGCAAAGTCATTTCCTTCTTTAATGGATCATTTCGAAAAACATTACATTGTTTTTCAAAGTTCAATAATTTATTCATTTGATTATTTATCATTTTCAATCAAATATGTGCCTGCATGTCTCTCCACTTTAAACTATTAAGTACTTTAAGGTGTGTGCTGATATCATAAAAATAAGTATAAAAAATGGAGTATAATAAATAAAGAAACAAAAGAAAGGAATAAAGTATAGTGGAGGGATCTTAGGAAATTTATTGATTAGATATTAACTTTCAAATTTACTTTGTAAAATTTTCCTTTCCGATGATCAATAAAAATGTTTTACCATATTCTATTTTGGACATAATTCTTGAGATCTCTTTATTTTTAATAATTTTAGGTATCCAAGTTTTTTTCTAGAACTGAAAAATTAATTATGTCTAATAAATCTTTTGGAGTTCTCACATCCTCAAATTTACCATCTTGTTTTTTAACTTTGATGATAAATCAACGCTAATTTTCACAAACCATTTTTTATTTTTTGTCCAAATTATATTTATCTTTTACATTAGACGATTCTACTCAAGTCAGGTAAGATTTGGGGTATTCAAATTCAAATCAATCCAAAATAAAAACCAAAAACATTGAAAAAAATTGAAAATCAAACTAATCTGATTCTTTTTGCATTTGTTTGGATTACTTTTTTTTTTCTCAAATCGACCAATTTGGTTTGATTTGCGATTTGTGTTTTTGAAACCAAATCAAATCGAATCAAACCTAAACACTTATATTACTTTAGTATTATGCATTTTATGTATATATCACTTAAGTTTTACAGTATTTTGTAGTGTTATGTATATAAAACTTATACAATGTATATCATTTTCTTTTTTAGATGATTTTTTAAAGATGTCTTTGGTTTAAAATGGATGAAAATTTGACAAATTGTTATTGTAGAAGGTTTAACATATTAATAAGTTTCATAAATTATTATGAGTAATTTTTTAATGTAATTTAATTTAAAAGATGAAAAGAAAGTATATAATTTTTAATGAAATAATATTTTAGTAAAAATCGCAAATCAAACTGAACTAAACTACAAAATATTGATTTGCTTTGGTTCAAATTTTATTTTAAGTTTGATTTGGGTCACTTTTTGATGAATAATTAAACCAAACTAAACCTCGAATACTCCTAAGTAAAATTATTATAGGTGATAAAACATTTTATCTGAAATATTTAATGTAATTATATATCTAAAAATTAAACTTAATATCATTAATTAAGTTGAAACAATATTATATCGATTCAAACACTCATGATTATATTTGGAATTGTTTGATTGTATAAATAAATGAAAACAAAGAAATAAGAAATAATAACAACATATCACACTCTGTAAATGTAAATGATACGAAACTAGAGGAAAGGCAATCCCTCCACTACTTTATTCCATGGTGATGTTCACATTACTAACTTTTCTTGAAAACAAGCAGTACATGAGAAATTATTTAATTGAAGAATATTCTAATTCTTTAATAAGTATTTACTTGAATTTTTATTATTTTTTTATCATAATAAATTTAGAATGACCTATCTGGTTATGATAAACAATAAATGTATTTTGATTTATAAATTTTTTATGTACAACAGTAGGTGTTTCTGTTGTACTAATATATGTTTAGTACAATGCAAGAGAAAAGGAAAATATATGTTTATAAAATGATATAAATACCCTTTAATAAAAATGAGTTGTGATAAGAAAAAGAAAAAAATATTAAAATATTAAAAATACTCTTTTAACTTAATATTATGTTATTATTATTTAATAATGTTAAATAAAATAGTTATTCTTTTAAATGATTATACATGCAAAAGTATTTTTAATAATTGGGCCACAAGGGGTGGCCTAGTGAAGACTGGTTGGAGCCAAGTCCCACTCACAGCTTCTTATAGAAACTTGACTACTTTACATAAATTTCTGTAGCTGCATTAAATATTTCAGTGTGCATATAATTACATTTTTTGTTGTTTTTACTCCTTCGTTATAAACAGGTTAATTGAAATTTGGGGGTAGAAGGGAGAAGAACTGAAATTTGGGATCGAAGGAGATGAAGGGTATATCAAATTTATATAATAAAAATAGCATCAATATGTGCATTGCTATATTGAAGATGTGGGAGGCTTTTGTTTTGAAGAGTGACTTAATAAGCCCAATATTCACCAAACAAATAGCTAAATTAAACGATTTGGGCTTCAGTTACCCAACGTTATTTTTTGAAGCAAAAACCCAACGTTAGTAAAGAAATAAAAAAGGAAAACTGATATGAGCAGAAAAAAGGATAGGTAAATGTATGTGGGGGCGCTCTTACATCCATAAGAATATATTTTTCTGTTAAAATGTAGGGATTGAAAATTTATTAATTTTTTATAAAAATTAAAATTAATAATTCAAAATATTTTGAGGAATAAGGAACATATTTTATTCTTTAATTTTTATTATTTGTGGTTTTCCACTTTTTGAATGTAAATTTTCATTTTTTTTAATTATTTTAATATTTTATTTTTTTATTAATGATAATATTAAAAAAGGATAAATGACTAATTAAGGGAGACAATTTATGACGTTCATTCACACTTTTGTCCAAATGAAGACAACTGTATACACTCCTGACATTTGCCCTCCAGAATTTTGGACTTGTTTACCTTTATCTCATTAGTCATAGTCATTAGAATGTATAGAAACAAGCAGAAATGATACAACACAGCATCTTTGAACGAATCTTGTGTTTGATTCCAAGTTTCAAACACAATTTTTTATATTTTATTGATAAGCTAATATGTATAATCTTTTCATTCTAAATGTGACTTCTTACTCCTTAATTGTTTTTGAAATGCAATTTCTTACTTGTTAATGATTTTTTTAAAATGCTAAACTTCTAATCTGTAAATTTCTAAGGGGTTGTTTGGTTGTGATTAAACTAGAAGCAAGTTCATTTTGTCTTTCGTTAATTAGCTGGTCCCTCTTTTAGAAGTTCCAAATGAGAACCAATTAAGCCTCCTTATACTCAGTCCCAATAAGCAAAAAAAGTCAATTCAGAATGCGTAGCTAATTGGTTGTGATCACGTCGAGTTTTTTTTAGCTAATGGAATTCATTTATTAAGAAGCAAACAAGAAAAAATAATGCTACACACGGTTGAGAGCCAACGATATTGGATATAGATACACACCTAACAATATTTTGAGCAACATAAATCTGTTTGATACTCCAAGGTAAAATCCACATAGAACAAGAAGAGAATAAACATTTGGCACCTGAGAGTAGACAAGAACAATTTGGCCTATTTGACTCAAACATTTTCCATATAGCTAATCAGTTAGTGTTAGCCGTCCAACGCTTTTTCCATGTTTCTTTCTATCTTTTGAAGTAGAATCTTATAAGGTTATTCTTCGTATATTGCAACTTTAATGGTGAAACTGAAATGGCATACCCCTATGCTCTTGATAAATTATCATATTGGGTCGTTCAGGCATTTAATTATAGGGTTCTTTGATAAGATAATTAAATGGCTAATTAAAATAAACTTTTAAATGAACAATCTAAGTACATGTTTGGTTCTCTATCCAAATTGCTGCCATACGAATTTCGAGACAAATCCAACAAATGAACGTAAGAGGATTAGATGCAAGTATATATGTAACATTTTCAAATGGTGCCTGTAGACTAATTAGACCTTCGTCTATTGCAACTTTAATGGTGAGATGGCGTACCCCCTATGCTCTTGATAAATTAATTATCAAATTGGGTCGTTTTTGCATTTATAATTGACATGAATAAATTAGACATCGAAGGATTGGTAAGTGATATATATTACTCAATGGTGGCTTGCATCCTCTTCAGCTTCACCATCATGCATCTTATTATTTTAGGCGAATCATTTATGTTTCTACATCTAATTGTTGTACAATAAATTCAAGCTTCTACATCTAACTGTTGCATATACTTGCATCACCTTCCAAGCTTTTCTTTATTAAAGGACTTTCGTCAATCTCCTTAGCTGGTAAAAGGGATGTATCAACGAAAATTTATTTTATATTCTCCTTTCTTCCTTAAGAAGATTTATGACCATTATTAGATTCCACCCATTATTTTGTCTCAGAGAAGTATACATAGACCAAAACTAGAGATGGTGCTTGTGGAGAGGAACAAGTACGGAAGAAAAATTCTAAGGATAACACTAGGAAGCATAGATATAACACACTGGACACGAATATGATACGATACTAAGATACAATAAATTTTAAAAATAATTAACACAATACAGTTATAAATTAAGACTAACTGATGTATAGTATAGGACTTTTAAAAATATAAGACTAATGGCTTGAGTGTGATTCACTCTTGGTGGTTCAGGCCTTTAAAAATCATTTTTTGGTTCTCTAGTCTCTTAAAATAGATGATATAACTGTATAGACATAACAAAAGAACATGAATTTTGTTGTTGGTCATATCTTTAGAGAGTGCAATTTTTGTGCTGGCAAACTTATTTACCTCCGTTGCTCTCTCCTTTACTTTTTGTTGGTGGAATTATGCTCCTCTTTTCATTGCACCAGAATTAAACAGGAATAGAATATACCTACCAAACTATAGATCCATATAGTTTTCCTCATGATGGATTTGGTTTATATATGCTCCCCATGGTCTTTAGTTTTTATATTTTCTTCATCTTCGAATAATATTTCTTGATTTGCAGTTGTGCATCTTTAGTGTCTTGGGGGTGTCAACCTAATTGGAATCACTTGCGCTAAAGGGAAGTTGTAGACCTTGATTTATATATATAAAAAATATATATAAGACTAACATGAAATGAAAATTTTTAAAACACCAAATAAAAT
The DNA here is from genome assembly GCA_013407115.1 of Glycine latifolia. NCBI lineage: Eukaryota > Viridiplantae > Streptophyta > Magnoliopsida > Fabales > Fabaceae > Glycine > Glycine latifolia. The sequence goes on from CM023958.1 coordinate 6,204,459, forward strand.
TAATCTTTTCTAGTAGAGCAAGAATTCAGGAAGAAAAACTCTATAGATAACATCAGGGAATAAAAGATATAACATTCTCCTTTGAAATGCTAGGATTTGCATTGGATCTTCTCAAGTGATATATAATATTATATATGGCTTCTGCACCTTAAAATTGAACTATATTAGCAACCCCTGCTTTCGCTTTCCGATTTCTATAGCTCCAAAGTTTAGAAGGATACAGCTGTTACTAAAATTTAATGAGAATATATATTAATTGTACAATTTTTTTTATATGATTATCTAGTTATGAATTATTATATATGGTAAAATAGTCAATTTTTGTAATAATTAATTTAAAAATCATATTTAATATAATTTTTAATTAATTGACCATGTAAATTACAATCACGGTACATCAAAATTAAACTCTTAATAGTATTTAGACCATAAATGATATCCTTTGACCAAAGTTAATTTAAATGCTAATCTGGTTTTAAAACCTGTTAGGGCCATTTGAACACAGTTGTAGCCCCTATTATATAAACCGAATGAACATTCGTATAATTTAAAACAGAAAGCTAGGGGATGTAGTTTACTTGAGAACATAATAAAGCCAACTAGAGAAAGGTTAGTTTAACATATGTAAATTGGTATATGGTGTGACCTCTACTTTGATACTGTTAATCTTTTTCAATCAGAAAGAGATTCTAGTATATATATATATATATATATATATATATATATATATATATATATATTAAGTCAACTTGATAATTTAACTCGTAATAGTTAATGCTACATACCAATCTAAATTAAACAAACCAAACAGTACTTCACCTAACTAGCTCCGATACAACTTGGATCCCGACTCAAGTGTGTGTGGAGACAAAGCCCTAATCATCAACGTACCTTTCTTTTTTCTATTGTTTTCCTTTTCCCTCTCCGGATCCCTACATATATATTTGTTTGTTTTATAGTACACTATTAAACAAAAGTGCTACAAAACGAATCATTTGTTAATTGAATGAAGGAAGGTGCAAGAAATTAATTAATATTCCAACAAGTTTGATGACAACTCACTTTTAATTATGTGCTGTTTTCTTGCAGAGGCTAGGTAAAGCACAGTTAATTCTTTAACCTGCCAAACCAAATTACAAATATAGTATATGCATAAAGTCAAGAGACGACTCTAAACTTTCAAATTAAATATATGAGGAGGTTCACATGTCACCGAAACAACTAACTCAAATGTGATTTATGTCAACGTTATATGATTTGTTCCATCTTCCAAATATTGTTTTAAGAAGAGCAGATATTTCTATGATGTTACACCTTATAGTACTATTTCTTAAAACAAAGAATATTTGAAATATATATAATTGTCAAATTTCAAATGGCATAGAATGTTCCAATAGCTAAAGAAAGATGGCATCAGTAGTGTGTACAGTGTACACTATGGTGTCACCAGATGTACCTGCAATAAAAGGTGATGATGGATTAAGTTTGATTCGATGAACTGATTATTTTGATAATTTTTTTTTTAAATATACTGTAGATTGATTTGGGTAATCAAACCAACTTATATTTAATATGAACTAATTCAATTATCATTTTGAATATTAATTTTTTAAAATAATTTAATATATAATTAATAATGTTATTTTAGTTATTCTTTAAATTTTTTGAATTTAAAGCGACAGCATTATTGATTAGATAAAACTTAGCCAACTTAATATTATTGAAATTAAGTAAATTTGGATTGGTGAAAGAAAATTTTCTCAACCTAAATCGGAATGATTAAAATCAATCCTTCATTTTTTATTTTTATTAAAAGTGCTTTCAACCTAACTGTTTATCACCCTAATTAGTACTGTGACTACTAAATGAAGGATTATTTTCAATTCAAATCCAAGTCATTCAACGATCAAATTATTTTAGTGATTTTTTCTTTTGTCTTTCTTTCCCCAAACCTTACCATGAAAAGAAATAGAGAATTGAAGGAACAAACTATGGAGCCCAAAGAATCTTTAGTTTTGGTTCAAAAATAATTAATAAAAGCAGCCTCCCATATTAGATAGATACAATACCAAATGGTTAGATATTTATTACTCTTAAATATAAAAAAAATTCCAAAATTATATTAATAAATGAAAGTTAATCACGTGACAGTATTTCTATAATTGGCGTATGTACTGAAAATTTGCAAAGAAAAAAAACAACGAACAATTAGTTTTAATGATAGATGCTTAATTTCCTCCAATTTTTTTATACATGTTTAATTTTTCTTAAAGTCCTTGATTCAAATTGTGTATGAAAAAAAATTCCAACTAGGAGAATTGACACACATTATCGTAGTTGTTTTTAATTCAAATTCAAATAAAATAGTCTTCTATAAATGATATTTGTGATGTAAAAGAATTGTAACAAAAAATTTGCATTAATACTGATGATATTCTAAAACATAATTAATTTTTATTTTATTAATGGGAGAATAATATAATAATAAATATTAATATTTAAAATATTAATGAATATTGGTAAAAAATTAATATCATATAAAAAAATTAAATACAACATTTATTTTGAAATAATTTTTTAAAAAATGTGAAACTAAGCTAATAATTATTTTGGGATAAAGATAATAATAATTAGACTGGAGGGAGTATATTCACTTAACTCATTTAAGGAAATTAACTTTTGTCAAGGCATGGAGCATGTCATCTTTGAAATTACTACTAATTACAACTTTAGTCTTGTTTCCCAATTAACTTGGCAATGCCAATGAAATAATCCAATTCCTTAATTTGGGTTTTCCATTTTCAAAAGGTCCATTGCTTGTAACTCTACCATTAATTACCATTACGATAGCAATGAATTTTCCATTTTGAGGGACCACACGGTCCACAACTGCAGTGCATTCAATCATCGCGGTAAACTCAGAAAAATCATAACTACTGAATGAATATCACGTACTTTGTGGAGTATTTTGTTAATTTAAGTAAATTTAAAAACTTGAAAAAAAAAACTCAAAATTCTGAAAAAATGTACTTAATTATTTTAAAAACTCATAATTAAATTTAATGAAAAATATAGCTTAAAGAAATATGTGAAAATAATTATAACTACTAGATCAGATTCATTCAAAGAAAATTTTGTTTGAATGTATGCCATTTTAAAATATTAAGTAAGATAGTAATACTATTAATTATTTTCTTAAATAAGAGAGATAAGGGATGTAATAAAAAAATTGAAACTAATTTTAATAAAAATAAAAAATTAATTAATAATAAGACAAAATAGGAAATTTTATTATAAACGTTAAAAATAATTGAAGTCTAAATTTTGAATAACGATTTTATGATAAAAATCTAAAATTATAGACTAAAATAAGATGATTTATTTTTCAACAACTAAAAGCAAAATTATCTATTTGAAAGAACTAAAAACATATAGCAAGTACCAACAAATTATGATACTAAGAAATAAATCATATTAAAAGAAAAATATTTATGTTGTATATCTCATAATCTTCAATAAAAATTAATTAATATTTTTGACAAAAACTACTTCTTACCAATACCATAACTTAGAGAAAAAAATATATTAAATAATTTTAATGGTAAAAAAAACAAAAAACATTTAATAAAAAATACATGAACGACATTAAATGTTACACTTTTATTTATAACTTTTATTTTGTATTTTTTAAATGGAGTTCATAATAATAATAAAAATGATCACATAATCATAATATGTCATAATAATTAATAATTTTTATTAAATTTGTTAAAAATTTAATTATTTTATGAAATTACCTTTTAAATTATTGACCCATTGCTTTTTTTTATCTAATTACTTTCTACCTAAATAATGAATATGTGATTAGTAATCCATTAAAATTTAAACTACAACATTTTATATAATCTTTTAAAATCTATAAGAGATTTATGTTAATCTTTCAAAATACTAAGAGAGAAAGAAAAGATCTTAAATTGTAATATTAATTACTTTTTAAACAAATTGTAAAATATTATTGTTTACCATTTGCATTTATTTTCTAAACGAGACTTTCTGTCTTCGGTTCTTTTCTCTCGTAAGTGGCAGTTTCTTCTTCAAACTCGTAACAAATTTTCTCTCTCAATGAAGAAGAAGAAGAAGCCTTCACCTTCCCAATGACACCACCCTTTACTCTCTCCCTCTCCCTCTTCGTCATTCTCACCGTAACCACCGTCCACGGCCTGGGCTCCGCTGCCACCACAGCCGTCACCTACGGCACCGCCACCGTGTGCGGCATAGTCGCCGGGGAGCCCCAGCACCGCATCAAGTGCTCCCGCAACGGCAGGCGCGTCGTCCCCCTCACCCTCCCTAACGTTTCCTTTGACGCCATCTCCGGCGGCCGGAGCTTCTTCTGCGGCCTCCGCTCCGGTGGCCGCAGCCTCCACTGCTGGGACACCGCCGCCCCAAATGCCTCCTTCCGTCCCAAGAGACTCTTCCACAGCGACGTGGTGCAGTTGGCTGACGTGGCAGTTGGCGACTCTCAGGTGTGCGCCAGAGAGGTGCAATCCGGTGTGGTGCGGTGCTGGAGAGGAAGCGGTGGGGTTCAATTCAGTTCTCCTTCGGAGAGGTTAAGGTTTCGTCGCAATAGCATCACATGTGGTTGTGGTTTTTCATGTGGGGTGATAAAAGAGAGTGGAAGAGTCGTGTGTTGGGGTGATGGTGATGAGAGTGCAAATAGAAAAAGTATTAGTGATGAGATTCAAAGAAAGTTTGAGAATTTCACTATGTCAAGTTTGGTTGCTGGAGTGTCTCATGTGTGTGGTTTGACTCTTCATGGGGCTTTGGTTTGTAGAGGGAACAATGCTTCTGGTCAACTAGGAAATAATGATGGTGTTTTGACTTCTTCTTTGGAGTTTTCAAGTCTTGCTTTGGGAGAAGATTTCACGTGTGGAATCAGGACTAGGAATGGTGTTGTTGTGTGTTGGGGTGGTGGTTTTGAAAGTGATGTGGTGAAAGGTGTTTCTTTTGAGTCACTTGTTGCTGGTTTGGATTATGTGTGTGGGTTGACAACTAGGAATTTGTCAGTGGTGTGTTGGGGTAAAGGTAGGTTTTTTCATGTGCCTAGTGAGCTTCCATTGGGTGTGATTCTTCCAGGTCCATGTGTTGAGAGTGCTTGTAGCAGCTCTTGTGGTACATATCCTGATTCTGGTGCTCTTTGTCATGGCTCTGGGAGTATTTGTTACTCTTGTCAAACTGAGGTTCCACTAGCTGTTCCATTGCTTCCACCATCAACAACACAAGCTGTTCCAAAACAAGAACCTTCTTCACGTGGAGGAAGAAGCTTGAGGGAGTTTTTGGTTTTTTTTATTGTTGGATCAGTTGGTGCTTTTGTGGGATTATGCACTATTCTTTATTTCATTTGGGTTTGTGCAAGGAGGTTTTTGTTGAGGAGAAAAGAAGTAGGAGGTAATAGTTCTGTGAAACCTACAACCTCAGAGAGTGATGCATATGTGGATATAATCCCCATGCCTAATGTTGGTTCTAATGGGACAACATTCAGAACTTTTTCTAGTAAAAGTCAGGGATCAAGAAGATTGGGGAGGCATAGGAGTGGTTCATCATCGAAGCATGTCGACAGAACCGAGAGTTTCTCATTGTCTGAACTTGCAACAGCCACTGACAACTACTCACTGTGTAACAAAATAGGTGCTGGTAGCTTTGGGAGTGTTTACAAAGGCATGCTAAGAGATGGTCGTGAAGTTGCAATTAAAAGAGGAGATACCAGTGCCATGAAGAAGAAATTTCAGGAGAAAGAGATTGCTTTTGATTCTGAATTGGCCATGCTGTCACGGCTTCATCACAAGCACTTGGTGAGGCTAATTGGGTTCTGTGAGGAGAATGATGAGAGGCTCTTGGTCTATGAGTTCATGAGCAATGGTTCACTTTATGACCATTTGCATGACAAGAACAATGTTGACAGAAGTAGCAGCATTTTGAATTCTTGGAAGATGAGGATCAAGATTGCATTGGATGCTGCTAGGGGAATTGAGTACATTCACAACTATGCAGTGCCACCCATTATCCACAGGGACATCAAGTCCTCCAATATACTCTTGGATTCAAACTGGAATGCTAGAGTTTCTGACTTTGGATTGTCAAAAATTTGGCCAGAGACTGAGCAAGACTTGATGTCCTTCAAAGCAGTTGGCACTGTTGGATACATAGACCCTGAGTACTATGTGTTGAATGTGCTGACCACAAAGAGTGATGTGTATGGTTTAGGAGTGGTAATGTTGGAGCTTCTCACAGGAAAAAGAGCAGTGTTTAAACCTGAAGATGGGTCAGGCCCTATGGGGGTGGTGGAATACACAGGGCCAAAGATAGCATCAGGAGAGCTTTGGAGTGTGTTGGATTATAGAGTCGGTCAACCAGAAGTGAATGAAGTTGAGTCCCTTGAGATCATGGCTTACACCGCTATGCATTGTGTGAACTTGGAGGGAAAAGAGAGGCCTGAAATGACTGACATAGTTGCTAACTTGGAGAGGGCATTGGCTTTCATTGAGGGCACCCCTACTAGCCTCTCCTATGGTTCATTCTCTGCCCCTCTTGAATAAATCTCATCCTCAAATTCATTCATGAAATTCTTTTTTTTTTTTCCTTTCTTCACTTCAATTTATTCTTCTTTTCTAAGATTATTCTTTGGGTTGTACATGTATGGACTTTAGGTGAAAACATAAGAATTTCTCATCTGAGATATTGAGAAGAGAAAAGAAAAGCAAAAGGATTGATGGTCCATTTTGATCCTCAACAAGTTTTTTACAACCTTTTAAGGTTTTTAAGATTTCATGATTATTGACCTTTGCATTTATTTGTAATTTCCTGCTATATCAAAAATTGCAATGAAATAGCAGCCACAATTTAATTTTTTTATAGTTAGCAATTGATTACTTGAGTTTGCTATAATGTGAAGGTGACTGAATAGTCCTAAGTATTCTGTAAGAAATAATGAGGTCGGTATGTTTGGATTAAAGTTTGTATGCTCAAGTTTACGTCAAACTTAAGTTTATAGAATAAGTTTACAAAAGTATTTGAAGTTTTGCTTCTCCAAAATTAAGTTTGCAAGACAAAAATTTAGTGCATGTTTGGATTAAAGTTTGGAAACTTAAATTTGAGTCAAATTTAAGTCTGTCAACTGAGTTTGGAATATTTCAACTCTTTTTTAAAATTGAATTTTCGAGTAAAATTTTATTCTCAAACATATTTTTGAGGGGTAATCAAACATGATTTCAAAGTGATTTTACTACTTTTGAATCCGCTCATGAGAAATTCAAACATATCCTTGCTCTCAAACATACATTTGGGAAGTAACAAAACACGATTCCAAATTAATTTTATTCTTAAAGATACTTTTGGATCCTTTCACCTAAAATTCAAACATATACGTAGGATTTTTTTTTTTAAGAATAAACATACCCGTAGGTGTTAATTCACTTGCTGGACTTATTGAGTAAGGCCAGCTTATTTTTTTCTTCTTAAACCGCCCAAAAGTATTAGCCATTCAGATTGGTTAACAATTTTGAATAAATTTCATTTAACGAATGCTTGCCTCATCATTTTTTGCTTAATTTAATTGCTGGCCTTGGGGGTATGGGCATGCACAATTAATTAGTGTCAAGGTAAGTCAAATCCTGCCAAATTTAAGATCAAAGCCACGTTGGGGCACATTGATTTAAGCCCATTTTCAACGGAGCCAGCGGCCTTCATGCTTACACGCAAGAGATGGTGATCTGTCCTAGATGATTGTAAATGGATTTGTTTCTCAGGCATTTCTTAGGGTTGATATTAAATTGTGACAATTTAAGCTTCTTCTTTAAGGTAAGTAATAGCGTAGAAATTAATATTAGAAAATAATTACTTGTTTTTTTTATAAAAATATATTTAAATTTTTTTTTTATTCATTCGCTTTATGTATTCTTATTTAGAAGTAATTTTGTTTGAGATATTACAGAGATTTATAGAGATTTAAATGAAAACTTTGCTTTGTTGAATACTCTGCTTCATCTTGCCTATGGAAATTAAGAATATCCTACATTTTTTGTGTAAGATTTTCTTTAGAAGTTAAAGCTTCTAAGGCCATCACGATGTTGCCTTCTTGATACCGTACTTACTGTATTTGATTTAGGGTGAAAAGGACAGAAATAGGAGAAAAAAATTAGTATTTTTCATGTGAGATCTATACATTTTATACTTTTTACTTTAATTCAAAAATTTCTCTTCTATTTCTATCATTTTTATTTTTATCCTCTAAGTCAAACTCACCTTAGAGTCACATTATCTAAGACAATGGTTGATTGAGATATATAAATAGCAAACGTAGCTAGTGGACTCAAAAGTGTTGTGGCATTAGTTCTCCTTGCTTGGTGTCGTAAACTCCCCCACTATGATTCTATTACCGAAACGTCTGATTTTTAGCTTCTTCCTTTCTTTCTTTGATACATTACTAGTGAAATTAGGAGATTGCTGTTACAACATAATATATGATATTTACACAACTTTCCATTATTTTGGATGTTTAAACCATGCTTATAACGGCATATATATACATCCAATAAGCTATAGATTTTGGATTTGAATACGCATCAATCTCAAAAACGGTGATTGCATTTTTTAAAAGGTTAATATTAGTTATTAATTTGTTAGTTTTTTGTTAGTGGGAGGAATTCAAACTCACAAACTCTCCTTCCTCTGCTACTGATTGCATTTGAGTGGCTTCCAAGAAAATTATATAAGGAACTTCACTACTAGATGACCAACTTAAAGAATATTATGTCTGGCAGAAACTTCGACATACATGCAATGCATACTACGTTCTCCCTCCTTTATTAGCATTGAACCCATTTTACAACATGGCTATTACATATCATGCGTGCAAGTTTGATATGATCCAAATGGGAAGGAATCAAATGAAAAGCAAGTTTCTGGAATAGATAAGCAAGTGGCTTTTTAAACAACAAACCACATTCCACCATCAAGCATTTCAACACGATAAAATCTCATTCAAAATTTACTTATCAATCTTGAATAGTGGCGCATTACCGTCAGTCCAAAAGTTTCTGCAATTTTTTTTTACTGCGTCCCAAGAATGTCATTGACAATTAACAACACGGAAAGTTTTAAATAAGCAAAAAGGAACAAAACATGGAATGAAAAGAATAAAACTTATGATGCGTTAAAGAATATCAAAATAGAGGTAACTTCCGTGTGAATGTTCAATGAATAATTCGTGGGTAAGCATGGGTGTTTGTTGTTTGAGTTTAATAATAAAATTTATTAAATAATATAGATTTATGTGAATAATGATTGAAAATATCAATAAAAAAATTTTATAAAAATTATTCTAATATTTTATATTATATGTTAATTATATTGTTATAAATTTATACATATAAATATGTTAAATTTAACATATTTGTATGAGTAACTATTATTTTGAAATTGTAAATAATTAAAGGATAATAGAGATCTATAGAATGTGTTATGATAGTTGGACATGTTAGAATTGTGATGAATTTCAAAAGTAAAGAAAGTCGTTGATAAGAATAATATATATTTGAATGATAATATAAAGTTATTTTTATAAGTAGTTTAGTATGGTCATAACATAAAGTTGAACAATCTAAGTAGAAAAAAATGTGATAGGTAAATGTAGAAATGACTGAGAAGTTTCTTTGGGCAGACATAAATATTGTTCGTTTTAATTTCTCTCATGACACCTATAACCATATACTCTATGTCATCATGCTTGATACTATGATACAATTTTTCATCAAAATTTTATTATTCATTAACACTTTTGTTCTCATGGCAGCTCTATTCCTCATGGTCCTGACGAATGATAGTGAAATATAAAAAATAAAATAAGCTTCTAAAACCTAAATTCAAAGAACATGATAAATTATATTATTTTTGTTAATAGAGTAAATAATATATAGATGAAGTGATCCCAAAAGTAAGAAAAATTATGTGATAGTCATAATATAAGAGAATTTGTGTACAATGAAATCAATAAACCTGTCATGTACGTCATAATTAGTTGAAAATGAATTTGATATATATACAACTTGCATAGGTGGTTGAATTTGTTGATAGCATAACTTTGATTAAAAAAAAAGGTAGGACCATAGAGAAAACAACAGAAAATTTGTATGCAAAATTAATACTCTGTTAGTAAATTTCTCACTTATTTAACTATTCTCTTTCAATTTACCCATGTAATATCTTCATTTCTCTCTATTTTGTCCTACATCTTTTCTTCACTTCTGTTTGTGTCAATGCTCACTTTTATAAAAGTCCTGTATCAAATTTCACAATTGAACATTCCATTGATCATTTATCCGTTCACCTAAATTTCTACAATAAACACCAGTTTTCATTTACTAACTTTTTTTAAACAAATGTAATAGAACTATTGATATAAATAGAAGTAATATTAACAAAAGATAAACAACAATAATCAAAGATTGTATGCAAAAAAATCATATCTTATAAGATAATACCAAATCGACAGAATCAACTGAAAAGTTCCCATATGAAAAGTCGCCTCAAAAGTGTCATAAATTCAAAAGTAAAATGAGAAATACAGAAACATACCCAAAAATGTCATTTTGACATTTGATTAAACACATAATTTGCAAGCAATAAAAAATCAAATAAATATTAAAAAAAATTCTCCAATTATCATCTATTCTTATAAAGACCCGTTTAGTATCTTTTTTTTATAAACTACTTTAATCGATAGGCCATATCAAATAAACCTTTTTGACAAATTTAGTCCATATTCACAATATTAGAGAAATTTTGATGAAGGAGAAAAAACAAAGAAAATAATTAGGTTAAAACAAAATCAACCAAGAAAATAGAAACTAAAAAAATTGTTCACCTTTGTTGCTACAGATCACTATAAATCATGAAAAAAATGTGAAGAAGTTGTAGTCATAGTGACTGACAAAGATATCTTTAGCAAGAGTTGAGATGTTGAATGGTTAACGGAGAAATAAAAAGATATTTCACTAGTTTATTTTTAGAAGAGAGAGAAAATAAATTGAGTGAATGAAGAAGGTAAGAGAAGAGAGAAAAATGGTGAGAAGACAGAGAACATCAGAGAATAAGAATGTTTCAGAGTTAAGAAAAAAGAGAAGATGATAAGGAAGATATTTGAACACACATAACTCTTAAAAAAGTAGTTAAGACAACATATCATCTAGACTGGAAAGATATTTAAAAAACTTCAAGATCTAGCATAGTTTATTAATGACAAAATGAATGTGAAACAAAAATAAGAGAAAGAAAGAAGTGAAGTTCAATAATAATTTTTTCTTCTTGTGATAATTTACCTTTGTTGAAATCAGGTCATAAGCAATTGATCCACTTAAGGTTTTATCTTTTATCACGCCTGTGCAAACCTGACAATAATTAGATTCAACCAATTGAGATGAGAACCAACAACATTGAGAATTATGAAGGGGCCAAAGGAGAAATTGTGAAAATCATAACATAAAATGAAAGGAGACCGCTGCACTCTAGACAATTGTCAAGTAAATTAATAAGAGAAAGAAAGAAGTGGAGTTAAATAATAATTTCTTCTTCTTGTGATAATACACCTCTATTGAAATTAGGCTTTAAACAATGAATCAATTTAAGACTCCATCTCTTGTTACGTCTGTGCAAATCTATCAATAATTAGACTAAGTAAATTGAGATGAGAACCGACATTATTGAGAAATATGAAGGACCCAAAGTAGAGAATTGTGAAAATCATAACATAAAATGAAAGGAAATCATTGCACTTTTCTAAACAGTTGTTAAGTAAACAAGAGAGGAATTACTATATCATCAGTGATTTAGAATCTTTTTAAAAAGAAAAATTAAAATAATATTGAGATTTTGTATTTTTGTAACTGACTAGTACGATATCCTGCGTACACAGGTAATACCATTGGCTACGTGTTAAAGAGATAATGTGTGAGAGTGATGAAAGAAATGATATAATGAGTATTTGAGATTTAAAAGAAAATATTAATTTACTTATCAAAAAGGGGTGCAATTAGCAAGCTTTAATTTGAAAATATTGGAGTACACTTATAAAAAAGGATGTGCAATTAGCAAGTTTTAATTTGGGAATATTGGAGTGCACTTATTAAAAAGAAAGTGCAATTAGCAAATTTAATGTCCAATTACCATTTTGTCCCTATTTATTGCTAAGGTTCAATCAACTGGAAAGGTTAAAAATGAAATTTCATATGCCTACTCTTTTCATATAGATATAGTAGAATATAGTAGATAATTAAAAGTCTTTCAACTTAAATTTCTTTTAAGTCTTTGAGGCCTATCATAGTAGTGCTGCTGTTAGCGTATGAAAAGCCGCTATTTTGACCGTATAATACTATTGAAAATCACTTAGGTATTTGAATCATAACTTACTCTCCATTGCAAGCCCTTGACTACTATTATTACACGTTACATGTGATATGAAATATTATCAACTAATTGGTCAGTTATGCATTTCCCCCACATGGTCATACCTTGCTGGAATACCTCAAGAAAATAAATTATTAGTTTTACCGTCTCTGTAGTTCAAAGTGTAATAGTCTATGACTATTCGACCATCAAGTTTGTATTGGTTTGAATGTGTTTGCTACGGAAATTATTATGATGAAAAAGATTTTCTTTTTTTTTTTTTTCAAACCAAGGTATCTTTGTCAAAAGTTAAATACTAATATTTTAAGGTACTAAAATTCATTTAAGGAATTGACTTCTCCCAATAAATATTTATCCATACACACTAATCGAGCACATGCTTAAAAACAAAGTTATCTATCAATCATACCATCCCACATTGGCATCCCATATTGGTTATGATAATAGTATTGTGAACTCTCTAAACATTCACTGGGAAAACCCATCCCTGCTACAATTTTACTCAAGTTACAACATTGTATATTGGCTTAGATTGTTTTATCTTAATTTTGTTGTAATTAAGAAATTTATGCAAAATAAAAAAAGAGGGGAAAGACCTAGAAAGGAATGAAAATGAAACTGTTGTAAATGATAACCTAAAAGGCACTATATTTTTACAATATTTAATAACGTGTAAATGTTGACTGAGATTCCATGTTCTTGGATGTGTAAAATCCTTTAGTATATTTGTGGTGTAAACTAGAGGTGATATAACTAGACAGGTTTGAGATTGCAGGGAGGTTTATGTGAAGGGAATGTAGTTGATTTATTGAGGAACATCCTCTGCTTCTCATCAGCAAAGCAAAGCACAGATTCTACACAAACTTCCAGGGCAGTTGGTGGTGGAGTAGGCTTGAAGTCTTGAAGTTTTGAGTATTCAGAAATAAGGTGGAACATGTAATCATAAATTCGATCCATGTTCAAGCTTCCCATCAAATCTTGCCCTCTTTTCCCTATAGCTTCTGCCTGTAACAATATAAATGCAACTATGTAAATAATCAAATTCATTGGGGTACATTTTCTCTCTCTCACACACACATTGTACAAGACGTTCAATAATTAAGGTACCCGGAACTCGCGGCTAATTGCAGTAACAAAACTAAATAAGATTGACAGTTTGAATCCTTTCATGTTGGTAAGAAACATGACAATGTCACGTTATGAGAGAAAAAGACACCAAATAATTATAGTAGGACCTTTCATTATTTGAGTAGGGTCCATTAATTTAATTTTGTGTTTCTCATAACATATGTCATGTTCTTTACTGACATGAGACAACCCTCATTCCAATTAATCATGGTCTTTCTTGAATTTTCCAGAAAAAAATGACTATTTCATTTCATTTTGAGCAGTTAAATTGAACATTCATTCCGATTTCCTACCATTTGGATTCGAAAATTCAACCACACAAAATGGACAATCATGATGTATTTCAACATATAATTCTAAACATGTGGGCCTTTTTTTTCACCTCAATCTCCATGTGCTAATGTCTGCTTAAAGAATCTGTTGGACTTAAACAAAATTTTAGATTTTTATTTCTAGTTTCTTTATGAACACCAATATATGGGACGGAAAAATAATACTTAAAAAAGAGTTGGAGAGACGGTATAATGACATAAATATTAAACAATGAGTAAAGAAATACCTCTACTGGGTGTTGGTTTCCCCATTCTACAGCATACTTTATAGATGGACATAGATTTAGAGGATCAACAAGCCAAAAATTATGGTTTGGAATTAGGCCACGGCTGAAAAAATCTTCATACTGGGGTGATATAATTAATGCAACAGAACCACATGAGAGAATATATTTCAAACTCACAGACCATGCATACCCTTCTGCATAGATCTTATACCTGCAGGAAGAAGACATTTAAGGGGATGATGGAAAGGGCAATAATCAGCAGCATGATAAAATAAAATCCTACGATAAATGTGACTTTTCAAAATGGAACACAAATACAACTTAATGACACCCAACTTTGTGTAACTTTTTAATTTACTCTTCAATATATGTTTAAGCACTGTTAAAATGAAGAAGCATCAGCAAGTTCTTCTATAATGTGCATTATTCATGTTAAAAAGAGTCCATTTATATTTAGTGTGCATTGTGAGTTGTGACCCATCTAATACTCACCGATGATTACACTGATTTGAAAGTTTTGACTGCTTAAAGCCACTTCTAGCTGCTTCCCCCCAATCCTGCAATGCATATCAACATACACATCAGACATAATTAATTTGGTAAGCAAAGCATATTGAAATTACGAAACACAATTAAGGTCAAAATTATGCAAATCTGTTTAATCTAACCTGACGCATAATCTCTGCTCCCCAATTCCTAGAATCATTACAATTTATTAATTCAATACGAATAGGAGATGCAACATCTGGGTTTCCTTTCCAGTATGCCCATGGTAACTTATTTTTCCAACTAACAGTTCGAGAACCTCTTTTGATATCTGGGAACTCTTCCTGCCAGGGTCGTATGTTTATTTCTGACCTGAGCAACAAATGTTCAACAGATTCACATTCAAGTCAAAACAAACACATCAGAATTACCAAGTGTCTAACATTCACTTCTCACTACACTATAACACATCAACATAATTATAAAAAAAATTTGGCAAAAGAAAATAGATTGTCTTTTTTAACACAAGGTCTCCTCTCACAACTTTCTGGCATAAGAAAAAACAAAATTTCTATCTTTACAATACACAAATAAGATATATTAACTCAAAAAAATCTTAAAAAATTCAAATCACGATATGCATTTAAATTAAGTGTGAATGCTATAACACTCATCATATAATAAAAAAACAGGACGAACATAGTTTATTAACATTGGTCTTAGTAATTCCCGTCCCAATTTCTTGAAAAGACATTCCTTTTCAGAGTTTGTCTTCAAAATACAAAAATAACAATGCACATGTCTTTAAATTTTAAAGAACCAAAAAGTGAGTGTACATTCAACTTAAAGGTGAACTATTTTTTCCTCCTCAGTAAGAGACTAATTTATCAAAATATTAAGATCTATTTAAAAAATTAACATTTTCTAACAGATATTATTCTTTACAAATGAATCTAGAGATCGAACCTCTAATATAAGCCTAGGTGTCAACTGTCAATCGTGAACCATGTTGGCTTGTCAACTTTAAGGTGAAAAAAATATCATTTTAAATACCCATTGCACAATAAACAGGTGGATTCAAAATCAAAGGCATTGAATTGAAAGACACACAAAAAGCAACAAGAAAAAAGGTGACATTTTGGCACAACCCCAATAAAAAAACTTACCAACCCCAGAAAGACCAATCCGGAAAAGGGATGTCAAAGTGTTCCTTAGTGGTGCAATACCGAAAGAGAGGCAAAGGCATTGCTTGGTGTTCAGTCCTATTAACAGAAGGCTTATCCATGCAATCAAACATCATATCCACATCAGGCACCTTCCCAGGGTACCTCCTCATAAGCTGCAACAACCCCCACAGAGTAAACATCGCCCTACTCTGCACACACGCATAGTACCAATCCACAAACACCTTCCCTTCAACGATCACCACTCTGAACGCCGCGTACCGCTGCGCCGCCGCCACGTGTGCCTTCGAAATCCGGCTCTCCGACCATGGAGCCAGGTCCCTGTGGATCGCCCGGAAAAACTCCGGGCACTCCTCCCGGCCGCCGGCGAAGCTCCGACGTGAGCCGCCGACGCCTCCGGCGGCGTAGCGGCACGTCAAGTAGGAGCATTGCAGGATTTTGTACGCGCGCTGCTGGCGGGACTCCTCGTCGAAGGGCTTGTGGGGGAAGACGTGCCACGGCGTCGGTTCAAGGTTGTGACCCACCACCGTTCCGGTCCGCGAAGCAACGTCGTCCACCTGTTCGACGAAATTACCCAGATAAGGAAAAGTTACTGAAAGCGCGAAAAAATTATGCAAAGTGAATAAGGAGAGGAAAATGGGAAGTGGGCAGGGAGAAAAAAATGATGGGGTCGGGGAAAGGAAGAACCTTATAGAGGAGGAGTCCGGTGAGGGAGAATAGAGCAAGAGCTATAACGCAGGGAATCAAGTACGTGGGGGAACGAGGAGTGTGCTTGGAAGAGGGTCCCATGTTAGATGAAGAAGAAGAAGAAAAGAATTGAGAATGGTGAAGAAGAAAAACAAGTAGAAAGAAGAAGAAAAATAGTTGTTTTGATGCATTGTGGTTGTGGTGTTGAGTGGCGCATGCAGTTACTTGTGGAAAAGGCGGGGTCCTATTTTGAGACACTTTTAGTCATTTTAGTTTTTTTTTTTTTTTTTCTCGTGGTGGGGAAGGGTCCCTATGCCCTACCATATGGCACGATATAGTGATGGCATTTGCATGAAATGCCACAGCAGGTACGTAGGGGCCACGTGGTGAAGGGTTTGAAATGTTGAGAGATTATGTGATGATGGGATATTTTGGCTTTGCTTTGTCTTGTGACCTTTGTCTGGTGCTCCATGATTGCATGACAGAGAAAAAGTGGAGGCACGCTCGATTTAGAAATTTTACTGAACACATGGTGGACAAGGCTTGCCGCACCGAAACTTGAGTGGGAACTGTTTGCTGTTATGACATTTGGACGTTTCTTCAAAATTTATTACCACCTTTGAAGCCACTTGTAAAATGCCAACGTTCTTTCTCCATCTCGTTACTTTCAAAGATTTTTCTTTTTTAGTAAAAGTAAAGTTAGGTTACGAAGGTTGGAATTACACTTACAAAGAAAAAGTATACTTTATTGATTAAATTACGGCTTGTTTAGTTTAGGAAAACTTTTTTTATTTATTTTAATCTCCTCCTATGTATACGCAACTTTCAACGGATAAAAAAAATATACAACTTTCGTATATTTTAATTATACTTTTAAGATAACTAAAAAATCAAATATGAAAAGAAAATGTTTTTTAAATTTCAAATAAAGTATTTTAAAAATATTTTTCAATTTAAATATTGTTTTCTTATTATAATTATAAGTTAAAATATATTTTAAAAATATGCCATTGAATAGTATTAGATATATCTCTTTTAACAAAAAAGTAAGTATATTATATAAAAATACATTTAATTTTTAATTTTTTTAAAATATTTTCATTAATTTATTATTTTAAATAAAAATATTGTTAAATTATATAAGGATAAATTTAATTTTTTATTATAATTTTTATAATTTAAAAGTAAATTTAAATAGAAAAACATGTGATTCTGTAAGGAAATTTTGCTTCCCATAAAAGAAAGAGAATAAGATATTTGATGTGCTTTATTTTTAGAAAAAAAAATAGTTCAGACAAATAAATAAAAAGCATAAAATGGCTTATTTTATTAAAAAAGTGCTACTTTTCCAATAAAAGCAGAAATATTGCACTTATTAAATTGAACTAAGTAAAGACTATTGTTCTTTGTTCTTATTCTTATTATCATGTGATTTTTTGTGATACAATTTAAGGAAATTTTGTTTCTAATAAACAATGAAAATAAGATATTTCATAATGGATCGGAGTTTCATAAGTATAAAAATTAATCATTTACTAAGGACATATAAGTTTATAGGTAATAAGAAAAATGAATTGTTGTTGATTATAATTAAAATCATAATTAAACCCCAAAAGTAAAAAATAAGCTTCTCGAAATCACTGAACAAGGATGTGTAACAAAACAAATCGGCAATTAACAAGCTATGAATCACTGAATCCTACATTTAACTTCTTTTCCCCTTAGCTACACACATATACATGATACATCTATATGCCAACCTTTTGGGGGCAACACCTTTGAATGGGATAATTAAGCATACATCAATTAGTGATTTAACTGTGTTACGCCCAAAAAAAAAGGGAAGGTGAGTAAGATAAGAAATTATATATATACACCCATGCCACACATCTAATTAATTAAACTGTAAAAATTTTCCTTACTTTCTTCAATTTCCTTTGTGCATATGGGACATGTGCAAGCTTCTGCAGCAATTCTAGAGAGGGACAAATGTAAGTGTTTGATAGGAAACTCTTTCTAGCTACCATAATTAATGTTAAACTCAAAATTAATGTTAATCCATGAAACTCTTTCTACCATAAAACAAAAAAAAAATTACTAGTAGATTTCTGTTTTATGGACACTATAAAGGAATATGTTTTTTGAAACTTTAAAGTTATAGTAACATTTTTCTAAACATAATTACTACCAAAGTAGTAAGAAATGTACTAAATGGAAATTCTATTATTATCATTTTCATCAATAATTATTGGCTGTAAAGATTTGTTGGATATATGTATATGCTAATAATTTTTTGGCCAACTAGAAATTTTAACATAGTGCGAGGAAATAAAAAAGATAAGAAGAAATTTCTTATTTAGTTTTTTAATCTTATTTTTTATTTAATTTGATCCTTTAAATTTTAGAAAATTCATTTTAATCATTTATATTTTTAAAAAAAAATGATCTTTTCATCAATTTTAAAATAATACCTGTTAATAATTTTAAAAAATTATAAAAAAAACCAAAATGATCTTCTCTTCTTCCTTCTCTTTCCTCTTCTTAGTTCTTCACTAAACAACATAGCTCAAGAGAATAAGCTCCCGAATTTCATATCTCAATCAGATCTATATCGCGAGGACGATGTGTTGGAGCATCACCGCAGAGAAAGGGTTACCGGTGAGGACAAAGTTGAGGAAGATGCATTGGAGCACTACGACAGAGAAAGGGCTGTTGGTGAGGACAAACTTGAAGATTCAGAGAAGGGTCTGTCAACAGTTAGGACAAAGTTGAAGACGATGCGCTCAGATCCAATACACAAAAGCTTATGGAACCTCTTTGTATTGTCTAGTGAAGAACAAGGAGAAAGAAGGAGACAAAAGAAGAAGAAAAAACTGATACATTTGTGATGATTTTTAACTGTCAATTTGGAAGAATTATTAATGATGTTAGTTCAAAACAGAAGGAAAGATTATTTTGGTCCTTTTTTAAAAACATAAGAAATTAAATTGAACCAAAAAATAAGATAAGAGACTAAATTGATCAATTGGCCTAAATATAAAAGTACTGTATAACCTTGTTCCAAATGCAAAGCACGCTACCGAATGACCACATGGGAGAATGAAACAATCCCTTTGAGCATCAAAGCAAATGACACACAAATGCTGGAGATCATTGCTAGTTTCCCCTTCCCTTGATGACTTTCCTTCCATAGAAGAATTCCCTGCAATGCAAGCCGCATTGTGAGATCCTCTTCTTCATTAGAGAGATTCATCAGATGAACCCCAACTTGAAAGAACATCATCTTTACTAGGCAGTAGTGGAGCTTGTTCTGAAATCAGTTGCACTTGTTGGAATCCTTCCCTTTCTTCACCATTAGTTTGGAGCATTTTGAAGATTTTCAGGGCAAGTAAGACTAGCACGGGTACCACACCTGTATTAATCACATGATGTACAGTTAATAAATTGAGTCCTTTCCAAACTTTTGACCAAATTCTTTTGTCTAATTAAAGGGATTTTGAAAAATTATACTACCTGATCCTGTTAAATATATGATCCGTCTTTGTTCATAAGATACATTCACATCAAACCTATCTTCATCAGAAACACTCTGAAAGATAGATCAGTTGAAGTTAAACAGATTTTGAGACCTCCATATACAGGATAGGATAGTATTTAGATTAGGGAAATGCTATATATATGGACAACTAATGTGCCTAACCATTGGATTACATGTGAATTAGTGCAGAAGAGTTATGCTGTGACACAAATCAACATATAAAATTTGCAAAATATAATCCAATAGAAAGTCAAAACTATATTAGATGGTGATCAACTGATCATAACTAAGAAAGTTGGATTCATTTACCTCTCTGTCACCTGGAGTTGTTAATATTGCAGTGTTTGACTCCAAAACAACAAGGTTTAATAATACACGTAACCATTATCCAAAGAACATCTGTGGCTTGTGAAGGTTGTATTGTAGATACTAGATAAGTGCATTTGAAGTTCAATTCTACCTGTATGTAGATGTTACCATTTTATGTTGTCATGGTAATACCATATATTTGAAGTTGAATGAAGAATATAAATATATATTTGATCATAGTACTGATTGTTTCAATAAATACCTCTACATTTTGAAGGTTCATATTGTCAACTGCCACATAAAAAGTAAATGATTGTGATATTTTCTGTGTGATGCTGCCACTTCCTGCAAGTAAAATAGACAAATAATATAAATGATAAGATCAGAATAAAAAGAAAAAGCATCGAGCATATGAGCACAGTTTTTACTGTGAGATATACCATAGATAATAGTATTCCGGTACAATGTTGTATTAGGGAATAATGGGTCCTATTTCCACTCAACAAGGGTTTCTCCTCCTGCATTTTTGTGTAAGATTAGTGAGTACATATAATGTATGCAATATATGTTAATCAAAATTCAATCAATCACCTTGATAGACTGCACTAACATTGAGTTGATTTTTATCAAACGTGAGCAGTAGGGTCCCAATTGTAAATTTCCAGACCCACAAAAGCCAAGAGCAAGAGCAAAGCATGCTGCTTGTAACAAAGATAGACAAAAAAATAATAATTCACATTCAACTTGGTTAACAAATTTCCCATTTCATTATACAAGATAAGAATCTAAAGCTATGACTATGAGCACAAAAACTGGTTAATCAACACCATCCTGCTTTCCAAATCAATTTACAAGAAAGCAAAGCAAAACATAAAATTCATGTAGAGTACTACGGATATTATTAGAACAAATTACACTAACATCCTCCCAAGGTATATTGAGATTGCACATGACTTCATGCTTTACTTAACGTATACAGCAACTCCCTTATGCGGTACACAGTATAATGTGTATTTTGAATAACAGGGAAGTCATTGTAATGTATAAATGATATCAACATAATATTTTTCAAATAATTAAGAAGGACTAGTGTAAGGGTCAAAAAGAGAGGATATCAAAGAATTTTGAGGTCAAAAAGTGTTAGTATACTTTATTCTATTTTTTTTTTACCAAAGAAAATTACTGCTTTTCTATTTCTCTAATTTTGTTCAATATTATAGAAAGGAACATTATGATAAATGGTGACCTGATACTTTGTTCGAGTAGATTGGGCTAGAGTCCAATCTTGCAGCAACGATTTAGCTCTATGCCAAACTGTAGCAACAGTTTCTTCCACTAAATTCCAAAGCTTCTCATTCCTCCGTTTCCACAGGCTCCATGACAACATGCACATTTACTCAAGTTTTCTGATAACTCCCACACAGAAACTTCCCGAACAGGTAAGAAAATAGTGGAATGAATTCTCCAGACGGGAACGAAATATTGGGGGTGGGGGAGGGGGTGATGTGTAAAAGAGCTTACATAAACACTTGAAAGATTTTATAAATTTATAAAAGCATTAAAAAAACTCACAAAACACTTAAAAGTTGCCATTCTTTACCTTTCAAAAGAAGAGAATGGAAAATATGATCATTCCAACGTCTTTAAGTGGGTGTAGGGTTGCTCATGGTTTAGTTATTGATATAATTATACTCATAATTGGAAGTGAGAAAGGGTCAACAACAGCTCTGGTATTTCACAACAATCTATGGTAGTCATGTTCCTTCAATGAAATCTAGTCTGAGGAATTTTTTTAAGGACATATAGTGACCATATGGTGGTGCCCTGGGCTATTATCGGGGACTTTAATACAATTTTACATGAATCTGACCGAAGTGGTGGTGTTGAATATCCTAGCCATAAGGGGGTGAGGGCTTTTAGAAAGGTCATGGAATATTGTCACCTTTTGGATGTTGGGTTTGAAGGACCTAATTTTACATGGTCAAGGGGAGATTTATCAATGAGACTTGATAGGTTGATTGTGAATCAGGCTTGGAGGTTGCAGTTTCCTAGAGCCATAGTCACCCACTTGTATCAGTACAAGTCAGATCATAAACAACTTCTTCTGAACCTTAATGTTGGGGTTCCTCCTAATAGAAGATAAGGCCGTTTAGATTCTAGGCTGCCTGGCTCACTCACCCAGGTTTGAAAGGGGCAGTGGATAATAGCTGGAAAAGAGATGATGAATGGAATACAAATATGACCAATTCACTTAAAGATTGGAATAAGAATGTATTTAGCAGTATTTTCAAAAAGAAACAGGAGTTGCATAGGAGACTGAAGGGTATTGACACGAAGCTCAATGAGGGTCCTAATAATTTTTTATCCTTGTTGCAAAAAAGATTTGTGGAAAGAGCTGGAGGATGTTATGTTCCAAGAAAAAGTTTTATGGTTCCAAAAATTCAAGTGCAGATGGTTGAAGTACAGGGATAAGAACTCACGTTATTTTGACTGTACAACCATTATCAGAAGGCAGAAAAATGTTATTTCTCACTTGATGGATGAAGATGGGAACTGGGTGACAGATTCAACTTTAATGGAGGGGATGGTGACTGATTTTTTCAAAAATTTATTTACCCAACAGGATATTCATGAGACTTTCTGTCTCAAAGGAAGATTTCCTCCATTGGAAGACAATGAGATTGATATTTTGAGCAAAGAGATATCAGATGAAGAAATGAGGAGATTTGTGTTCCTTATGGGTAGTTATAAGGCTCCCGGTGAAGATGGTTTCCAAGCTTTATTCTACCAGAGCCAATGGGAGGTGGTAGGTCATATTATTTCAGTGGCAATGGAGAGCAAATTCTGGAGACCCTTTAAAGTGGGAAAAAATGGTCCGTCGATTTCTTACCTAGCATTTACTGATGATTTAATATTTTTGCCAAAGCTTCTATGGATCAGGTGGAAGCTATTTCAGCATGCTTGGGTTTATTCTGTTAAAGTTCTGGAGAAAAAGTCAGCAACGAGAAAACTTGAATTTTCTTTTCTCAAAATGTGCACTGGAGTGTTAGAGAAGAAATCAGTCATGGTTTGAGTTTCCAAAAAGCGGATGATTAAGGGAGATACATGGGGATAAATCTTCATCACAAGAGAGTATCAAAGTCCTCTTATAGTTATATCGTGGAGACTGGAGAGAGTGCAAAAAAGGCTTAGTAATTAGAAGACAAGAAATCTTTCCTTTGCTGGAATATTAACTCTAACTAAAGCAACTTTGAGTTCAATCCCCATGTATGCAATGCAATTTATGTTCTTACCTAGATCAATTTGTGATAAGTTGGACCAAATTTGCAGGGGTTTCCTTTGGGGGGACACTAGCAATGAGAGGAGGATATAATGGGTGTGTTGGGAAGCTCTATGCTCACTTAAGGAGATAAGAGGGCTGGGGTTGAGACAAGCTCGACATGTAAATGATGCATTTATGATGAAAATGGCGAGGGACCTTTGCACTAGAACAAATAGTCTGTGGGTTCAAGTTATTAGAGCCAAGTATGGTTGTGGAGAGGAGGGGTTGCCTGTAGACTGTAGTAAATAAAAGAACAAATGGCTCCAATCTGCAGGCGGGAATTAAATCGATTTGGGACAAGTTTATAGAAAATTGTCAGGGGAAGGTGTCTTATGGAAGTTCAACAAAATTCTGGCTTCAAAATTGGATTCCGGATTTTGGTTGTTTGGCCGAACTAGCAACTAGGGAGCTTTCTGGTGAGGATTTAAACAAGTGTGTAACAGATTTGGTGGTGCTTGGGGGTGTTTGGATATTCAGAGTGCATATAGAGTGGTTGCTCAATTGGATGGAAGGCAAAAAATTCCCATTTTTATGTTGATTTGGAGGTGGATAGGATATGAGAGAGGAAGGGTATTGCTAGAGGAGCTCTCCCAACAAATCTTGCTCGATGGAACAGAAGAATATCTACAGATTTTTTGTGTCCTATGTGCAAGAAGGAACCCGAGATGGTTTTGCATTGTTTGAGAGACTGTGATAAACCAGGAGTCTTTGGAAGGAAGCTGGACTAGTTTTCACTAATGTTTTCTTTTTTGCAGATAATTTTGAAGATTGGCTCACTAAGAATATAAGTGTATCTCCCTTGCTTAATTCTCTGTGGCATAGGCGGTTCGTTATCTTGATGGATTTGATGACTCTCTATCTGATGCGGTTTCGAAGAGCAATCATAGTAGAGCAAACTTATGGTGGGTGCCTCCTCCAATTTGGCACTGTACATATTAATGTTGATGGAGCTGGAACTACTAAGGGCCCCAAAGTTGCATGTGGAGGGGTTATAAGAGATCATTATGGTAGTTTTCTTGGAGCTTTTGCTTGTAGATATAGGTACTGTTCTGTTATACAAGCTGAATTATGGGGCATACTTAGTGGGATCAATTTAGCTAAGGAGAAAGGATATAGGAAGATGGATATTCAATCAGATGAAGAAGAGGCTATTCAAATGATCCAAGGATTAGTCAATCAAAATCAGCATGAGAAAGTTATTTTGGATGAGATCAACGCTTCCATTGTGCTTGCATTGACAATTCAGTTTTTTCATGTTTAAAGAGAATGCAACAAGGTTGCAGACTTGTTTGCTAAGAAGGGGTTAGTTTATTTTGTAGACATACCTATTTTTGCAATATCAAATATCCAAGCTGAAGTTGTTAGCTTTGGGTAGTTTTTCTTTGTTTTCGGGCTTTTCCTCCTTGTATGCTGCAAAAAGAAGTAAACACAACAAACACAGCTTTGAACTAGTCATTGTTTTCTAATTTTTTAATGCACAAGTATTGTTTTAATTACGTTTCTGATATATAGATTCACACCTCTCATTTTTATTTATGCACCCTATTCCTTTTTCTAAGACTTTTTTTTCCCAAATTATCCTAATAAAGTATTCTTCTTCTTCCCAAATTACAAACCACACCCCCTTTGATAAACATTTGATTTTTAGGAAAATATTGCAAAATTGTGTTAGCAATTGAAGTGCTGAGTATCTGTGCTGAGTATCTGAGATGTGTAACTGTCAGAAAGGATTATACGAGAGCGAGGGAGAAAAATATGAGGGTAGTTTGGAGGGGGGTAAATAGAAGGAGTGTAGAAGTAAAAAGCACCCGAAATTGAAGGAGCCCAGGTAATCAACAAATTGGATCACGCAATTTCTTCAAAGAAATGCTTACGTGTCACATATTCATTGGTTAAGATGACGAATGAAAACCGAGACTTTCTCAGATATAAGGACAATCCCAACATCGTTTATTGTGTCTCACTCACATCACACACACTCTCATAGTTGTAGCGGCGAAACTGAGATTGTAGAAAGAATGGCGAAAACGACGTCGTTGCTGCTCTTTACACTGCTCCTCTTCGGAACCCTAGCTCTCATCCAGGTCTCAATTTGCCTATTTAAATTTTAGATTTACTCCGATCTCTGGGGATCAAGGGAATAATGGGTCAACAATTGAGCTTGAGATCGAGATTCATTTTTGTCAGGGGAATAATCTATTATGATATCATATTAATGTAAAATAAAATTCCATGTTAATGAAAAATATATTAATTGCAATTGGGTTTGGTCACACATTTATTCTCTTCCCCCCATTTTTGTTTTTTATTTAATTTTGTGGCTAATGTGTGGGTTCACATTCACAGGCGAAGAAATCGAAGGAGGATTTGAAGGAAGTGACCCACAAGGTTTACTTTGATGTTGAGATTAATGGAAAAGAAGCAGGTCATTGAGCTTAATTAATTCCTCCTTACGCCTTTTATTCACTCTGTGTTGTGTCTATGCTTTGCTTTCGTTGATATGATTCTAAGTAAAGTGAGATGATTGAGTAGAGACTTATTTCTGCTTAGAGTAATCTTCTAAAAATTCTATTTTAGTAATGTTTTTGCGCACACTTTCACATAAATCATTTCTCATGACCAAATATTAAAACTTATTTAACCAGCAATCTACCTAATGGCAGGAATAGTGATTCATAAAAAGTGAAATATTGGTTAAATAAGTTTGGTATTTGGTTAGTGGAAGTGATTTGGGATTTCGTGGTGATGTGATGGGAGTGGAACTGGAATTGTGTGTGTGTGTGTGTGTGTGTGTGGATTCTTTTCTTATTAATGAATCCTCATTGCAAAATCCCAAATGATCAGAATTCCCTATTCCCTATATATGTAAAATTGAAACTTGGAAGGTAGAATCTAGGGAGAACTTATCTCCGCTAGGGAATTGATAGGTGAGGAAATTGTCGTTGTTAGAGGTATAGGTTTTTTTTCCTTGATCAGGTATCCTCATAGGTAAAGCTGTAAGATAACCCTTAGGCTGGGGATGATGGTTAGATACTAAAACCATTCCCAGAATGGCAACTCAAATTACAAGTCAAATTCACCTGTGGTCACAGTCCATTTCTGCTATAGTTGATAGATAAGTCGGTGTAGTGTTGTTAAATGACACTGCCATAGTTTGTTAAGGGAGGCCCACTATGGTGGCACATAGACCGCAATGGTGTTCTATATGGCGGAATTTTGGCTTTTTGACATCAGCAATTGATAATAGAGTTGGT
This sequence comes from Glycine latifolia, assembly GCA_013407115.1. NCBI lineage: Eukaryota > Viridiplantae > Streptophyta > Magnoliopsida > Fabales > Fabaceae > Glycine > Glycine latifolia. The sequence goes on from CM023958.1 coordinate 6,231,382, forward strand.
GTTTCATTATTTTTTTTTCCCCAGAATTGAGTTTCAAATTTTGACCTTTGGTATGTATGCTATGATGATTGACTTTCCAGGTCGTATTGTAATGGGTCTTTTTGGGAAGGCTGTTCCAAAAACTGCAGGTTGGGTTTTCAAGTTCTATGTGCTTTGATTCTTCTCAACTATCATTGTTAACGTTAACTAAAGACTTGTTTTGATTTCCATTTCTGCAGAAAACTTTCGAGCACTTTGCACAGGTGAGCTTGTGTTTTCTGCTTCCATATATTGTTTTATCATATAATCAGAGAACTTGTTTCAATTCCTTTATAAGGGTTTCTTCTTCAGCTGTTTTACAGAAATAAGTGAATAAATAGATTCTCTCAATGTAAGAACTGATGAGTAACAATTGGCCTAATTAGACTGCTTTACGTATGAGAACAAATTGAGGACAGATGTATTAGGACATAGTCGAGTTCTTAGAGACAAGGTGGATTATGTGTTGTTCACTTGTTTCTTTTATATTTGAGTTGTATACTTGTATTGACATTTCCTCCTCCCTTTCTTAATAACATTAGATGATGATATCACTGTTTGAATTTATAAGGTGCCTATGTTCATCTTAAAATTTAAAATATATTATATACTTAATTTTACATTTTTACTCTTGTTTGGTCCTAATTATTAGGGGAAAAGGGAACTGGTAAAAGTGGAAAGCCTCTCCATTACAAAGGTAGCTCATTCCATAGAATTATTCCTAGCTTTATGCTTCAAGGAGGTGATTTTACACTTGGAAATGGAATGGGTGGAGAATCAATTTATGGAGAGAAGTTTGCTGATGAGAACTTCAAGTTAAAGCATACTGGACCAGGTAATATTCTTTTTTCCCCCTCCTTTTTATTGTTATAGTGTTGGCTAAACATAAATTCAAATGAATCTATGATGGGATTAAATCTTTTTTATTATTTTATGTATGAACAGGACTTCTATCAATGGCAAACGCTGGTCCTGATACCAATGGTTCACAATTTTTCATTACAACTGTGACAACTAGCTGGTAATTAAATCTAGATCAATAACTTATTGCAGAAGAAAACAAATATCAAAATCTTATGTTCTACTGCTTACTAAATTATTTTTCTCTTTTCATTAAAGCATATTTGTAGTGCATAATACTTCAATTGTGCTATGATCTTATGATATACATCAATTTATGAAGGCCTGTATTTCCTGTAACCATTTATGCAGATTGTGCAGTGTGACTTTAGATATATGAACGAGTTTCTTTGGTATTCTATTTGTCATAAATGTTGTTGCCATGCATTACTAACTACTAATGTATACATCTATTTGATAGGTTGGACGGAAGGCATGTTGTTTTTGGTAAAGTTCTTTCTGGAATGGATGTTGTTTACAAGGTTGAAGCTGAAGGAACACAAAGTGGCACTCCCAAGAGCAAGGTTGTGATTGTTGACAGTGGTGAACTCCCTCTATAATTGTACTTCTTGATTCTCAATCAGGACTTGTTGAAGGTGTTCCCAGTTTTCATTTCAATTCCATCTACGAGACTACTTATCTTTTATAAGCATGTTCTAATAGACCAATGATTAGTTGTATGTTTGTGATACTCAGTAGATTAAGTTATCCCCCTAATTATAATACGGAAAATGGCATTTGTGAACATGAACGTTGTATTGGGAAATCTAAGTGAACATGGCTGTCGAATATTAGCAGCTGCCCTTAATGTGGTATCTTGACCTAGGAAAAAAAATTGGCACACCATCAATTTATGTTCTGCATTTATGTTGCAATTTGACCCTTTAGTCCTCATTGTGGTTTTAGCTATAGTCAAACAAGTTAATATAAACTTATATGTCCTTATACTGGTAATTAATGACGAGAGCATGTTCCTTAAAGAATAGTTTATTTTAACCATATAATTATAATGTATGGTTAAGATGGTTTTTTTTAAGTATACTTGTATGATTTAGATGAATTTCTTTTTTTACAATTTTAGTAAACAATGATAATATTTCAACTGGATAAATTTTATTAATTCTAAAAATTGGTGGAGCAAAAACTTGGTCTATAGTTGGTGAAAATTAGTGAGAAAAACTTGTTTGAATTAGGAGAATGAAAAGCTAATTTGCACATTGGTCGAATACATTTAACTTTAAGGGGAATCAAATCATTATGCACATTCTTTTCTTATCAACTCATTCATTTTATTTTTTGTTTCCTTTCTCGAGAGATTACTCGTTTAAGTGTACTACATGTCTACATCCCCCCACCCCACCCCCAAACAAGTATTTGCTTTTGCAAGGAACGTAAAAAGAAGACGGATTCTAGCTACAAGTTATCAGTGCTAGAAATTCAACTATACTAATACCATTTCATTGTGGCAAGAAATAATAAAAAGTTGAATATAATAACTAATAACGTTCATCATGTATATAAAAAAAATGAGTCTAAGTTTTTTTACCAATTAATGTTGAGCTTTAAAGAGATAATGAGAAGAAAAAACATAAAAATAATAATGTAAATAAAAATGTTAAAATAGATAATCACATAAGGGAGGATTAGATAAGAAATAATTATGTATGACGAGATAGTGATTTGACATCTAATAATATATTTTTTTTAAAAAACAAATGTAATCTTAATGTGCAAACACCAAGAAGAATAACAAAGAAAAATGTTATAAGAATATTGAAAACTTAGTTTTTAACCAAGTACAATTACATGATTCCTATAGTCGACCTTACTCGGTGCAATAAAATTTTTGTTGTTGTAAGAGCATCTCCTATACAACTTAATTTGGATTCTTAACCTCTTAGTGAGTTTTTTGTTGCCACATAAAATTTAAAAACATCATTAAATTTTACTCTTTTATTTAAAGGCAAAAAGGAGCTGATATATTAAAATTGGACCAGCCTTCAACACAAGACGTGTGTAAAGAGATCATTAAATTTTATTGATACGGCAAAATACAACTTGAATTCTTAACTTAATTTAGTGAATCTCATTTTATCTCTCCACTCATACAAAAAAGTCCACTTTGAGTTAGATTTTTTTTAATGGTTAAACAACCAAAATTATAATTTTTTATATAAACAATTTCTATAAGAACTCTAAAACCTCATTTTGCTCCAATGGTATTGTCAAATTGTTTAACTTTAAGAACATACATAAGCAATTGCATTAGTCACTCTAAGTGGCTTAGTTAGCACTTACTGGTTGCTCCTTTGAGCAAGGTAGTCAAATTCAAAAGTCTATGTAAACTTTAAGTTTCACTCAACTCATAAACTTGTAATAGTTTACCTAATGTAAAAACAACATTAGAAAACTTATAAAATTATTATGTAATTCTCTCAATGAATCACATGTTTGAGCTTTCTTGAATCAACCCAATAAGTGTGCATTGCACTTCTTTGAGCGATACCTTGTGCTTGGGTTAACAAGGATTTTAATAAGATCTAAATACATCTTTCCATATAATCAGGCTATTCATTCTTGTATTAACAGCTCTAGCAAACCACAATGAGTGACCAATGTTGCAAGGAATGGGGTTTTATAATTAAATAATATAATAAACATAATTGAAAAAACACTGATAATAGAGAAAAAGTGAAAACAATGGAGCTTAAAGGACTCACATGCATGCTGAATGGATGAGCTAAATAGGTCAGCACAAAAAGCTTTGCTAATGGGATTCACTATTTCAGAAAGCATGTGAGAAAGATTGCTAATGGTTATGGCAGAAGCTTCATAAATGAACCAAGGGAGGTTGATTCAGTAAGCTTTGCAAATGAAACAAGGGACTGAGGGAGAGAAACGGGAAGGGTAGGAAACTGCTATAGGAAGTTGTTGATCGTTTTTATGTGAAAGAGCTGATGACATAAAACGCTTAACCTTGGTTTCACCCCTTCAAGTGACAGAAGATGTGCTAGAGAGAACATGAATGAGCTTAGATCCAAAAGTGAGCCCTAATGGCCCAAGATACCAGCACAAATCCATGTCATTTTACTCTAAAATGGGTGTGGAAAATCGCCAACTCAGACATGAACTCGTGAGTTTGAGGGATCCCACCCGAGTTTGTCCAAGTTCACCAAGAAACATCACAACCAATTCAGCTTAATTTGCAGGAGAGAACCCGTAAACTCAAACAAATTTACAAGTTAACCAGAGATTAACAACCATACCTTTGAGCCAACCAATGCCCGTGGCATCAAGCATACTAGTGTGTATAATTATCACCCACAACAAATTTTTAAAAAAAATGGAGAAATTAAACATAAAATCCTGAAAATCAAACATCATCTTTACATATTCATGTATGTACACAGCAGGGTCATTAGCCTAATCCGGAAATGCAATTCTGACTCGTACAATACAACCAGATTCAATAGAGCTATAGGTTCTACATGATATGATAGACCCAAAAAGTCCCAAGATCTAGCTTGGCAAACAATAATGTGCATGCCAATGTCACAGCTCTAATTTATTTATTTTCACCAGCTATTAATCTAAATATGGTACAACAAGCTGATGCACTTAGACATGCTTAATCATTACTGTCACTGTCACTGCTGGTGTCTAGAAAGCTATACTCTCTCCATCCGCTGAGTTTAATCAATACAGTTCCCTGGTTCTCTTCCCTCCATTCAATTGCTTCTCTATCTAAAAGGTTTATAACCTGTATTAACCAAATGGCAAGGAACCATCATTTAGAAACAGTTATGGTCCCTTAAAAAATGATCAAGAATTTCTAGGATTTAAACAAGGAAAAATAATTCAATATCCTTGTTAACAACCAAGTTCCAAAATATTCATTGAACACTAGGTTTATACATTAGATCATAAAAGATTGATTAGAAGAGTAAGGTTTATACATTAGATCATAAAAGATTGATTAGAAGAGGGTGGATTAAAGCATACTGATTGTTTCAGCTTAGACTTTCCAACACCATGTGATCCACATCCTGTAATAACCCTTAGACTCTGGACAGCTGAAGCAGACATAAAAGGCAATCAGATAAAGCAAATGCAAATGCAACGCTGTTTTAGTTTTAAGTCACGAGAAAACGTGAAAACCTAGATCCTAAAAAAAAGGCTTACAGGGAACATATGATCCAAACAGAAGGTGTAGTTTCAGCATTCTCATTGCTTGTTTCACGTGCTGCCCATGTAAGTCAATAGTTATCACATTTTCTATACCTTTGTTTCTGCATATACCACTAACAATAGCTTGATACGAGCAATAATACATGAGGCAAATGTGAAAAGGAAGGTTTCTGGCTTTAGACTTTAAAGAAATTCACCGACCTAGCTATAAATATGTCATGGCTGGCCTTAGTGTCTGCTTTCTGAGCTAATTTAGTTTGTTCTTTACCCTAGCAAGACATAGAAATAGTTAGCATTATATAATAAGGTGACCCATACTAGTTAGTGTACATATAAACCACCACAAAGTAGTCAGTATCCCACCAAAAACCATTAACTTAGAAAATAATGCCTTAAATATTCTATAAAACAATGAACCTTGACAAGGAACAGACAAGACATAGTTGTATTTGGATCTCAATTCCACATTATCAAATACTTTAACATCTACAGGGGCATAAAAGGAAGAAATAAAGCAATATACAGAGGAAAGGAGAAAGTAAACATTCAGACTAACCTTACTACCAAGATAGACGAATATTTAGGGGAAAAGAAATCAATATAATGTTCAGGCTATATCGTAGAAGATAAAATCACAACAAAATATTATTATGAATAACCATCTCAATTATCAGTGCAAAATGAATGTTTTATGTTCTCCACGTAAAATTTCATGGTTCTATTCAAAGAATGAACCTGGTCGGAAAGATATGCAGCATAAGCTCGTTCCCGTTTGGTATATGCTGTTGCAGCCTGCAAAATTATGGCACCCTTGTATGTTCTCAACTGATATTTGAACTCCATAACAAAGTGGCTTAAAGATCACAAAGGGAAATAAATAATCCCAAGAAAAGGCCAAATGTGAACTTACTTTCGTATAATAAGATTTCACTGAATCCCAGTGCTGCTTTGAATCTTCCCTAAACACATGATATTCATCTCCCTTAGCTACAAATGAGGAAAGCAAAAAAAGTAAATGAACTCTCACAGTTTGAATTTGCTAGCCTCAAGGAAATAATCAAATTGAAGCATATTATATAAGAAATAAAGATAATCTAAAAGACTAAATACATGATAAGATTGGAGTAAATGAACTGTTATGGTTGGGGAAAGCTAAGAACTTCTCTTTTACTCATTTTTCGAGAATAAGAAACTTAGTTGGACAGGCCACCAAGAAGTAGCGTTTTGAACTAGTACAGGTTGTCGGGACAAATTTAAACACATACTCTGATAACTAGTTAAATTTATAAAATAAAAAAAAATTGTATATCACTTCCTATGATTATAACAGTTTTTTTTTAACTATTTGCTAGTTTAATGCTTTGACCTCTTTCCCATTTGCCAATAATATATCGTTAACTAATCATTCCTACAAGGCTACAATTTGTTTGGCATTTATATTTTTTTTAAAGCAAACCATTGAAAACAATATGGTACAAGCATTGCTTGAATGCTTGTTCTGTAGTGCTGCTCCAACTAATCAAATGAGATCAGAGACCAAGCAAAACAAATATATTTGAGAAGACCCTATCCCGCATTTTCTTTCTATACTCAAAAATATTCAGTCTTTTCCAGTCAGATCCAACCTTTTCTAGCAAACTCTACCAATGTAGCAGAGGTAATCTTGCCAAAAATGCATGATGTATCCTCCTCGCTCTGACTCAGGTTGCCTAGGACAGCAAGCCCCCCAAGCCACCTGGCCACACCATATAGATGAGGTAGTAACTCAACCATATTAATTTCATTAATCCTTAAATTGAGTGAATTGCAAGCCAACATACTTTGTGAAACCAATGACAGTCCCATTTCAAATCATGATTAAAGGTAAAACAGAAGGAGAAATGAGCATGCAACAGATTCATAAAGGTATTTGCAATTACTGAAAATCAGCCAACTATTTTTGAATAATAAAATGGAACCACAAAGGCGCTAACCAACAAATACTGTTTAAGGCAAGCCTATGCAAGTAAAAGTATTTAAAAAATTGTCATTATGTACCACAAGTACGTTGCTGAGATTCTGCAACATGTGGAGAAACATTGAACCCAGGTCCCAAAGACTGAATTTTCTTTACTACATTTCTCCAATTCATGGTATCTTTGTCATGTTCAGTGCTTTTGGGAATATTAAACAAAGATTCCAACACCTTCTGAGGAATCTCAGACTTTGTACATCCTGGGCTAGTAACAGAATCAGCTTTAGAACTATTGAGAACCTCTGCATATTTCCTAAAACCAAGAAACAAGCTAGTGGAGTTAGGTTCCAAATATCAAGATCCTTGATTAAGAAGATATTGAGATTCGAATGCAGGAAGGTGTAAATGGTGACAAAAAAAAAAGCAAATGCTAGAATTAGAGGATATTAAAGTAAGAGGCAAGCCAAAACAAAAAAATAACAAGTTCTTATTATATTCTTATTTATTTAGGTACAATATTGGTGTTGAGCTTTAATTCAATCTTTACAAAAGCAGCTTATGTATTTTTTATTTTAAGGGTGTATCCCTCCTAGAGATTGCGCTATGATTATAGCTCACGCTCAAGATTGAGTCTACTACAATTCAATGCAAGGAGTACAGAATGATACTGTTTAGCCTGCTTAGCAGAGGATTTCAATCAAATGAATGTACCTTTAGTATTGCTAAGCAAACACTTAGAAACTAGAAGAATATGAATGCATATGTAAAGGTACAATTTAAATATTATGCACCAAGACATATCTATTGGCAATATTCAATTGCCAACTCAAATTTCCACCTTCAATTATTTTATTTACCAGAAACTTACCTGAAAAAAGGTAGTTAAACAAGACTTAATGGAGTGAGATATAGATTGACGAACGGTGTGTCTTAGGACAAAATAGAGAAAAGCTATAAGCTTGGTGGAGGGTTAGACCCGTTGTTATCTCTATGTTCTAGATGGTCCCTTTTTAGTCATTTTCTTCTTCATCTCCCCCCTCCTTCTTTCCCCCTTCTTTGCTTTTACCTTTTTTGTTTTTCAATCTTCTCATATCTATAATTGGGTTCATCTACCACCAACCCCAATCAGCTTGGCTTAAAGGTGCTGTTGATATTGATGTTGAATAATTTTATTTATCGGGTTACTTAATAGCTAAATATCATGCTATGGCGAAACAGGTTAAAAGATGTTGCTTTAATCATACATAGATCCTTTACCAAAATTGTTTCCTCTTTTTGGGAAGGAGGTGCATCATGAAAGAGAAATGTGAAGAAAAAGCCATGATAGCATAATAAATACATTGATATAATTTACCTTCCAAAAGGCCATGGATTATCAGACAGATAACCTTCCGATGAAAGAGATGTGCACTCTGATCTCCTGTCTATCCACTGTGACAAAAATTTGGCAACAAAGTAGAGGTGAATAGATAAATAAAATAAAAACTATATGCTGTACAGTACAACTGCAATAGCTTAAGCATATTACAGAGTTTTTCAGAAGAGAACACATGACCAGTTAAAAGATAAAACAACAACAACAAAGCAGTATCCCACTAGGTAAGGTTGGCTAAGTTAAAAGATAAAACAAGTACAAATTTGAAGTACGCAAAATTCTATTCTGCCACTTACACTGTCATTGGGGTCAGTAAAGAACCTCTCATCATCAATGTTGTCCACTCTGTAGTTAGGATGTCTATCAGTATTCTGTTTCTCATTGGTGGAAGCAGCTAAATCAAGCAATACATCTGAGGCCTGGAAAATCATACTTACAGCTAATCATATAACAAACTAGCATAAGTTCATTTGATCATTATATCTCACTAAAACTCCCGTAGAGATATGAAACAAGATACTGCAACACAACTATCCATTTGCAAAAAAAATGTCCATGGAATTAAAAGGAAGTACAACTAGAATAGCCACACATATTGGCCAAAAAACTCAAACAAAATAGCAGTGCCACAGGAAGCAGTGAGGTAAAAAGAAAATTGGTGTTTCATTAATGAAAGTTCCATAACAAGGAAAAATTGGTACCAAAATATTGTTCCCCAATTCATATTTAGTTAGGAAAATTTACCAAGATGTTTGTCTTAAAGAAGGCATGTGAGAAATTAAGAATACAAAACAGTTTCCTCCTAAAGCAGAGAAAACAAGGGAGGGAATGAAACCAAAATTAATATATCAACTCTAAATTGCTCTACCATCAACCTACATATTCCATATATAGAACCAAGAAACACAAATGCCAAACTGGGTGTGGAGATAACCATCCTGCTCTAAACATAGGCACCACAAAACCAACAAAAAGAGCACAAACAGACAACAATAAACTTTTTTAATTACACATACAATAATTAACTGACTAAAAGTAATAAGTGCAATATTGAAAACAATACACGAACGTCAAGTGTTAAGGACATAAGTGAAGTACAATCTCAGATTGTCATCATACCCTTTCAATATCATATCCACACTGACCTGCATGCAAAGAAAAATTCCAAGGTCAAGCAATAAATAATAAACCAAAAGAAGCTAATCTCCAAAACAAAAATTCATAAATGACAACCTCATATGTACAATGACTATAATAAGGTTGCTTGCTTGCATAACATAAAAAAACTTTAAGAAAGGTAATAAATCTCTTAATTCTATGTAAACTCAAAAGACAATCTAATTCTCCTTTCAGAATCACATCAAGCGGTTGGATATTAAACAAGGTTTAAAACTTGCAACGATTACAAAATTGAAATCATAACTTTTTTTCTTTTTTCTTTCAAAAATGCAACATCTAGTAATTCGTTTTTCTACAGCCACAAATCCTGCATCCTTCTTGATCAAGTTCTATAGGTGTTATTCTCCAATCAGAACTGGAGTTTTACCTCGATAATCCACATAACAAAGGATTACATGAAATGTCAACTCAACACCGAGGTGAAACTCCAATTCTGATTAGAGAACAACACCAGAAGTACGAATGGAATTTTATCTAAGTTTTGACCAAATTAAAATTACAAAATTAAAAAATAACATAAAAAAGGCAAATACTCACAAAGAACGTCTCTAACAACAGCCAAGTTAATATCAGAATCATCCCCCAGCATAGAGCAGAGGAATTGCTCTGCCTCCTCCATTTCAAAAACACCATTAGAACTAAACCCCTTGTTCCTTATATTGTTCCTCCTCACATATTCCTTCCCCAAAACCGTTGAAACAGTGCCAGTTGAAGCAACCACTTTCTTCTGCTGCTGCCTCCCACCTTTCGAACCCAATTCCAACCCCGAAGAAGAAGAAGAAGAACCGCCCCCACCGCTGCTTCGGCCGCTAGAAGAAGAAGAACCATAAGAAAAACACGAGAAAGAATCCTCGGATCTGTCCGAGGAACCCTTCCTCAGGATCTCCGAAGCCCTGTCGGGATCTCCCCCTGCAATGTCATAGGCCATGGAAGCTTCCCTGATTGAAGACAAGGAGAAAGCCTCAACCAGTGCCTCCAAAACGCTGCGTTTTCTCTTCTCTTCTTCGCTTTCGTTCTCGGCCACAACAACACCTTTGTTGTTCTCCTCAAGTACCTTCTTCTGCGCTGGCTTCGGCCTCTTCTTCTTCCTGGGGTTCTTCATCTCCGGAACAGAGCAAAACGGATCTAGGGGCCTACGGAAGGAACGGAATTAGAGAATCTCGGAATTTGTTTGAGAAGAAAATAAAACCAATAGTATAAGAAAATTATTAATTAATAATAGATAAATGGTATATTGAAGTTTTAATAAATGGGGTAAATAACAATTCAAGACCATATCTGTACCTCGGCCGTTATCAAATCCGGTCCCAACTAACAGGTACGGATAGTGGTATAGTCCGACGGTCGGTTACGTGTGGTTGATTCGGTTAAATTTGGGCAGGTTGATGACTGCATTTTAGTTGGATTGGTCTGATTTGATCGGTTATTAAAAATATGTTTTTTTAAATAAATTATTTAATTTAAATTTTGGAGTATGAATAAATTATTCATATTTAAATAATGTTAATTATATATTTATATATAATAAATATATATATAATTTTAAATTTTTAATATATATTAGACTAATAATTGATCCACCAGTTGAATAATTAATTGATTGACCTACTATCTTGATCGAATTAATGATCTAATCAAATTTCACAATTATCTCCACAATTAATCAATCCAAAGAAATAATTTTTGTCCAAATTTTATTTATTTTTTATTTGAATTTCATATTAATCAACATATATTTTTGTATCAATCTTATTTTTTATTAGATAACAATAGTTTATATATAAAGAGGATATATCTTATAAAATGAAATATTTTATATGAGAATGAGAAAATTAAATTTAGACTTGTCATTATATATAAAGAATTAAGATTTATTATGATGTGACTAGTTAAAAAGTTACATAATTTTTTAATATTAAATCTTTAGTATTTATGTTTAGTTATATAATCTAGATTTAATTGTCTTACACTCATATAAAAAATATTCATCTCATATATATATATATATATATATATATATATATATATATATATAAATTAAACTATTTTAATTATTTGTTACACAACCATTAATTATAAGGATAAATTTATTAACTTTTACTATCATAATTAAACTCCTTTTTATAATTAACGATTTTTTTTAATGAAACTTAAAATATTGGGATAAGAAACAATTTTTATGAATTATGAAAAGAGAAAAAAAAAATATATATATATATATATATTTATTTATTGTGAGTAAACTATTTTTATATTAATATTTAATTATAATTTTTTTTACATATAATACATCTATTAGATTTTATAATAATATCTTAAAATTTATATTTATTGTAATTTTTATTAGTTGATAACGTAAACTTTTTAAAAAAAAATCATACTAACCTTTCATATAAATTAAAATCTTATAAATTTTTTTAAAATAAAATATAACTTGTAACAGAAAAATAAAGTTTGAAGTAAAGAAGATAAAACATAAGAATTTAGAGAAAATAACAATTATGTATATTGTTTTCAAGAAAAATATGTTATTTATAAATACAAAAGATAATTAGAAAAGTACAAGAGATTAATAAAAATATAATAATATTATAAAAGATATTAACAATCAAAAATAGATTATTTATTAAAAAAATCAATTTATTTAAAAGTTGAGAGTTTTAGGAAAAAAGAATGACAATGTGACTACTATTGTGGTACCATTACCAAATTAGAGATTGGTGGATGGTAGTTGGCGACTTGGCATTCGTCTCTTTTTCTTACTTTAATACTTTGTGTCTTCGTGTGTTCTTTTTTTTTTTTTTTTTCAGGAAAAGGTGTCCAATTGTTTACTTATTTATAGGCACAGGAGTCGATAACCATTTAGCATCTGCATCAATTATTTTGATCAACTTTTTCGAATTTAAATCTTACATATAAATATTTAGAGGATTTTTTTCTATAATTATATTTGATTCGACTTAATTAAGACCGTCTCAAATAAAAAATATACGAAAGATCTTTAAAAAAATAGTGTAAGTTTTAGATAAATTAGTAGTTTTGATTTTGACAAATCAATTGGAGTATGTAGATTTTAAATTAAATGTTTTTTAAGATTTAAACTCAATGTTGGTTAATCACACTTTGTCAGTTGTGGTTAATTATTTTTTCAAGTCAAATGTGCGTGTGAGATTTGACAAATGGACCGTTCTCCTGAGTCAATTATTAGCTTGCACTTGGACATATGCTAAGCTTGCGCTTGTATGTACGTTAAAATTTGGGTAGTATGCCATAAACTTTAATATATCTAAAACTTGAACATCATGCCGAATTTTCATGCTTACAGCTTAATCAAATTAGAAATTATCTAAGGATTAAAAATACCAGATTGAGAAATGCTTTCTAACCTCAGAAATTAAGCTTAATCTATATTAGTATTCAAACTACAAACATAGAAATTATATATTAGATTTTTTAGGTTTCTACATGAAATGAAGTGCAGAGGAAGGAGTTTTTCTATCTCGAATTATGCTTTGATATACTTTAGATGACAATCGTTCTTCATCAATCAAATAATCTAAATTGGTACTTGCCAAAAACAATTCCTCATGAAAACAATACTTTTCTTACTTTTTATTGCTTGAAAGGATCAGTGTACTTTCCACCAACCAGAAAGCTGATATTTTATATCCCTACCAACCCTTCATATCTGGTTTGATAATCGGTGACCCATAGAAGACTTTAAAATAGTACAGCAGACCTTAAGTTATTATTGTCCACGTCTTGCTAAAAATGCTCCATGTTTTATATACATATTCAAATGCTAAGGGTCAGATAAGAGATTAAAAAAATACCACAAGATGTCAAAAACAGAATAGAGGAAGTGCATGAAGATTGCCATAATTAAATGACATCTAACAATGAGGAGACAAATACCACAACAGATTATTGCATCTGATCATCATCTTAGAGCAGATAAATACAAATTACAGCATTCAAGATCATCAATCTGATCGGATTCCACCCATGAAGGTCCTTGGATCAGGACAGTTTCCAGAAAATTGAGCTTGTGAAAAATCAAAACCTGGGTTCTGCAGGAAGCACAACAGAATCGTGAGAAATAATGGTTTGAGGCAATAAGATCATCATCCATATATTGCAACATTAAGAGTCATCTATGATTCATCACATGATACATCATGCAATTTGAATCATGAGTCAAAAGATTACTTTTCCTTTAGGAGAATAAACAGTGCTGGCCAGATCAGAATATAAAATCTCGATTCAGTCAGTGTTCCTATTAACCCTTAGCAAGAAACTTCTATCTAATATCATTTAAGCACATCAAAATCTAATCAGTGCATCTAATAATGAAATTAGAAATTATCTGCCTAGTTCAAGAATGTCCTTGAAAAAAGTCTAATGGGAGCAGCATGCCGAGTTCATTAATAGTTCAACTCATGCCAACTATTGAAGCAAAGTTGACATTTGTTGGTGAGGACAAACAAACACTAAAATGGGAGTGCATCAACTAGCAATAAAGTATCAAGTGTTGGTAGTCAGTAGTTTTAACAAGTAGAATGTTCATCTTAACATCAATTGTGTTTACCCACATTAACTACCCACAAATAATTAGTATGCACTAATGGATAATACCTGCTAATTATCAGATCCTCTTCTCAATATTATACACAGCTTAGGCAAAAAACAATATCTACCAAAGAACTCACTTTGAAAATGAAGGAACACAACCTGGCAGCTAGATGGCTAGACCCAACAGATGAAACATATGAAGGCAATAATAATAGAACATAACGACCAAGTATGCTGAGAAGCACATGCTACACATATCATGGGGTTGCAAATGAATTCAAAATCCCAACACCCGGAAAAGGATTCTGATGAAAGAAAAACCCACCTCCTCTTGAAATCTCTGAAGCATGAGTCGCTTCTGCTCAAGATCAGTAGCGTAAGGGTCCAACTGACCCTGACCTAATATGGGAGAATCCCATGTCTGACCCTTATCTCTTTTCTGCAGTGTTATGTGCATTATGTCATCCTCTGCAGGTCATATTCCAAAATCACCATCACCATCACCATCAAACTTCACCAAATAAATCACACTTATTTCATCTTTGATTCTGAAAACAAAAGTCTTCCTCAATTGTTCCAAAGCCAAAACAATACCACTAAAAATATGAATTTAATTGACATGTGTCAAAGTTTTACACTGCCACCAAATCAGAAATCATTGTTGCAATGACTTTTAAGATAATTATTATGAAAATCAACAAATACATAGCAGATTAGCAGAGTTTCTGATTGGATCACAATATAAAATAATAAAAACTTTTACCCCATAAGGGCATATATGATTAATTCAAAAAAAAGTATATAATTATAAATTTGAGCCAAAAAAAGAAAAAAAACTAGGGAAATCGCTTAAACCTTTACCTAAGGTCCAAAAAGAAGAATCTGTCTTCACCGGGCTAGTAAGATCATGCTGAAATTCACACACAAAAAAATAAGGGGAAAATTACAATAAAATAAGAGAAGATGGGAAAGGAAATGGAGTGGAGGGAAATTAGGGTTACGTGGAGATACGGAGGATTGCCTTTGATGCCAAGTTCGAGGTGCTTGGACTGAATCTTACAGTAGAATTGCTTGGAATGAACGTTAGGAGGAAGAGTGATGTAAATATTGACCTCGTCAAGGGTTTGATCCCACTCAAACACCTTCTGACCTAAAATCACACACACGGGTTTGTTTGATTCGGATTCACTCGATGAAAATCAGAACAGAGCAAAATTGGAGAAATTGAGAGAGGGAAATTAAAAATGTACCGTTGTGAACGAAGCTGTGACGCTTTTCGGGGGCTAATTTTTCCGCCATTTTTTGTTTCTAGGGTTTTCTGCACTCACTCTCTTCTTCTTCTTCGTTTCTGATTCCTCTTCAGTTCTTCTTTCCCCTTCGTTCGCGCGGTTTCCTTTGTTATTATTTTTTGTAACTGTAAAATTATTATTATTATTGTTTTGTACTCATTCCCGAAACTTCTCTTCTTTTCATCGTGAGGGATTATTCTCACATATATGCCTTGCAAATTCTAACATATTTTTGGTTCGTTTCTTATCCTTATTTTCAGAAAAATAGAGATAAAATAAAGTTATTATAATTCAACAATTCGATGCACAAAATTCACTCTTTATATAAAATTTAAATTCTTTACTTTTCATAGTCTCCAAATTTTATTTTGGTCTTTTAATCTTCTTAATATGGAAATAACTTATTTATTTTGTTTAGTTGACGTTGCTAAAAAATACAAGTCATTTTCTAATTGACTTAAAATATGATTTACGATGATTTTAAACTCCCAAAATTTATATTAATGAGTAATATTTTAAAATATACTTGTGCGTTAATTTTAAATCACTAAATTAAGTAAAGTAAAAAAAAAAAAAATCACAACAGCTCACTTTCTCTTTCAACACCTAATTTGATTTTTCAATTTTCAAAATATCTTTTTCCTTTCCTTTCACCCTCTTCATTATGCCTTCATCATCCTTCTTTGCCTCTTTTTATTCTCAAATATCACTTTCACTCTTTTCCCCCTTCTCTTTCATGTTCTTCCTTCTCCCTATCTGGTCTGAGTGATCATTGTCATTGTCACAACCGTGTGATTCCATCCTATCTTCTCCTTACTGTCTCTCTTCCTCTTTCTCACTTTATCTTCACCTCTCTCGTTCAATCTCTTTTTCTCTTCTTCCTCGTCATGCCACATGGTGAGATTTTAGCTTGCATTTTAATTTTGGACAAAGGTATGGGTGACTTGCAACTGAAATGTATGAACATGATCTTTAATTTTGTTTTAAGATTTAAGGATTTTAAAATCATTACAAAACTTAATTTAAAAACACTATTCGTTAATGTAAAATTTATTAACATCTTTTTAAAATTGTCATCATATCAACAATTTTTTTTAGCAATGTCAACTGTGAGGACTAGAATAAGCTATTTCCAAATCAAGGGATCTAAAAATATTACTTTTAAATTTTGGGAACTAAAAATCCACTTTTAAATTTAGAAAACACACACAACAAATTTAACCCATATTTGAGAGACCCAAAATTTTGAGATTGTAGCCATGTCACTGGTTCTGCTAATGTCATTGATGGTTAGGTACTATTTTCTATATAAAAAAAATTGGGATAAAAAAACATATTTACCGAAAATTTCAAAAACTAAAAGGCATAATGAAGCTAAAATGTCTTAAAAAATATATTTAATATTTTGAAAATATTAATAATTTGAATCGAACTCAAAAAAAAAAAAAGTTCATAAGATGAAAAATAAAAACTTATATGTACCGTTTTCATTATATTATTAATTCATGAGATTCTAACACATGTTCTCACATTAAGATTGAATATCTCCAAAGTTTACCGAATTGAATATATATATATATATATATATATATATATATATATATATATATATGATTCAGTAATAGATGATATGATAATATCGCATTAGAATTTAAATTTCCGATATAATTTAATTCTCAAAAGTTAACTAGGATTGTTACTTATTTACATATAGTACTATTTTAATTTTATCATTAGTTGAGTGGATCTTTAACAAGGTAATTAATACTTTTGTTTATTTACTAACTCAAATAATGATTAATAAAAATATACTGCATAAGGATTTAAAATCATACATACGCTAAATAAGTTCCATACATGGAAAGCCTAGTTAGTTTCCGTATGAAATTCATTGTGATCAAATTTTAATCATATGATATACTATGTTAAACCTAAGTTTAAACAACCTATCCGGAAATGTGCCACTTAACTACATTTAATTACAAGTGCTGACTTTATGGTAAAAAGAATTGTTTCAACAAGTTCTATTAATTGGATCTCTCTTAGATGCATAGTGCATTGTATACAGTACTATAGTAGGAAACTTCGTCCCCTTATTGAGTATCTTCAAGAAGCAGCAAACTGCTATATAATGTTGTGTCAACACTGGTTCCTTTCTCTTACTAAAAACTCCCAAAAGTTTACTTGTTATGTATGCTCTAGAATTAATATCAGCCAATGCCATACGGATTTTGATGCTTAATTTACGTCATTGGAGAAATATCATATTACTACAAATTAAGTCCATATTAAATTTATCAAATTAATTAACAATGAAGTTGAAGTCCTTTTTTTATCAAATATTATTGTTTAAATTTAGTCCATATTAAATTATCAGATTATTAATTTGAGAAATTTTCATATCTGCAAATTAATATATATATATATATATATATATAAATTTTATACATTATTTATTTATGAATTATCAAATAGGTTATTGAGAAAATGTACTTACTACCATTCAAACTTTTTATGCATCATGCTACAATAATAATAACAGAAAAATACTTATTATTGTGGTATGTGTAAAGTTCTGAATTCGTAGAGTTTTGTTTTTCTTTTACAGCCAAAAATGAATAATTTTATATATGTAATCTGGATTCTGCATGTTACAAGTTGTTACAGAGATCCAGTTTGAAAGCATACAAAATTTAAAAGAAATTACATGTTACCATACCAAATGACTACCCGACATCCTTGTATCGTACGAGATTTTTAGTAATGGCTTTTGTATAATGAAACAATTCTTATAATCATATCACGGTATTTTATTAACATGTTCATGATCCGAATAATAATGAATTCAAATGTCTTAATCAAATTCAAAATCTTCAAAATCTTTATTCAAATTTTATGAAAAAAATTGTGATAAAAAAAAACTCTGAATTAAAACAGTGACTAACCAAGATTCTTTAACGGAATTATAGATATTTCATACCAACAAAAATAATATATCACAATATTTTGTGCATAAGACTCTGAATTTAATTAAGATTTTTTAGCTCATATTGGAGTGACTTTCATATGCCTAAATATGTTCTTATTCTTGTAATATACTATTTTTTTTACCCTTATAAAATTACCTTTTTAAATAGACTTTGTAAACTTTTTTTGGTCCTTATTATTTTGTTAGTCGTTGTAATATTACATGAGAATTTTTTTTAATCAAGTGCCCAAATTAAAAAAAAAAATTATAAGTATGAAAAAAACAATATATTACAAACACAAAAAGCTATATTTAAGTCGACTTTTATATGTTTTATATTGACTATATCTTACATCCTTTAAACATAATATATATTGAGTGAGTGTTTCCAAAATTAGATTTGAATAAAATTAACTTTTAAGTAATGTGATTCATCTTTAGATGTTTTTATTTTAAAGTAAATTAGTAATAAAGTCTGAAATAGTTTTGTTATTCAACGTAAAAACTATCTTCAATTGTTTTAATTCGACATCAATTTCTCAATATAAAATAAACATATAAATATTCACTTAAAATCACGGTATTTCAACTTAATTCTGAATTACTCAACTGAATTCAAACACTCAAATTAACAACCTTTTTTAAAAGTTAAATTAACCTATAAGTTTCTTTATAATTTGAGAATTTTTAATTAGAATCTCAAAGTAAAACATTTATAAGTAGGCTTTTAATCTTGTAAACAAATTATCATGCGACAAACTAACATCAGAGACTCACTTACAAAAGTTTTACAAAATTAGGGATACAATTACATTTTTTTAAATAGAGATTTAATTAAAAATCCAAATATTTCACGTACCTAATCATTAATTTAACCTTGTTTAAACAACAAAAATTAGACACCCCCTATATCACAATATCACTTCACTACTAGCATCCAATAATAAAACACCCATGCATGGCTTCCGCAAGCGCAGTGTAAAATACTCATGCTATCTAGCAAGAGTTGTGAAAATTCCTCGAAACTTCAATTCTTCAAAAGAACTACATGGTAGATGGTTACATACGGCTTCTAACTAATAATCTCGTCCAACAAATGAATATTGGGAAGCTATCATCGTTGTACGTATAATAAAGGCTATACCATAAATTTCTCACTATAACCAAACTATATATATTCAACCCAACAGGTTTCTAGTCCTTATAGCTACTATATACATATTTTACCTCATTCACATCTTCACTAGTGATATAAGGAACTAAGAAGTCTTAATTAATTTTGGTTCCTTTCAAATGACACACCACACCATGGAGGAGGACTTGAACATCTTGGAGGTTAACACTGAGCCTTGCAACAACAATGCTATTACAAGTGCAAAGGTTGCACCACCACAGGGAAAGAACCTTAGTCCAAATGTAACAAAGAAGTGTCTATTTCTGGACACCAAAGTTCGCTTCCAAATGCTTGGCAATTTCACAACCAATTTGCGAGAGGTCATTTTTGGGACTAAGCTTGCAGTGCTTTTTCCTGCTGTCCCTTTAGCTGTTGTTGCAGATTTTTATGGACTTGGAAGAGTAAGTATGAAAGACTGTCCCATTATTTTCAAGTTAATTACTTCTTACATATATACCATGTCAATGTACTAATTAGCTTACATAAATATGATGATAATACCCGAATCGGCATCAGGATTGTTTATTAACTTGAGAATGTTATAAATTCACCGCAATGGGCATAGTGATAAGAGGCTAATTGGATATAATTTACACAATGTTGTTAAACTTTCTTATTGGTAATGTGCACAAAAAGATGACAATGTTATGACATGAGATATTAATAAGTAATAGGGTTAATTAAATTTTTAGTTGCTTAGTTTTTTTAGATTCCAATTTTTACTCTTTTAATTTTTTAATACAAATTTTAGTGTTTCATTATTTTTTTTAATAATTTTAGTCTTTCTAAATTTGTTTGTCTGTTTTTAGTTTTTAGTTTTTTTTATTGTTCAAAATTAGTTATTGTTTTGCCAATTTTTAGTTCCTTGTTTATTTTATATTTGAGACTATTTTTAAGTAATAAAAATAAATGAAGGATTAAAAATGGGTAAAAAGTTTTAGAGGGACCAAAAATGATAACAAAAAATTAATGAAGAACTATAAGTTACCAAAAATATTTTAAGGGACCAAAAATTTTAATATAAAAAATTGAGTAACTTAAAACTCAATTAACCCTAATTAATAATATGACCTATTTTAATGGTTCTCTGGGCCATAAAGTATTTCAGATAGTAATCTTTTTGCTTCAAAGTGACATTTTTAAATACTATCTAATTAAACATTTTATCTAAGAAAGACAATTTTGGAGAAATTATTATATGGTCTAAGATTATTCTGTTTCAATAATTCTAGCCAATGTATTTTTTTTAGATCACATGTTATTATTGTAAAGTATTCATCGATTAATCTATGTAAAAAAAACCTAACTAACCACTTACTTTTGTATGACAAGTAGTCAAGTTTTTTAATTTATGAAAAGTAGTTAATAAAATTCAGCTACATGTCATGAGATGTTACCAAATCAAACAGTAATTTTTCGTAGTTTCAGATAGTGGTTAGACAAGCTAAAGTAGATTGCCCAATAAATGCTGTAGGAGTAGTAGTTTTGGCACATTAGATAGCACTTGCTCAAAAGCGTTAGTGAGGTAACTAATTACATATATTTAATTACTTTTCTGCCATATATAGCCTTGGATTTTTGCTTTGAGCCTACTTGGACTCACCCCTCTAGCTGAACGTGTCAGCTTCCTTACTGAGTAAGTTTAATTTGCATCTCACTTCCTATATCAACATCATATAGTCACTACAAATATATATATTGACGTTCATGTTTCTAATACTTTTAATCTGTTTGATTTTTCTCTCGAAATTGAAGGCAAATAGCGTATTACACTGGCCCCACAGGTAAAAACTAAATCATATTAATCTCTCATGATTTGCATATAATAAGAAGTTAATACAATGAAAATTGAACACTGAGAATTAGGTAATTAAGAAAAGGATATATTGAAAAATAGAATGCAGCATTAAGCTTTTCTTAATAATATTGTATGACAATGGAAAGTGGCTGAATATTTTTCAGTTGGAGGGCTTCTGAATGCAACCTGTGGTAATGCAACTGAGATGATCATATCTTTGCTAGCACTTCACCAAAACAAAGTAAATGTTGTGAAGTTCTCTCTGCTGGGATCTATTTTGTCAAACCTTCTATTAGTTCTTGGAAGTTCACTCCTTTGTGGTGGCTTAGCCAACCTTAGGAAGGAACAAAGATATGACAGGGTATATAAGGCTTCTTACATTCTTGATTCCATAGTTTGAAAATTGGTTAAATTAACGAGTAGGTCCCTAGACTATATGGGAATTTTTAATTAGGTCCTAAACTAAAAAAGATTGTAATTGAGTCCTTGATCTTGTAATTTTTTTATAATTAAGTCCTTGACATTAGTTTGCGGTAGCTTGAAACCATCAGAAAGTGGCAATATGTGTAAAAATCTTATGGACTCAATTGCAAACATTTTAAAAGATTAAGGACTCAATTACAAATTGTTCAATTTAAGGACCTAACTAAAAATTCCTAATAGTTCAGGGAATTAATTTAACCTTGAAAATTTTCTCACTGTTTAATATTCTTGTTGTCCCTGAATTTGTTTTGTTATTTGATGATTGAATGAACAGAAACAGGCAGATGTAAACTCACTGCTTTTGTTGCTGGGGTTGCTATGCCATTTGCTGCCATTACTGCTCAGATATGCCTTAGCAGGGGAATATCCTTCTATAGCAACTAGTAATCTACAATTGTCAAGAGCAAGCAGCATTGTTATGCTTCTAGCATATGCTGGATACATCTTCTTTCAATTAAAAACACATCGACAACTTTTTGATGCACAAGAGGTGATTGATATTTAAGCTTTAATTGAGTAATTTGATTAGCTTCATCATTTCTACTAGTTACAATGTGTAGAAAAATAAAAATGTTACCCAATATATGACAATAATTATGACTTGTTAAGGATGCAGAGCAAGCATAAAGAAAATTTTCATTTTTTATAAAATAACTTTGCCTAATATTTTTTGAGTAATATTATTCCAAAAACACTTTTTTTTAACATTATTTTTTTATTCCTCTTCATCACATGATACCAACTATCTTATCGCACACTTCTTATTTATTTCCAATGTGAATTGATGCATTAGTAAACTCTATCATCTTACTTTTTAGTTGTTTTCGTAATGCTATATTTTTATTATTATTTCAATTCCTAATAAAAATGACATGTGAGAAAAACATAATTATACCAAATGACAGTTTTATATTGCACATGCTTATCATGTGTATTTTTTTATATTAATAAATGAATGAATAGGAGATAAAGAGTATACGGGTGACGATTAGGTGGTAATAAAATAAACTTCAGAATAGCAGAGAAACAATTTAAATTTCGTGAACACATTGACCTTTAGGCAAATAACAAGCTGAGATTTTGAATATACGATTCTCTAATACAGTGATGTACAAGTGTTTAAATAAAAATTAGGAAAACAGAAAGCAACCGATGGAGTCTTCATATAACCAACTTAGATGTGGACTTTATTTCGTTGTCTTTCTTAGAATTAGTAAGTTTCACTCTTATGCTAGCTATAACTTCTGGCCTAATAATAAATACTACTTGATATGACAAGTGAAATTAATAACAATGAAAGGATTATTAGCAACTATCCTTCTTTTTGGTGAATATTCTTAGCAACTATCTGATAAAGCAATTTGTTTTAACTAATTAGGAACTTGATTTTTCTTAAATGACATAAACTAGATGGAATCCAAAATGGGTTCTAGATACCAATTGTCAAAGACAATAAAAAAAAATGCTCATCTCTATGTTGTGATTTGTAGTCATTGCAACTTTTGATTTTTGACTTAATAGTAAGTTTTCGACACAATGATAATTATGAATAAAACTTGATCACAGGAAGATGAAAATGAAGATGAAGAGAAGGCTGTGATAGGATTTTGGAGTGCATTTTCTTGGTTGGTCGGTATGACACTTATCATATCTCTGCTTTCTGAATATGTTGTTGCAACCATTGAGGTACATATGGACAAGTACTTTTTTCTTAACCACATTATTCTTAAAGTGCATAAATTCAGAATTTCCAATGGCTTGAAGTTAGATTAATGGGTTGTCTATCCTTTGATGCTTAACTAGGCTGCTTCAGATTCTTGGGGCATTTCTGTTAGCTTCATTAGCATAATTTTGTTACCAATTGTTGGGAACGCTGCAGAACATGCTGGCTCAATCATATTTGCTTTCAAGAACAAGTTGGTACGCTTTATATATCAATTCTTTTGTTAAGCATAAGTTTTAACTTGTATATAAGCTTAATTAGTTATATCAATTGCCTTTAATTTAAAACTATGCATGAATGTGATTGAAATTATCATGCAGGACATATCTTTGGGTGTTGCTATGGGATCTGCAACCCAAATTTCTATGTTTGTGGTAAGGCTAAACTATTATTGTCTATTATATAAGGCCTAAAGTGTGGACAATAATGTGATGACAACAAATTTTGATTATGTAATTATTAATGCCAGGTTCCATTTAGTGTGGTTGTTGCATGGATAATGGGTATAGAAATGGACTTGGATTTCAATCTCCTTGAAACTGGGTGTCTTGCTTTTACAATTATTGTTACAGCATTCACTTTGCAGGTAAACTAAGCATATTACTATCTGCATATACATCTGATCACTTTATGTTTTCGCTTTTCTTTCTTAATTTTCTCGCTAATTAAACGATTTTATTGTATGTCATGTAGGATGGAACTTCACACTACCTGAAAGGAGTGGTTCTTTTCCTGTGTTACATCATCATTGCTGCATGTTTTTTTGTTCATAAAACTAGCACTCCACTAATCAGTAAGTATATATCTTTGCTATTCGAAGTCAAGAAGTTCAATACTATAAAAATAACATTTTACATTGCCGAAATATTGTCATCGATTGTTTAACAATCGATGTAGGAAAAAACGCGCTATATAAATATTACTTAGTTCGTCTTTGTTAGGGATAAATGTACAAATTATAAAGTAATGACTTTATTTTATTTGTTCCATTCACGGATAAATACCAAAAACATAACTAAATAGCAATTTGAACTACTTTAATTTCAAATCAAATGATGGTGGATTTGACCTTGTTAATTATCTGTGTTACAGATCAAGCATAGAGTAGGGTCAATTTCTGAGCTAGACCATAAATTGGGATGGAGAGGTGCATCCACTTTTAGGTGGAAGCCATGTCGTTGAAAGTAATTAAGGCTTGGAGGTCCACAAGAAAGTCAGAAAACCATAGAAGATAGACTTGAATGTTTCCATATAATAAGGTATATACAGTCTACAGTGTGGCATTTGGGGTTATTTGAAAACCCTTTTCCTTTCTTTAATTACCTTTTCCATGTTTCCCGCTTACTCCATAATGATACCCATTTATTTTTCATTCAATGTGGAAAAATAATAAACAGCAAATAAAGAATGTTGCCTTATTTCTTGCCTTTATTATTAAGAAACACCCTTTAAGTTTTATCTTTACGATTTGATTCACTTTATTAATCGGCAAGATGGTGGTTAACTTAATTTATAAAAAGAGTACATACAATAATATTATAAGGATTCTTTACTCCATCGTTAAATCACATCTTTCATATTTTTTATTGATAGATAATGTAAAACTTTTTATATTAATTGTACAAGAAATTAAACTCATTTATAAAACATTATATGTGGAAATATTTTTCTTTTAATAGGGCCTCTTCAAAGAGATAGGTGCCACTGCCCTCCTCAGTTGAAAAAAAAACTCACAAAATCCCAAGGTGCAACATGAAAAATGTTCAAGGAAAAGTTCATGTTTTGAAAATCATGATAGAGATTAGAGAATTGCAAACACGAATTTAATTTATTAAAAGTGTTTAATTGACTATTTAAACTAATCACTTACTAATCACATGTGCGTCTAACTATAATCACTAACTATTTAAACTAATCATCAACTAACTCAACTAAATTTGTAATAGATGCTGAAATCTAAATTTAATAGAATGAATAAAAGCATATATATATATATATATATATATATATATATATATATATATATATAACAAGTCTAAAACACGGCTTATATAGATTAAGAAAAAATAATGAACCACTACGTGATCACATGGGCTGATGATGTGCATCTAACTATAATCGCGAATTTAAACTAATCGTCACCTAACTCAACTATATTATAATATGTAGTTACACATAATATTATGCCCAATACTTTTTTCATTGCTAAAAAAAAATACTTTTAACACAAACAATTTATAAATTTAAGTAATAATTTACTCTTTCGTCTTAATTTTAATTGCCTGAAAAATTGGGTTGCGTGTTTCCATTGTATATAAGAATTTTGTTAGCTCAATGCTTTTCAACATTACTATTCCCACAAAATGACGGCACACGGTTTCCTCCAAATTAAAAGGAATAATCATTATACTATTGAATCATAAACCCTATATATATTCACATCTTTTTTTTAAAATATTTTAAGCAACAAGGTGCTCCACATAATGTAGTAGGAGTAACCTTAGAAATAAACTTTTTACAAGTATTTATAAAAAAAGAAAACAAAATGGACTCAAAAAAATATAAATCAAACTTTTTATATATCTCAACTTTTTGAAAACTCTTGGCGTCTAATTTTTTTCGTACATACTAATGAACTAATCTATTAGAGCTTAATTAGAAAGTTGTTTTAATAGGATTTCACTATTAACAAATTCTCATAAATTAGAAACTAATTTAAATTGAGTTTAGTTCACCTCTCTCCACTTTGCTCATAAGCCTTAAAGACTTCACTCGCAACTAGATTTTTTAAAATGATTTCTAGACTATAAATAAGAGGAAGACCTACATTCATGTATAGTGTGACCAAATATTTATTAATGGAGTTCCTTGGGCATTAGGTAGTGTAGTTAGTTATATATTATTGACATAGCACGTTAATATATATGTTATTTTAACTTGCTTGTAACCGCAACGCCAGCATTGGAACGGCCATAGGCACAACCTGCCGGTTGAGTTTGGAACTCAACACTCCTTGTTGCCTCCACCTATTTCCAATAGCCAATTAAGTGGTTTGGTCAAATTTTATTCAATCATAAAGTACTTTTTGTTTCTACCCTGGTGAGTAGACTAATCTCTTAAAATACAAAGATTTATTTTAAAAAATAATTTTTGTTAATATATGTTTTTTTTATACATCTAGACACAAAAATCAATCATTTGATCACATATTCAAAGAACATAATTATCTTGTTAATATGGTCGTTGGTAATAAAGTACATATTTGTAGCCATCTTTCAAGAATGCTATAAAATAACACTCTCATGTCTCTTATCTTGGCAACAACCAGCATCTATCTTACTTGGAATTTTAAACTCAAACCACTACCTTACAAGTTACAACTATGCCAGCCCAGAAACACTCCTCAAAAGAAGAGCAATATAAACAACAAGTTGATCGGTGTTAGGACAGTTAGAAAGTCCACATTATTGCTACTCCAAGTTCCAAATATGCACACAATGAGGCACCACATTCATTAGTATAAAATGGTTTCAATTTGGAAGGGAGGGTCAGCATCTAAAGCCCCCCATATGGCAATGGCAACAACCATAGAGACCAGCAGCAATGTTGCTATCATCTTTGGGGTCACTGGGCTTGTTGGGAGAGAGTTGGCTAGGAGGCTTCTTTTAGAACCTTCTTGGAAGAAGGTTTATGGCATAGCTAGAAACCCTGAAACACCACCAACCCTTATTATAAGCCCTTGTTACCATTTCATTTCTTGCAATTTGCTGAACCCTATGGAGACTCAGAAGAAGCTGTCTGGCTTGCAAGATGTGACTCATGTGTTTTGGGTCACATGGGCCAGCCAGTTCCCATCAGAGACACAAGAAAGTTGTGACCAGAACAAGGCCATGATGTGCAATGCTTTGAACTCTATGCTCTCAGTAGCTAAGAATCTAAAGCATGTTTCCCTTCAGACAGGAACCAAGCACTATGTGTCACTGCATCCCCCCTTTGATGAAGAGAAGTTCCACTATTACTACTACCATGAAGAGTTCCCCAGAATGAGCAGATCCCTTAACTTCTACTATGCCTTGGAGGATTTGCTCATGGAGAAATTGAGTGGTAAGGTGTCTTGGTCTGTGCATAGGCCTGGTTTGTTGTTTGGTAGTTCTGTTAGGTCATTTTATAACTTCATGGGGAGCTTGAGTGTTTATGGGGCTATTTGTAAACATTTGAGGCTCCCTTTTGTGTTTGGGGGGACAAGGAAGTGTTGGGAGGAGTCATATATTGATGGATCAGATGCTAGGCTTGTAGCTGATCAGCACATTTGGGCAGCCACAAATGGTGACATAATTTCCATCAATGGCCAAGCCTTCAACTCAATCAATGGCCCAAGTTTCACCTGGAAGGAGGTTTGGCCTATTGTTGGGAAGAAAATGGGAGTGCAAGTCCCACAAGACATGGTTGTGGAGAGCTTTTGGTTTTCAAAAGCCATGGCAGGGAAGGAGGAAGTTTGGGAAGAGATTGTGGAGGAAAACGGGTTGGTTCACACGACTGTTGAGAATTTGGCCAATTGGGAGTTTTTAGATGCCTTGTTTCGTTTCCCTTTGAAACTCTTGGGGAGCAGAGATAAAGTTGATGGACTTGGTTTTGGTGCAAGGTACAAGACATTAAATTCAATATTGTATTTTATTGATTGCATGAGAGATGAGAAGCTAATTCCCTAGAGGCTTCATATTGCTAGCTTTGACTTCAACTTTGAAGATGTGTTTGGTAACAGAAATTTATGGAGCACAAGAAGATGATGGGGTTTTCCTTAAGTTAATTAGTGGCAGGGTGTGCTTTGCATGTGCTGGTTGACTAGCACTTTATTGCTGCATAGTTTACTAGTTTATATACAGATGGAATCATCCAATTTAATAATGTATATAACTTGTTTTCTACATTACTGTCACCTGGTGTCACTTCTGTGTGGCTACAGGTGGAGGGGTTGCTTTGCTTCGCTTTCAACATTTTCTTTTTCTTCTGTTTTTGCAGTAATCATATAGTAATTAAAAGAAAAATTCTCTAAGATAACACGGTGTATCAAATGTTGAGGTCGTTCTCTTTTAAGTCCTTTCTTCTGGTCATATTTGAGACCATGTTAATTTGAGTAATGCTATATCAAATGTTCAACACGCTATATTACTTTTTCATTTCAATACTTACAAATTAAAAGGTAATATATTCAATATCTTACAAATATAAAAAGTATTCAATATTTTTTACATTTAGTGACTAGGAAGAATTATAAGATTAGGAAGATTGGAAATTATTCTAATTAAATAAAAGAGCTTCTAAAGTAGAGACCAATTTGACCATTAGCACCAGGTGTAAACAGCATACAAACTTCAACCAAGACAAACTAAATGTTCCAATGGTAATCGGCCAGGAGTCGAGGATATTAAAGAATATTTTGATTCTTCTAATGTAGAAATGAACTTTTAATTCATGAAGAAAAGTGTAAATCTATAATCATTAATTTTTCAATTAATAACTAATTAATATATATATATATATATATATAAATTCAATAATTTCATTTTTTTTCCTTTTTATTCTCCCCCAGCCTTTCACTTCTAACTGCAACCAGGAGCTCTATTAACAGTCCCTTCTATACTATGAAACTCTATTATTAACTCTTGGATAATTCAATTAAACATTTCACACGTATTCTGATTGTATATTCTGAATATTTATATTAGGATTAAATATTTGTGCCTATAAATTAGTATTTTTTTCATTTTCATTTTTGTAAAAAAAATTATTTTAGTTCTTATAAAATATATTTATTTTATTTTTTGTACTTAAGGTATTATCTTGAACAATAAAAAAATGTTATTTAAAATATTTTAAGGACGAAAATCAATACAAACACATTTTTTAAGGACTAAAACAAAAATAATGTTAAATTATAAAAATGAAATATATATTTAAACCTTTATATTATTTAACCGAACACAATTTCAATTTTTATATCTTGCCTTTCTATTTCTAACTACAATATGTAGCATGCATAATTAACAAATTGACTTTACAAAAGAATAAATAAAACTCATCTAAATATAAACTGTATTTATTGATAAATATTTACCTACATACATATGTCTGAAATTCAACATATAATCTTTTTTTTCTTACACAAATAGGTTCCACATTAAGTGTAGATACCTCTTCCTAGTTCCTAGCTTGCAAGGATGGAAAATAGGTAGAATAACGACAGAAATTGGAGCTTCTACAATAGTTGATTTTGAAAGAATCCAAGCTCAAAAAAGAAAAGGGCAAATGGCACGGTGTTTAGTAGTGTCTTCTATGATCTTGAACACTATTTCTTGAATCACTTCTTTTGGAAATTCAAGACTTCAATTGACACAGCAAAGGAACCAAAGAAGAGGACATTGAAGCAAATAAGCACAATTACTGACAGCAACACTGATGACATTCCATTAATTGTAGTGACATATCCAAGAGTAGCAGCTATGAACTCCATTAATTGACTGCCACAAGATGTGCAGGTATTTCATATATGCTAATTAAATTTACTCTTGACTAGTGGTTTATAGAAATTTATGTAAAAGTAATTATGGAAACTGTGTTTTAGCATTCCGCTTTCGGGAAGGACACAGTTGGCCACAATGTTCTCAACGGATTTGATAAACTAGGTCTTGGGTTGGTTTGGGAGTTTTAACACTCTACACTATTATTTTCAACTGCTTGGTCACTTGGAGCTGTCCTATCTGAATCGTAAATTTAGAACAATTTTTCTTATCTTTTTATTCTTATTTAAGCAACGAAATTTCTTTTGGTATGTAATGGTTTGATCTCCAAGGAGTCAAGGACTGTCATTTTCTCCGATCAAAGGATACTAGTTTTATGCTCTTTTTTGCTTTTGCATGTCACAGCACTACAAAAAGCACGTGCTATTCTTTTTGGTGATATTCTTTTTGGTGATGAAGAGGATTCAAAAGAGGATTCTAATAAAAAATGGATCTAAATCTAGTGGTGATGATGGAAAAGCCAAGGAAATGATTCTTCCTTTTGAGCCTATGACAATGACATTCTACAGTGTCAATTATTATGTTGATATGCCAAAGGTGGGGGCCTTTGTAGTTTCAGTTTCCTGAATTTTTTTTCTTTTCAGAGACAAATACAAGTAGTAGAAGTTTATTCACCTTTAACTCTTTCTGAATGAATTTGTTTTTTACATCACCACTAAATTTAGATCCATTTTTATTAGAACCCTCTTTTGAATCCTCTTCATCACCAAAAAGAATAGCACATGCTTTTTGGAGTGCTGCGGCGTACAAAAGCAAAAAAGAGCATAAAACTATATCCTTTGATTGGAGAAAACGACAGTCCTTGACTCCTTGGAGATCAAACCATTACATACCAAAAGAAATTTCGTTGCTTAAATTAGAATAAAAAGATAAGAAAAATTGTTCTAAACTTACGATTGATTCAGATAGGACAACCTCCAAGTGACCAAACAGTTGAAAATAATAGTGTAGAGTGTTAAAACTCCCAAACCAACCCAATACCAGTAATCATAAGCTGGTATATCAAATCCGTTGAGAACATTGTGACCAACTGTGGCGTTCCCAAAAGCCGAATGCTAAAACACAGTTTCCATAGTTACTTTTACATAAATTTCTATAAACCACTAGCAATAAGGATAGAAAAGCAAGAGTAAATTTAATTAACATGTATGAAATACCTTCATCCATCTTGTGGCAGTAAATTCATTGACTGAAATTGCTCTTTGTCCATAGGTAAGAGGTGACAACCAGTAACCCCAAATCCACCATGGCTTAATCATACCTATGGTAAGAATCAAATCATTAATAAATAAAAACTCCATTATATCTTTATGCAGTAGTTGTTGGTGCAGCCTACCTTTTGGGATAATAAATCCTCCCAGCAAGAAGATAATCATCAATGTAATGTACTAGCAATTACCATATTGCTTGCAAGAGCAGCCATAAACCGGAAGAGACCTAATGCCATTTGGTGAAGCATA
>CM023958.1:6263050-6292689 GCA_013407115.1 Glycine latifolia
AGGAGCAAAAGCATGTAGCGGAAAAATCTGAAATATTAATCGGAATGCAAAGATTATTAGTCTTAAATATTTTTTAAACAACCAAAAGAAAATCCCAACAAAGGATGTAAAGAAAAATACCTTCCAGGAGCAAAAGCATGTAGCGGAAAAATCTGAAATATTAATCGGAATGCAAAGATTATTAGTCTTAAATATTTTTTAAACAATAATTGAGAAATTCACAAAGCACAAGCATATATACCGACAAATGTTCTGTAAGTGATACCAAGAAATCACAAACATTAGGCGTTCTATTGATATATCGTGTGTATTTTGAAACTCTAAACTTATGATCATCTTGTATATATGTTTTCCATGTTGAATTGATTGGCAGGGAAATTTGTTGGAGCCTTGGAGGTAATCTATATATTTAAATATGAGCTCTACATTTAAGTTGCAAAATATTGAAGGTCCCCTTTCTAACTTATCATGAATTCTACTTGTAAAAAATTCAAGAATTGAAAACTATATATAGAAACAAGAGCATCCTTATTTACTTGAGTATATATACATACCTGGCAGGTCCTAAAAATATACAGAAACTCATGCATGTTGATCAAGGTCAACTCTCGCGAGAAACATGCCTTAAAGAGCTCCCATTTTGGCACAACAAATCTAGTTCTGGGCAAAGCTGAAGGATGACTCTTTGATTTATCAAAGGGAGCAGTACACATGGATTCTACATACTTTCCAAATCTGGAATTTTTAAAGGCTTCTTCAATCTCCGGCACTGAAATAAATTTATATGGCTTTGAAGAATCAGCCCAGTATTGAGCTTGATCTTTTTTAGAGGTCACCTGACACAGGAAAATAACATGTTTTTAAGCAATAATTTCATAAAGCATTTGAGTTTAACCATTAAAAGAGCAAAAATCTACAAATACCTCTTGAAGAAAATCTGCAACTCCCTTGCGGGGTGGAAGTTTGAAGCCTAATGATTCAAAAAACGAAGCCTAATGATTCAAAAAACTCCAGCACGTTTTCTATGGGGCCTTGATATACAACATACCCCTCTGACAGAAGCAGAAGATCATCAAAGAGCTCAAATGTTTCTGGTGCAGGTTGAAGTAGAGCCATCAGAACAGTAGCATCCATTTGATGAACAAAATTTCTTATGCATTTCACTATCTGTAATGTGGTAGAGCTATCAAGTCCAATCGATATTTCATCCACAAATAGAGCTTTCCGCGGTCCAACAATCATTTCTACTGGAGAAAAAATATGAAATGCAAAAGTATGTCATTGCTTGCTACAATTTTTAACTTCAATTAGTGCCTTCTTAATATGTCTTAATCTTCTGGTATAGACACAGTCAAAACAAATATGGATTGAATTTTGTATCATCTAGAAATTATGTGTTCCTAGAACAAATATGGATTCAAATGTATGGACTGTGTTAGCTTCTCTATTATTATATATTAATTTTCAATCTTAGGAGTCAAAAACAAAATTCTAAATGAAATCTCCTTAAATCCTATCAAAGCTATATTTCACATTACAAGTGGAAATAATTGTTGGGTAAAATCATACCCTCAAATAAGATTATATTGGATTATCGTCTAACCCTCAAATCAATTTGCGGAAGCGGAAACAATAAAATGCCAGAGAGATAGAGATAGAGAAGATCACACAGACAATATGTTTAACGTGGGAAAACCTGCTTCAATGTGAAGTAAAAACCCACGAGACATTGGTCTAGAATCAAACTTCCACTATATGAATAATGGGTTACAAATAATCAAACATCCCTAGCCTTTCACTAGAGATACAATCAAACTTCACCAAGTATGGTGGTATTCAAACTTCTCTAGAGTGGTCTCTCTAGAGGTATTCTCACGGGAAAATCTCTCTCAGATTTTTCTCTCGTAGAATCTCTTCATCTACAAACATTAAAGACTTATATAGAAAAAGGGAGGTGAAACTACGTTGAGCCACTCAAAGGATGACTCATTGAGCCTTGCACCGCTTAGAAGATGTGACTCCTTGAAGCTTGTAGAATTTCAACGCCTTGAGACTTGAGCCAAGCATTTAAGGCGGAACAGTTTCCAACAATTCTCCCCCTTTCGACTTCAATGCGTCAGATTCAAACAGTTGCCCAGCTTCTTCAATCAACAGCCTGACATCCTCAATGATAGCCCGGTATCTTCAATGAGTCGGGTTCACTAGCACGGCCCCTTCACAGCAATCTTCAAATTTCTTTGCTGATACCGGCTTAGTCATCATATCAGACCAATTCTTGTAGGTGTGCACTTTGCCAAGTGCGAGCTGTCCATCTTCCACCACATCCTGGATCCAGTGATACCTCACATCAATATGTTTGGTGCGGGAGTGATAGGTCGAGTTCTTCGCATGGTGAATTGCGCTTTGATTGTCACACTTCAGCTCGTACTTGTCTTGATCATCGCCAAGTTCCATGAGGAACTTCCCCATCCACAGCATCTCTTTGATTGCCTCAGTAACGGCAATGTACTCGGCCTCAGTTGTCGAAAGTGTCACACGCTTCTGCAACCTTGATTGCCAAGAGATTGCTCCTCCAGCAAATCTCATCAAGTATCCGATCGTCGACTTCCTTGAGTCGGAATCCCCCCCTAAATCAGCATTCGAGTAGCCTTGCAGCTTGACTTCTCCTTCTCCAAATCGGAGGCATAAATTAGTTGTACCTCTCAAGTACCTGAAGATCCACTTCAATGCTTCCCAGTGCTCTTTGTCGGGGTTCGATAGAAACCGGCTCACTATTCCAACTGCATACACCAAGTCGGGTCTAGTGCAAACCATTGCATACATTAAGCTTCTGACGACGGATTGGTATGGGATCTTCACCATCTCATCTTTATCTTCATCAGACTTCGGACACTGCTTCTTATTCAGCTTCAAGTGTCCGGCTAAGAGGGTGCTAATTGTTTTGGCTTTGTCCATGTTGAATTTCTTCAAAATTTTCTCAACATATTTTTCTTGACTTAGCCACAGTAGCTTCTTCTTTTTATCCTGGATTATCTTGATTCCAAGGATCTATTTTGCAGGGCTGAGGTCCTTCATCTTATCTTGCCTTACAATCAACATATCGTCAACATATAGCAACAAGATCAGAAAATCTCCAGTCTCATACCTCTTCACAAATACACAGTGGTCAGCTTCCGTCTTCATGAACCTATGCTCATTCATAAAGGATTCAAATTTCTTGTACCACTGCTGAGGTGCTTGTTTCAAGCCATAGAGACTCTTCTTCAACCGGCATACCATGCCTTCGCATCCCGGAGCTTAGAACCCTTCAGGTTTCTCCATATAGATTTCTTCCTCCAACCCACCATGAAGGAACGTTGTCTTCACGTTCATTTGTTCTACCTCAAGATCCATTGAAGCCACCATTGCCAACACAGTCCGGACTGAGGTCATCTTCACAACTGGAGAGAAGATCTCTTCAAAATCAACTCCTTTCTTCTGATTGCAGCTTTTCACTACAATCCGGGCTTTGTATCTCGGCTTCTGTCCGTTCTCTTCAGGTTTGATTTTGTACACCCACTTGTTCTTCAGAGCTCGTCTTCCTTTAGGCAGCTTTGTCAGCTTATAAGTCTGGTTTTCATCCAAGGCTTTCATCTCATCTTGCATTGCCTTCACCCATCCTTTTTTTTTCTGAGCTCGTTATGGCCTCATCATAACTCTGAGGCTCACCATCTTCAGCAATGATGGTGTATTCATCAGATGGGTACCTTGTAGAAGGTCTTCTTTCTCTAGTGGGGTATCTAGGTTGTTCTTCTTCATCAGTCGCTTGAGAATCCGGTTCATCATTCTCATCCTGGTCCTCTTCATCAACTCGGACCTCAGTGTCTCGATCCTCATCAGCTTGTTGCTGGTTATCATTTTCTTCATTAGGCTCTCCCCCTGCTTCAGCTTGTACAGGAGGAATGGGTTCGTCACGTCGGACAGTAACCTGGACTCTGGGCTTCGAGATGTCATGGATGGTCTCATCTTCATGAAAGACCACATTCCGGCTTCTCACTATCTTCTTATTGATTGGATCCCAAAGTCGAAACCCGAACTCGATTTTTGGCGAACCGAGGTAGATGCATTCTTTCATCTTTGCATCAAGCTTTACCCTTTCATCTTTAGGGACATGCACGAAAGCTTGGCATCCAAACACCCTTAAGTGTCTGTAAGTTGCTTTTTGACCGCTCTCAGCCAGTCCATTCAATTGTGGGGTCTTGGGGGGCGTCTTTTCAAGTCGGATCCCGGCTCCTCTACAATAAGCATCAAAGGGACCACGATACTCACCACCATTGTCTGAGCGAACAACTTTCAGCTTGCCAATCTCCCTTTCCACCATAGCATGAAATTCTTTGAAAGATTGGAGTACCTGGTCTTTTCACTTCAGCAGATAAACCCACACTTTGCGGGAATGATCATCAATGAAAGAAGCAAAATACTGAGCTCCTTCAAGCGATCTCTTTAACATGGAGCAAACATCAGTGTGGACGAGGTCAAGAATATGCTTGTGTCGTCTTGATTGATTTGGTCTCACAAACGAAACCCGGTGTTGCTTTCCAGTTAGGCAGTGCGTGCAACTTTCCAGCACTTGACCTTTCAACCCGGTCAGTAGTTCTTTCTTTTCCAAAATCTGAAGCCTTTTCTCGCTCATGTTTGTGCAATAGCTCCAAGCTATGCCCATCTCTAATGGCGTTGGTTTCTCCATCATTTATCCTTCCTTGCATCACATACAAGGAGCCTTCTTTCTTACCTCGTGCCACGACCAAACTTCCCTTGGCCAGCTTCCATCTACTTTCTCCAAAGTAGTTCACTAACCCGGCATCATCTAGCTTGCCAACCAAGATTAGGTTCAATCGCATGTCAGGTACATGCCTTACATCCTTCAATGTAAGTCGGCACCCTATATCTGTGGTCAGGGCTACATCACCGACACTAACAATCTTGCTGGTCACCTGATTTCTCATCTTCACGACCCCAAAATCTCTTTTTCTGTAAGCAGAGAAGAATCCCTCGTGTGGGTGACGTGGAATGAGACACCAGAATCAACAATCCAAGTGCAGTCACCATATGTTATATTCAGCATTTCTTCACCAAGAAGGAATATCTCAGCATTCGAGTTAACAGTCATAGCCGTGGTGCTCTTATCATTCTTCTTCTTGGGAACGATCTGGTATGACTTCACAGAACCAGTCTGCTAATCTTTCTGCAGAATCCTGCATTCATACTTCCTGTGTCCAGGCTTCCCACAGTAGAAGCACTTCAGTACATACTTTGGCATTGACCGTCCTCTGGACTTGTCATATCTATCACGACCCCGGGAGTCGGACTTACATCTTTTCTCAGCAACGTTGGCCTCAGACGTGCTGGTTACACCTCGTTCTCTTCTCCTGGCTTCTTCATTCAGGAGGCTATCAATCACGGCATCCATCGTCAATCTTCCTTCTGGAGCCGAGTTACTCAATGTTACTACCAGAGTATCCCAACTTTCTGGTAGCGAACTCAACAACAACAAAGCCTGCATCTCATCATCAACTTTCATATTGGCTTTGGAGAGTTGATTCACAATACCTTTGTAGGTATTGAGGTGTTCAATCATGCTCATGTCGTCCTTGTACTCTAGCTTCACAAGTCGGTGAACCAAGTGTGCTTTGTTCCTGGGAGTCTTCTTCTGAATCATGGATTCCAGCTTATTCCACAACTCATATGCGTTCGTGAACTCAGACATGTGCTCAAAGAGACTTCTATCAATATATTTCCTGATCGTGGCAACCGCCTTACGACTCAGGATCTCCCACTCTTTGTCGATTTTGTCAGCCGGTCTCTCATCAAGGACAATGGGTTCATACAGATCTTTGCAGTAAAGATGATTTTCCATCATCAATCTCCAATAGGTGAAGTTGTCCACAGTCAGCTTGAACATATCACCGTCATGGGTCACTCCACTGGTCTTCATCTCGTCTCCTTCTGAATCCGTTGAACAGGGCTCTGAAAGCTTATGCTCTAGTACCTTATACCGTCACAACACTTGCGGGACTCGCCGCCAGGCCTCGCCGGGAAGACTTTCGATACAGGTCACCAAGTCGAACCGTCAGCTCTGATACCACTGTTGGGTAAAATCATACCCTCAAATAAGATTTTGTTGGGTTATCATCCAACCCTCAAATCAATCTGCGGAAGCGGAAACAATAAAATGCCAGAGAGAGAGAGATAGAGAAGATCACACAGACAATATGTTTAACGTGGAAAAACCTTCTTTAATCTGAAGTAAAAACCCACAGGACATTGGTCTAGAATCAAACTTCCACTATATGAATAATGGGTTACAAATAATCAAACATCCCTAGCCTTTCACTAAAGATACAATCAAACTTCACCAAGTATGGTGGTATTCAAACTTCTCTAGAGTGGTCTCTCTAGAGGTATTCTCACGAGAAAATCTCTCTCAGATTTTTCTCTCTTTTCAGAATCATTTAATCTACAAACATTAAAGACTTATATAGAAAAAGGGAGGTGAAACTACGTTGAGTCACTCAAAGGATGACTCATTGAGCCTTGCACCGCTTAGAAGATGTGACTCCTTGAAGCTTGTAGAGTTTTAACGCCTTGAGACTTGAGCCAAGCATTTAAGGCGAAACAATTTCCAACAATAATTAACTTCATCTTAAAAAAAACAGAAGAAAAAAAATAGAGGGACTGAATTTGGACCCTCTTTCTTTGTATGATACATTAAAGAGGTAATCCAGTTAGATTAACTTAAGCATATATCACTACAAGAGCCAAATTTCAAAGAAAATTGTAACAAATTCCTAGAAAGGGGAGAGAGATCACCTGTTGTAACTCTCCTTTTTTGGCCACCAGAGAACCCCCCTTAGCATATCATTGCCTACAACCGTATCTGAACATACATCAAGACCAAGCACTTTCAAAACATAATCTGTCTTGACATTGTGGTTTTTGCCACCAACAAGTGTTGCCTGTTGAGTAAAATCAGTTTAAAAAAACACAAATTAGAGGACTTCCCTGAACTTGCATATATGCATGATTTTTCAGATATTATTTATAAGATGAGACAACCTTCATGAATGCATCAATTTCTGGACTTGGCAGTATGCTTTTCTCCTTCTCCAAGCGTTCAAGATTTTTCACAATTTCTGTTCATGACATTAGACCAGGAAATTAAGTAACTGAATTCTGAAATATTGGAAAATAAAAATAACTAAAAATGGCACATAACGAAACTAATATATTATATACATACCTACATCACTTGAACCTTGGCATCTGTTAGCAAAATCAAAAGTTTGTCGCACTGTCAGTTCTGCTATGTGATTATCAGTTTGGCTAGTGTATGCAGAAGCCCTTTGAATACAGAACTCGTTTTGCTCATGGCCATTGTATGTTATACTACCACTTTTCTGCACAGGTATTTAAGGATCAAAGTTCTAATGTAATTCTATGATGAGAATGGAATTTTGAAGAATGCTATGACGTATCAAAATTCTTGGTATGCTGACAATTCAGAAATGGACTTGTTTCAGTTAGATAAAGGCTATACAAATAGAATCAATCTTAATTCCTATTGGTATAATGATTTAAAGCACCTTGGTTTCAGTGTTTCACTTGTTATTGTGCTATAACTGGACTACACTAACAAGACGATCAATTCCTATTCTATAAAAATAAAAAATGTTGACTAAATAAGGTTGCCCTACATAACAGCTTAATATTTGTTTCAAAGAACCGAAAGGTACCTATAATATTAGTAATTACAAATTGTAAAGTAATACACATATATAACCCACACGTATGATGGTTATAGAGTTTAATTTCCATGAACTCCAAAATTTACATTGTCAATCAATTATGAATTATAAAGTAGTTATAGTAAATATCAACTAACTTACTTTATATGACAGTTTGTAACTTAATAACAGTGTAAAAATCCTGTGCATAATAAGTGCATACACTATTTATTAGTCATAATTAAATTAATGTTAACCATTAGTTATTTAGGACCGTAGAGAATGTTAATCCTGCATAGAATTTGTACTACCTTGAGGTTGCTTTCAAACTTTCCCGCAAGAGCCAAAAGTAAGGTAGTTTTGCCCGATCCTGGAGGTCCTAACAGGAACGTCATCCTACACAACAACACATAACGTTAAGCTTGATATTCATTACAATATAAACATATATGAAACTCTGGAATTTCTCCATAAAAAAATTCTATTATAACATTGCACATTAAAATATTAAAAAATTAATTGATTCAGTTCACTATCCCGTTGCAAATGTTTGGCTAAATTTAAGTTGAGTAAACTACATTCACATCTCTAAATTTTTTTTTTCAGATTGCATTTCTTGTTTTTATCTTTATGCTAACTCTCTTAATTGTTTGAAATACATTACACTATACTCCTTATGTCTCTTAATTATTTAAAAAACATTACATTGTTTATCTTTATTTCCTATCGTGTGTAATTAGGAAAAAAACCTTAGGAATTTAATAAATCACCAATTTTGTTCCCAAACTATTATCCTCTCCTCAATTGTCCCTAAAGTAATAAAATTGTTTAAGCAATCCTTGAAGTATAGGATATTCATCAGTTTAATTAGTTCTTAAGTTGATGCATTTCAATAAAGTTTAAGGCTTAATTTGAAAAATCTTTCAATATTTAAGAGATTACTAGACAGGATTTCTAACACTTTAAAGACTACTTAGTTTTTCTTACTTTATCAACCATTAAGGAGAGAGTAGTATTTCAAGGATCAAATTGATAGTTTACTCAATAAATAATGTAAAATAACAGAAGAATATTATACCTTCCAGGTTTGACAACACCACTGATATTATTCAAGATAGTCAAGGAATGTCTTTGAGGTCGACCTATTCCCATGCCAGTTATCTGGATGCCACCATCACCGGTATGAATCAATTTGCAATTAAGTTTGTAAATAATAAGTAACAATCATGGATAAAGGGCATGTTTGGTATAAACTTCTTTAGAAGTACTTCTAAAAAAAAAAGTAAGAAGACAAAAATTAAATGAACTTTTTCATAAGTTAAAATGAGTTTTTTATTAGATAAGTTGTAGATATAGGACATGTTTAGGTAAGTTTCTTTAGAAACACTTCTAAAAGAAGAAAATAAGAATAAAAAAATAAGATAAATTTTTTCATAAGAAAAATAAGTTTTCCATTAACTAATTTTTAGAAACTCACCAATATAGTTTCTTTAAAAGATGAAATGACATCTACGTTATCTTTGCTTATGAAAAAAATCATCTTATTATTTTCCTTTTATTTTCTTGTTTTAGAAGTACTTTTAGATAAGTTTATCTAAACATGCTCAAAGGCATATAAAGCAATGGCGGGACATCAAGGGCTAAGCACTTCTGCTTCTATATTCTGCTTCCATATTAATTATCTAACAGAAAACATAACGAATTATTGAGCTAGAGTACGGACAAGATTATTGAACTAATGTTATTACACATAAACCATAATCAATATTTTTACTAAAAATTAATTTGATTAATTAGTAAGTTAGTATGAGAGTGACTAATAGGTATGAACCTCAAAGACATCTGGCGTGTAATTAATCAAAGTTGGCAGAGCTCTTGAACCTATCTGAACATCAGCTCCAATTGTCAAGTTTATGTATCTCACTTCGATGCTTGGTACATCCAATCCAACCCTTTTGCAGTCAACCACACAATATGAGAATTGCTATTTTTTTTGTCGGTTGCTCATGTATATGTATGATAAGACCATTTATTTTTATAATAATTATTTTAAAATTCATATATACAGTAATTTCTAATTAACTGATAGTAAAAAAAATCTTTCCATTGATAATTTTAATGTACAATGACAGTGACAAGGTTTAAACCTAAGATAACATAACTATGCAAACTACTTGTACCTCTACCAAGGCGTGTTTCATTTGTAGTTTGCTCAATAGAAAAACTACATATTCTCGTTTCTCATTTTTATGCTTTGGAAAGTGGAAATTCTTGTTGCAATGAGGCAAATGGGTTTTCAATCAGACACTAGGTCTCATTTCTTCACGAAGAAAAGATTCCTTTTTTTTTTAATTTTAATCATTTAAATATGATCTAATGATAATGATAATGGCATATAGATATAGATAAACGATGGAAAAATGTTTACCTCTCGAAGCGTTTCTCAATGTAGGATTGGCAAAGTGGACCAGCTCACCAAAAACGGGTTGGGTTGACCCTAATCCACCAAAAATGTGAGTCGGGCTAGGCTGGCCCACTTTTGCAAAGTGGGTTGGAAATGTTAGTCTGCCCCATTTTAAGGTGGGTTAGTAGGCTAACGGGTCAGCCCACCTAAAAAATAAAAAAAATAAAAAAGTTATTAAAAATAAAATGAAACAAAAAAATTATAAAAAAATACAAATGTGTGTGTTTTTAAAATAGTTAAAACAATTTCAAAGTATTCCTAAAATGCAAAGTAATAGCTAGCAAGATGATGATGATGCAAGTATTCCTAAAATGCAAAGTAATAGGGTTATGATGAGAACTATTAAAGAAAAATTTAAAAAAAATGATTGAGAAACAAAATAAAAGGGGTGGACAAAATTAAGTGTTCACATAAGCACATGTTGCATTCAAGGGTCTTATCAAATTGATACAAAAATATTTAAATTGATTTAGTTACTTCGACATTCCATAAGACATTATTTATTTGATAACAACGATTTCTAGATTACATCCAAAGCAAGTGATAGACGGTGATATATCTAGGGATAAACAATGAAAAAAAGGCATACAAATGCCAAAGGAACAATAAATCTAGGTCCCATGAGAAGAAACTTTTTCATCCAAAAAGTGGAGTACTTGGGATATCTTCTCAAATTGTTCTTGAAATCAACATACACAATGTCAATTCAAAACCAGCATCCCATTCAAAGCTGTCCGAAAATGACCATGCATA
Source organism: Glycine latifolia (assembly GCA_013407115.1). NCBI lineage: Eukaryota > Viridiplantae > Streptophyta > Magnoliopsida > Fabales > Fabaceae > Glycine > Glycine latifolia. The sequence goes on from CM023958.1 coordinate 6,274,031, forward strand.
ATAGCTCTTCACACTGAATGAAAATTCGATATGAGAATATTCATCCCCGATGGCATGCTAGCTTGAATATGGAATCGTCTTAAATAATCAAAGACAAAGATTTAAAAATATATGATCATTTATAGAATCTATTTAGTAATGATTTCAGAAGGCGGAAGGGAGTGCAGACTAACTTGGTCGACGACGAAGCCACCGACAGACGAGCTAGTGGTCTGTGATCGACAACGTCGGGAGTGCGAGCTGTGGACTACGCTGCGGCTAAGGGGCTCTACCTCTCGTCCTCTCTCAACTCTCACTTCTCTCACTCTCAGCATCTCATCTCTCACTCTCAACCACTCAATCAATTCAATAATATCTTCCTAATATTTTACTATTTTTATTATATCAGCAGTGCCAGGAAAGGTTAAACAAAGGACCTACTAAGCCAGTAGCTAGCGGCCCAGCCCAGGGTGTATTGTAAATAAAATTTGGGATTGGTGGGCCAGCCCGACCCGAGCCCGATTTTGACCCACATTTTTGTGGGCCGGGTTGGCCCGACCTATTTTAGTTTAGTGGGTTACCATTGTCAACCCAGCCCACTTTTTTTCGTGGGCTAAACGGGCTGGCCTGCCTGGCCAGACCCGTTTTGCCATCCCTACCTTGATGGCAGAGAGGAGCTTGTAATTGTCTTGTTCATTGGTTGCCAAAGCATCCTTAACGAGGCGTTCACAGTGGAAGTGATTCAGCTTCCTCACATCAATCTGCTCCAAAACCTTGGCCTTCTTCTTCCCTGAGCCACCTCTGTTGCTCATATCCAAAGACGGCTTCCTCAATCCTCACCAATGCTATGTTGACACACTTTTGCGTCGGCAACCTTAGCAATGCAGCCATTTGAAGCTCCTCCTCGTCTTCTTCCATCCATTCGGCATTGGAAGCCCTTGCAAACAACTCCCTTTCGGACGCCATTCTTTCTTCTCTTTCTCTATTGGTAGAAAGAGAATTCGAGAAGAGGAAGGAAGGATAATGTTTGATGAAAGTCAAACAATCAATGGAAAGGAGAAGAAAGAAGAAAGAGTATTGTTAATGAAATGAAAGACTGTTGAAGAGAAGAATTTGAGTTCATTAGCTATTTGATACGTAGCCACATGTACATTCTGTGATTATTTGTTTGTTTGTTCATTCATTCTCTATTGTATGATTGTTTGTTTGTTCATTCATTCCCTATTGTTCCCTATTGTATGATTGTTTGTTTGTTTGTTGTGGTCCCTTTCTAGAAGGAAACAGTCTCTCCTTTTTTTGGATATACTACATGATACATGCAATACCTTACCCTTATTATTGTACAGTACCTATTATTTATTAGTTCATGAGGGATATATATCTTTTGTCATTAAATAAATACATATAAGCTTTGTTAAAAAAAATATTTAGAGTTACATTTTATTTAGTAATATTATATTATATATATATATATGACATCTAACTTATATAAGTATACAAACCTTTAGGTTTGACAAAATAAAATTTATATGTTTTCAATAATTGAAAAAAATTACCTTATTTTATTTTGTCTTCTAACCTAAGAATTGGAATACTTATATGAACATTATTAGTATTATATGGAGCAATTTTGAAGCCCATGGAAAATCAAAGTTGTCATTTTTGCTCAACATCACCAACCTGCTCAGTGATAAGAGTCTCTTGAGGAATTACCTTTTTGTCTTAAATTCGCAAAGGATTAGTTTCGCTTAGCAAAAAAAAATGACAAAATAAGGGTTGCAAATCCAATGCTCGCTCAGCAAAGGAAATTGTTGCCCGACAAAATAGCTCCAAAAGCCAACTTAATGAATTCTAGTTCAACAAATTAAGAAAAACTTTCACTAAGCGAAAATTGTTGATCTGACACTTATTAGAAGGGACAAAAAGCATAAAGGAGGGATTGCCAAGACACTTCATAGAGCATTTTCTTAGAACATCCTCTTATGATTGTGTGGTGGCTGGGAAGTTCTACATTGGCTCCTTCATCTTCATTTTGCATTCCTTCACCGTTTATGCTTTTCATATATATGTGTGTGTGAGTGTGAGAAGAGAGCTCTAATTTGTTGGGGTTGAATGTAATGAAAATGACTTCCATGTACTATTTATGACTCATTAATCAAAATTTATGTTTCATTATTAGATGCTCTATTTCTATGCTTATTCTCTTGTATGGTTTGATGGTCTATATGATTTTACATATTTAAGCGAGGAGACAGTTATTTCAAGAACTAATTAAATTTGACATATTGTTAATCTTTTAAATATATTTTATAAAACTTTGATAACAAAATAAAACAACACAATTAATGTTTTCACAATTTCTATAAAAAAAATTGGAAAATCAACGGGCTTATATTTAACTTTGCCAAATCTTGACTATTATTGATTGATAAACTAAAGGTTGGTCAATTTGCACAAAAAACGGTGGTTGTTTGTTGGGTAGTATTCTCTTTCTACATGCTACAAGTTTAAGCCAAACTTGCTAAACTTGGGGCGCCGCCATCTGGTATAGTAATTAGTACAGTAATCTGATACAAACTACTAGTAGTTCATATTAATTCATGATATCAACCATTAATATTTCTCATCTTTCTTAAATGCAATGTGTCTCTCTTATTTGATTAATTTTTCTATATTTTAAAGTTATTAATTTCATAAAAAAAAGAGTAATTTAAATAAAAAAATACTCAAATAATAATGGTTATACGAGATAACTAGTGATAAAAAACGTACTTGATATTTTAGTTTTTAGAAGCATCGGCTATAGTTGCAAAAATCACATGTTGTGTGGTACGTTTAATATACATAATTATTTCTTTTAAGTTTGTACTTCAAGATTTGGTCTTTAGATTGGTGTATATATAAAAAAAGTATTTCTCTGAGTTCAAATATTATATATATATATATATATATATATATATATATATAATTTACATATCAATTAAGAAAGTTGGTTAACATTATTTATAAAAGAAGGTTAGCATCAATTAAGTTTGCTGATTTCGATCTTTAAAAAATATTTTCTTAAATTTCTCTTCGTTAAAATTTATTTAAAAATATAGTTATAAAAAATCTCAATTAAATATTTTGAAGATAATATTAATTGGAGTGAAAGTAATTAAGATTTATTTATATTTTAATCCATTATACATAGTTTTATTTTTTCTTATTTTCAAGCCCAAAAAATACTTTTTTTTCATAAAACATTAAAAATACTTGTTAAAAGAAGTGATTTTCTTAATCATACAATTAATTCCATACTTTCAAGTTTCAATAGAAGATATCCTTGATTCATCCATATTCGCAAAATCCCCAAAACCACCAAAGTAACAAATAAGCTATTTATCTTCTAAAAAAACAAATAAACTATTTAAGAAAGGAAAAAAAAAAAATCAACCTACTAACCATCAAATACACAAGCCTAGACATATAACTATCGCATGATTGTCACTGAATGGAAGGACCATATCACCTTTATATTAGTTTTTTTTATAGATAACCTTTTATTAGTTATGTTAATCATTTGTTATTTTCTTTTATAGTTAATGATTATTCATTCTTATTATAAATTATATTTGCAATAATTTTTGTGTGTTTACATTGATAATGATGTACCAATAAATAGGCAAGTGATAACAAGTCTATATAGAACTTGAAAATACAATATAAACAGTCTGATTATAAATTTGAAATAAAGCTATAAATTACACAACCTCAATTTAGTTATAAATTCGAAAAAATAAAATTACATATAACTAAAAGATAACAACCTCAACCTATTTATAAATTCGAAATAAAATTACAAATAAAAAAAATAACAACCTTAATTGTTGTCAACAGAAAACTATTATTATCTTCTAATATTTTATCCAATAATTATTTTTAATAATAATTATTAGGAAATTCAAAAAAAAAAATATTGTTTTGTATTAAAAATTTTCTGTTTCAAAATAAGCTATTATGTTTTAAATTTATCATGTTTGGCTTATTATACTAAAATAATTATTGGATTAATTATGTTTTTATTCTTTCAACTTATACGATTTTTTTTTATATTAGTCATAAAAAAACTAATAAAATTTTCTTCCATGATGTTTTTATGTGTCAATATTATAAGTCTTTATTATCAAATTTAATTTACTGGTAAATGATGATACTGTATGACGTTATTTTATTATCATTTAATTTTATTTTTTATGGTTTATTATATTTTTAAGCTATTATGCTTAATAGAATAGTATTTTTATAATCTCTAGTAATAGGTAGAAACCTATCATCCCTTTTGTCTTAGTCACTCATAAAATCCCTCTCCAAATATTCTGTAACTAACATATAATAAATAAAATTTTATAATAGTCAAATAATAATAATTGAATAACATTTGAATTCTGATTAAAAGTAATCCATTGTAATAATTAATAAAAAATTTAACATATTTTAGATGGCACACCGGCTCTTTTCTATCAAAAATTCTGGAAAAAGAGTTGGTGATGTAGGTTGGTGCTCAACATATTGAACCATGATGGTGATCCTACAGAGTTGAATTCAAACTTTTATCTCACTCATTCCTAAGGTTAAACAACCAGTCCACCCTAGTGATTTCAGGCCTATGTAACGTAATCTTCAAGATCGTTACAAAAACGACAGCAAATAGACTCAAATTAATCTTGTCTTCTATTGTTTCTGAATCAAGTGTTCCAATATGTTAAGAGACAAGGTTTGGAAAAAACTAAAAGGCTAGAAGGAGAAAGTGTTATCAAAAGCTGGAAGGGAAACATTGAATATGGGATGTAAGGCCTTTGGATATTTCTTGTTAAATGAATATGGAAAGTCTAACCTAAAAAAATATATATATTATCTAGATAGAGAAGCTTCTCGTTATAGATTAAAAGAAAATCACCTCACTTCGTCCTTTTAAATAAATAAATACAAAATTTTCCTGTGGTCTTAATTCTCAAACAGAAACCTTAAATTAGTCGCATAAAAAAATCCGTAAATAACATTTTAATTCTGATAATCTGTTATAATAATTATAAAATAATTTTAACATAATCTAGATGGTAAATATATTATCAAGATATCCAAGCTTCTAGTGATAGATTATAGACTAAAAAATTAAAAAAAATAAACCTCACTTCGTCCTTTTAAATAAATAAAAAATGCTAAGTTTCCCCGCGGTCTTCATTCTCAAACAATAATCTCACATAAAAAATCTATCTTCAATTGTTCATATCTTCTTTTCATGATTTGTACTTATACCACTTTTATATAATCTTATCCAAAGAAGATTCATTCAATGCGGGTCCTCCCTAGACAATGGCATTTTCAAAAAATCAAAATCTTTATATTAAAGATGAACAAAAGGGGCCCTCGTTATTTATCCCCTTAGTTTTTGTTTTTGTTTTTTTTCTAATAAAGGGGCAAAATAGTCTCGTAATATTAAAATATGCAATATGTTATCTCGAACATGGTAACCACTTATATCAATACCATTAGCAAAACCGAAAGTAGTTAGAACCGAAAGGGTAATAGTGTCAATGTGAGAGTGTCATATACAAATCATATCATATGATATATATTGGTGTAATATCAATACCATAGGCTTTGTGGGATTATTCTTAGTTGCATGCAGAAAAATTTTCTGGGAAAATATCTTGGTATGGGAAAGGGATCTTTTCAGGACTCTGTTAAAGCTCTGGAAGCTGACATTCAGTATGCTAATACCCTGTATGTCTCTCTTTTTTTGGCTACTTTTTTCACTTCTTTGAATGAGAAATTCAGTTTCAAAAGCTTGTAATGTAAATTCCTTCCTATTTCCAGATTAAAAATTGAATAGTTTTTCTCTGTTATTGAAGTTTCAAACATGATGCATCGCTGGAATTTTATTTTATTTTTTAGAATTGAGTCTTTTTTCTTCCCCTTTTGCATCAATTTGTGTAATCTATGTCAATGTTGTTTTCATGTTGTGTGGTCAACTTTTGTTATTTGGAGCTGAATGCTACTGTGTTTTTCTTGAAGTGGTAGAGTTGGACTTTGAAGCTGAGAATTTGTTTAAAGGAGATGTTGATGAACTGCACCTGTGAATTTGTATGACACTCAGTTGGAAAATTGAATTAGATAACACTTTTCAATATCCAAAAATTTAATTGATATGTTTATGCTGGAGTCTTTCATACTAATTCTTTAAGCAGAGTTTAGCACTTCTCTCATGTGAGTGAGATTGTACTTAATGTGCTTTCTTTTCCCCTCTTTGTTAGGGCATTAGGCTATCCAAGGGAAAAAGATGGAGGATGCTTTCAGATGAGGATATCATACAGTCCAGCAGCCCCTCTTTTCCTGTTTCTTGTTCAGTGGACCGATTACCGCCTCGCCGGTGCTCTGGGTTTGCTGAGAATTCTAATTTATGTGGTATGTATGTCCTAAATTTTGAAGTTACAGGGTTTTAGAGAGAAAAGAGAGAAGAGAAAAAGACCAAGGCACTAACCCTTATTTATATCAATTAATAGATTCCTGATTCTACTTAAATAAGGAAAAAAATCATGGTGATTAGTGAGAAATATGTAAAACTAATCTTAGGGGATATTCTAGGATAAGAAACTAATCCTAAAGGATAATCCACGATACTCTAATCCTTAGAAGTAATTTAAGATTCTATAATAAATTAAAGATATTTTCCTGATGTTCTAAGTTCTAACACTAAACATGTCATGTATATTCAAAGCTTTAGTAGAGCATAATACATTTCTGTGTCAAAATTTTATTTTCTTCTTTTGTTTCCTTCCTAATTTCCCATTGCTTGTTCTAAAATTGTCATAATCTGTTTGTAGATTTAATTTCGTAACGTTTCCTTCAACATTTATGCAGACTTATGGAAATGGGAAGAATACTATGTCAATATATGAAAGGAAAGCAAGCATTAGACAATTTTACTGTAAGTTATATGCTGTAAGATAAATGTATAGTTAATTACTTATATAGCTTTTTTCTCTCTTAGGGAGAAACTGGCTCCTTGTTTTTGTTCTTGATGATTGACATAACAGTAACATATATGTTTCTGTTTTTCTCTTTTGCTGATAAACAGCGATTATATTTCCTGCTCTGTTGCAACTTGAGAAAGGCATCACAGATTTGGAGGAAAGGAAACAGAAAGAAGTATATGCTCTTAGATACCAAAGGAAAAGTGAGTTCAATGAGAGAAGACAATCTGAAATTGACATTGAAAGAGAAGAGGAATGTGGCGTGTGCTTGGAGGTGAAAGCAAAAGTTGTGCTTCCTAATTGCTGCCACTATATGTGTTTGAAGTGCTACAGAGATTGGTAAATTTCCTTGATTGTGATTCTATTACTTCATTTCATCATCAAAAACTCTTAGATTCTTTCCAGTTATATTTTTATATTATGCTGATCATATTTTTGACATAAAACCAAGTATTTATCTGACATGTTTTTAGTAGTCTGTTATTCAACATTTCAACATATGAATGAAACAAGTCAATGTCACATTAAAAAGAGATGATGTCTGTTTCCCCTGTGATGTGAATCATGGGATGCAGATATTTCTATGATCTAAATTTATGATCAACCTCTTTTTAGATCAGGGTCCTCTCCTTTGCAGGGCTAGTTTTGTAATCCCATAAATTAGATGATATCAATGACTAAGCTTATGCCACATATAGAATCTCTTGTATCAATGAGAAAATTTTGTATGTTTTCAAAATATGGTAGGATTAGTCCTTTTTTAAAGTGAGGATCCTGAATTCCTGATCCAACTTTTTTGAAGATAAAATAATTGTTGAAAAAAAAGTTGAGAATGGTTCTCATAAATTCATAGATTGTTATCAGATTGCTTTTACTTTATCAAAATCTAAACCCTTGATTTCATCAATGGTCATCCTCTTGTTGCTCCTAACTTTCTGAAGTAGAAGGTGCATCCACCTCAACACCCAACATTTGTTTACTCCTTGTACTAGTTGATTGTTATATTTTGACCTTGACATTAGAATATCAGAAAGTGATCACTAGTTTGTTGTTCTCTAGTTGTGACAATGGTTCTTGTTGATTCAGGTGTCAGAGGTCTCAGTCTTGCCCCTTTTGCAGGGATAGCCTGAAGAGAACCAACTCTGGGGACCTTTGGATTTACACTGACACCAGTGACGTTGTTGATGTTGGGACAATTTTCAAAGAGAATTGTAAGATGCTGTTTCTGTACATAGAGAATCTGCCTCTAATTGTTCCAGATCCCAGATATGTGTTCTATGATCCACTTCTGAGATGAGGGAATTGCCTACAGGTTTTTGGAAAATAGTGTGCATGTTTCACTTTACTTGTACATGCATTTTAGACCATAATTTAACTGTGTATATATTTAACTGGCTTTGTTCCAATCGGCTTCAAGTTGGTGATTTATTTCTGACCCGAAGTTCCAATTTTCTGTTCCCTATCTATCTACCATATAGTGATTTGCTTATTGTATAATAATAATAATAATAATAATAATAATAATAATAATAATAATAGTAATAAGGCAAACTAACCATGTTCTTAAGAAATTGATTAAAAAACTAAAAAAAAAATATTTTTATTATGATGCACAAAATTATGTTATTCATGATTTATTTTATTCTCTTTTATAATTTACATAATAAATATTTTTTATTTTAATTCTTTCATTTTATATAGACATTGATTAACAAAATGCTAATCATGTTTAGTTTTATCCTTTCAAGTATGCCAAATTTTGATTCAACCGAAAATTGTGCTTAACGCGGTTATGCCCCAATTAGTCAATGATATCCATTATCCATTCAGTGTACAAAATGGGCATGCACAAGGATGTGAAAGTGACAGAATCATGCCTATCCAATTCCAACGTGAAGGCTTCACCCACTTCCCAAGATTCCTTTTTTCATGATATTTTGATGCTTTTTAAAGTATAACTCTACCGCGAGTGAACCTGTCCCTCTCTGGATCCTACTTTGATTTCAATGCCCATTTTGTTTTCTTGTGTCCCCTCATGAAAAGTCTCATCCAAAACGATTGAACCAAATAAATGTAGTGCTACTAATTATTTTTCAATTATAGAAAAACTAAGAATATTAATAATCTAAAAATATTCTAATAATGAAATACTGTTAATCCACAACATATTTTTCTGTTTTATGAAAGGCTAAGAAAACATGACGAACTCTACCCTGGGAAAGTAAAGATTTTCCCACCGTGGGAAAATAAATTTTAGCCCTTAGATTGTGCGTAAGATTTTTTTTTTTCTTTTTCTCTTTTCTTCCTAACTTTCCCGAATTACCCTCTTCTTTCTCTTTCCTCTGTCTTTCTTCTTCCCTCTCCTCCGCCACAGACCACCATCACTTCCACCACATCAACGTCATCAAAGGAAGCCAACTACGGCTAAGACGTATGTTTGTTCGTTTTACTCTGTGTCTAATGCTGCAAACCATAACAAACGCCAAAACCATTGTTCCAGCAGCTCCGAAAACTTGACTGAGTTCTGATCTGTTTTTGAAATTTGCAGTTGAGGATACAAAACTGATTCGATCTGAGTGTCCTAGAAACGTGCTAACCATATGTTTGTGCGTTTTACTCTATGAAACGAGAGAGTTTTGCTCCTTCATTCCTTGAGTTTTAAAACTTCATGATGTACTCCATTGGATTCATAATTCAATTTGACAAAGAGTAAGAAAAACCCCCTGCAGCCTTATTCCACTCCCAGGAAAGCACTTGTATTTTTTCCAGCAGCTCATCACTATCTTTATCAATGTTCATAAAAATCAAAAAGTTGTGATCCCTTCAAATCACCCATAACACAACGTTACCAGACCATATACCCACGCCACTCCATATGTTTTTTATGATAAAAAAGACCTCTGAACTAATAGAAGTTGTTACAAATATCAGAGTAGTGCAATACACTTGATCCCCACCAAAATAGAACTTTGCTCCATACTAATCATGACCTGAAGCAACCTGATAATATGTGATTTGTATCTTCTGCTTTTCCCCCACACCTCTTGCAACCAACTTCTTCCACATCCACAATATTCTTATTTGCAAGATTTTGCAAATAAGGAATACGATCTTGAAAATATTGCCATACAAAAAACTGAATTTTCGATGGACCTCCTTTCAACCACAATTTCGAATGAAGGTCAAGCTTGGGAACTCTATTGTTTGATACAATAGCTTGATAGGCTGACCTCACAGTATATATTCCCCCTTTGTCACTAGTCCAAACCCATCTATCCTGAGCCCCCTCCTTCAAAATTTGAGTTTCTAAAGTTGCCTCTAACCTTCAGCTGGTCCTTCTCTCAATCAAAAAGATGTCTTCAGCACTGCCACTTCCACCTCCAAAGACCCCCTTGCCAACTTCCTAATTCTGCCACTGAAGCTTTCTTATCTTGAGCAATGTTGTATAGTCTTTGAAAGCACTCAATTAACCCACCTTCAACCCATGGTTCCTCCCAGAAAATGGTATTCGTCCCTCCCCCAACCTTTTTAATCGTATTTTTAGCTGGCCAATATGAGGTAGCTCCTTGATCCTTCAGAGATACTATGCTTCTCCACTAGCTTGAACAACAACTCCCTTCCTTCACCCAACCACCATGACCATTATCATACTTTCCTCTGAGAACCTTATACCACAATGTATCCTGCTCCATACACAAACGCCAACTCCATTTTCCTAATAATGCTAAATTAAAAGCTTTTAAATTCCTTATCCCCCCTCATCCTTCTCTCTGCACACCCTTTCCCATGACACTAACGAATTTTATTTTAGTCTCTCCCCCTCCCCAAATAAACCTTTTGAACATAGATTCAAGGATAGAGATGATACTTGATGGCGGCGCCTTGAAGGACAGAAAGTAGATCGGAAGAGGCGATAAGACTGATTTAATCAAAACAACTCTACCATCAGAGGATATGTGTTTAATGTCCCAAGACATGTGCTCCTTTTTGTCGGATTAACACCCACAGGGAATCCTAAATATTTCAAAATGCTTAACTTTTGTTCATTTTGGATTTTGTGTTTTAGTGGGTAGTGAGTTAATTTTTTAAAATGTAACCCCTCCAATCTCAGTTTCTCCCCATATGCCTGAGAGAAGTGCTTTTGAAAAGATTCATTTATTCTTCTTCTCAATGGCTCTACCCCCTCCACGAGCTCTCTATCAAAATTCAAGCCCAAAATCTCGTTTGCCTTCCTCCTTCTTATCAAACACTTGTGAAAATATTTTGAACTTGCATCACCCTCCTTTTTTCCAACCAAACGCCTTATGTCTTCCATAGTAACTTTTCTTTTTTGTATCTCCAACTCCTCCAAAACCTCCAACTCACCTTTTAAATCTAAATCCTGAAGTTCATTTTTTGCCTCCTTTATCTGAGAATCCACATCTTCAATATTCTATCTGCTCCACATCTTAAGCTCATTTTTAATTAGCTTAAGCTTTTCTTTAAGAATATAGCTTTTGGTACCCACCAAGCTCAATGCTTTCCACTTTTCATTAACAAAATCCACAAATCCCTTCTTATTCTTCTGACAGTTCATAACACGAAATGGTTTTGGTCCCCAATTAATATCCTTCTCCTTTAGAATTACCAGGCAATGATCAGATACACTACTCTGTAAACCCCACTGTGTCATATTACTCCAGATAGATAACCATTCTTCTTTAATCAGGAATTTGTCCAATCTGCTCATAGTTGTGTCCTCTGTTTTGTGCCATGTATACTTCCTTCCAATCATAGGTATATCAATAAGTCCTATCTGTTGAATAAACTCGTTAAAAGCCTCTATTTCCTCGTCTGTTGTTGGATATTGCTCTTTTCCTTTCATGAAGACCCATTATTGAGTTGAAATCACCTGTTATACACCACCGGATTCCACTGTGGGATTCCATCATATCTTTGATCTCATGCCAGCATTCCTTCTTCCTTCTTAAATCACATGGTGCATACACATTCACAAACCAACATTTACATCCTTGCTAACCACCCTCCCCTTCTACAACTTCCACAGATGAAAAACGTAGTTTCCTCTATAAGAAGAAGCCATCCTGCACTTCCAATGGATGGTTTATTAAGCCACTCAACATCTTACCCCCCCACATAATGACACACAAACATCTTTGTTTCTTGCAAACACACTACTACTAGTTTTTAATCTTTTATCAGAAAAACTAACAAACCTGTCATTATAAAATCAAACTAAGATAGGCCATGTTGAATAGGCATATAATCTCCGTATAGTCTGAGATAATTATTTTCTTGAGCATAAGCATACCCTCCATGACTTGAGATATCAAGGCCAGCAACTTCCTCATCAATAGGAATTCTCAATATCTCAAGCCTCTGCAAGGCATAGAATATAGGGCCCATAGCTACACTTACCCATCCAACGATTGCCAAAATCTTAATCACTTGGGCTCTAATCAATCCCTCTATCCACCTCCAAGTAAGAGACCATAGGGTCTTGTCACCCCTATCTCGCCTGAATTATAAACTTGAAACACAAACACCTCTTTGCCAAAGAAACCAGTAAACAATAAACACCAATTATGTTGTGAAATCGTGATTCCGTAGATTATGTTGTGTTAAGGGGGTGCAAATAAAAACAACAACAACAAAATAGTGATTTGTTGTTATGTATGTGGTGATAAAAAATATATATAATGAAATTATAATTATGTTATATATTATACAATAGAATCAAGATTTTATTGTAATAAGGAAGTGCGAAAATGGTTGTGCAACTAAATCATGATTCTATATGAGATATTTTTAAGAAAAATAAAATCAACTAAAGTATATGTAATATGGTGAAGTTTTGAAACATCTTTTTTCAGTCTTCCTAAAATTTCCGTGTTGGGCACTTCTGTTAAGAAAAAATAATCATTTCAAAATCAAATATTCCAATAATCTAACTATAAAAAGGTTTTTAAATTAAATATTAAATACAGTTTAATTGACATTGGTAGTGTAAAAGATTTTATCCTTTCAACAAATCAAAAATCATTCATTGAGAAATTTTATTTATACATTGTCTTTGCTTGAACTTTTATATAATAAATAAAAATGAAAAAACTTGAACCACAGAAAATTTAACATAATAGAGAAAAAAGAATAAAAATGTTATAAAACCATGATATAAAAATAAGATAATAAAAATATTGAATGACAAAAATGACACATTAATCACATTAAAGAAACAAAAATACATTCAAGTTTTTTCTGAAATTTAATTTTATATTTAAGGAATAAAGAATGTTTAATCTTCACATTTAAATTAAAATACAAAAAGTGATATGAGAAATCAAATTTTTAAAATGGAAATGTACGTATTTTAACGAAATACTAAAAAATATTGGTTGCTATTTTTTTATAATCTATGTTGATTTTTTATCGTAAATTTATAATTGTCACAATTTATTATACGTAGTAACATATGTTTAGATTTATCCAAATCTTATTTTGAACTAAAATTTAATAAATTTTAATTTTACAAGAAACAAAAACAAATAAAAATTTTAACAGACACAAAATCCTAATATTTCTAATTTTACAAGAAAAAAATATATTTTAGTTTTTAAATTAATTATGAATATCCAAGTTAACTCTATTTTTTTCATTTGAATCATGCTTGAATAATCAAATTTATATTTTATAGGTTGAATTAGATCCGTGATTATCTAGTTTTGATTTCTCTTGTCAAGTACACACACATATGCTTATGAATGCACTCAGAGCTATGGAAAGTGATAGCAGTTCTACAATATAAATTGCCCGTGACCTCTTTTATTGAAGCGCAAGTTTGATGCCCGTGACATCTCACTAATTATGTTATCAATGTCCATGTTATGTTATTAAGCATAAACACTTCACCTTTTTTTTTTCGTGAGATGCATTATGTTGATATTTTTGCTTCCTCATACGTCATGGGTTTTTTTTTAAATAAGGTCTTTGTTTGATACTAAATTACTTTTATTACACGTAATTATAAAAATTATTTCTAACGCTTAGTTTTTTTTATAGATAAATAATATTTGTTTCAATGATATTTGTACCTCGAAGTGATTCTATTTCGGCACACCTATTTGTTTATTTTATATTTTTTAAGAAAAAAGTCCAGAGCAAAGACGTTGGAATTGAGTGAGGGATAAGGATGTGGTATTAGTAGTATGTAAATTTTGGGATCAAGTTTGTAATCATCGCCTAGGGTATGTTTGTCTTAGGCCTGTCATGAATTGTTCTTTTAAGTTCTCTCCAAAACAAACAATTTTTTTCTCGAATATTATAGAATAGAAAAATGCTTTGCGAGACACAAATAAATTACAAATGCAAGATGCTTTATCGCTAGTATTAGTCTTATTAATAAAATATGTGAAATGCAAGAATTTGTTCCTATATTATTACACTTATACTTTATTTTGTTTTATTTTAAAAAAAATTCATCTCTCTAACACCAAATTCAACGTTGTTCATTATTTGAGACTTATTCAAATATTATGTTATTATTTAAAATAAACTAGATTAAAAAAATTGATGTTTTTATTAAATGGGTTTTTATACATAAAATAATCAATTCCTTTAAATAATACTCATTGTTGTACGCTATTTTTTACCTATTCACATATTATTTTATTATTTTCAAATAAATTAAATTAAAATATGTGAAATGCAAGAATTTGTTCATATATTATTACTCTTATATTTTTTTTTTTTAAGTTCATCTCTCTAACACCAAATTCAATGTTTTTTGTTATTCGAGACTTATTCACATATTATGTTATTATTTAAAATAAAATGATATTTTATTAAGTAAGTTTTATAGAAAAAAATAATAAATATTTTACATAATACTTGTTGTTGTACGTTATTTTTTACTTACTCACATATTATATTATTATTTTCAAATGAATTAAATTATAGTTACTTCATTTAAAACATATGTTATTATATCATTAAATAATATTACTTTTAATTTAATATGTGTGATTGACCAAATTTAATGATTTATTGTAGTTGTAGCTTAACTTTGACTCTCTTTTTTGACAGAAAGATAACTATGGGGTATTGCATATTATATTGTATTTAAATAAATTAAATTAAATCTTATAAATAATATATTTCACATAAATTCATTTTCTTCGTCCGTTGCACCAAGTCTTTCATTATTTTTATTTTTTTTACTACATTTCAGAATTAACGGAATGCATATTTCTCATGATTCAAGAGATAGCCATGTGTGTTGAATTGTTTTAGATGAAAACTTATGCAATTACAGTTGAGTATAATGCATTTTTTTTTGTACCATTAAAAACATTGCATAGGATGTTCAATGAATTAACCAAGTTAATGAGCAGAATTATACAACAATTTGCAATGCCCAGGGATATTAGCACATAGTGGAATTTCGAAAATATATAAAACACACAAAGCAAAAATAAAATCTCAAATGAAGAGATGTCAATGTTTTTGATGAAAAACCGATCGACGATGTTATTATTTCATCTTCTCTTATTACAAATAAATTCCTCCACTACAAAGGCAGGGAATTTTTACATCTTAATTTGAGCCATGAAATCTCAACTTTATTTTATTACAATCATTATTTATTTATCAAACATTTCCATTGGGTGGTGGACTACAATCGCAAATGCAACAAAAGTTGACGCATTGCTTTACGCAACCAGGGCAGTGTAGATTACCACAACCGTTCGGAGAATGACACGGGTAATTACATGCATTCGCAAAACCTGCAAAATTCATTCACTCTTATCAAAATTTTGCATTACATACAATCTAATGTATATTAATGTTATGTGTGCATAATTGTATATGAGAGACACATACAATGAAGAAAAAATACAGAGACAGAAATACCTGTCGTTCCAGATGCTACGAGAAATAAAATGATCAAGCAAGAAAAGAATACTGAAGCTTTCGTCATTATGTGTGTTGAAAGTGAATTTCAAAATCAAATTTTGTTCTATGATATTAGAAAACTATGTTTTTTATCACTATTTATAATGCTAAGTGCATTAATTTTCATAATTACAAAATCTTGGTAAAATAGTTGGTTTCCTAAAAGAAAAAATTAAATATTTTGGGTCAATTATTTGACTTTTCTTTTTTAGGCATGAGATATTTTTAAGAAAAATAAAATCAAGTATATGTAATATGGTGAAGTTTTAAAAGGTCTTTTTTCAGTCTTCCTAAAATTTCCATGCTTCTGTTAAGGAAAAATAATCATTTCAAAATCAAATATCCCAATATTCTAATTATAAAAAGTTTTTAAAAATAAATATTAAATATAGTTTAATTTACATTGGTAGTGTAAAAAAAATTATGCTTTCAACAAATCAAAAATCACTCATTGGGAAATTTTATTTATACATTGTCTTTGCTGAACTTTTATATAATAAATAAAAGTTTAAAATCTTGAACCACAGAAAATTTAAAATAGAGAAAAAAGAAATAAAAATAATAATAAAAATGTTATAAAACCATGATATAAAAATAATATAATTAAAAATATTGAATGACAAAAATGACATATTAATCACATTAAAGAAACAAAAATACAATCAAGTTTTTCTGAAATTTAATATTATTTTTAACGAATAAAGTATGTTTAATCTTCACATTTAAATTAAAATACAAAAATTGATATGAGAAGTCAAAATTTTAAAATGGAAATGTATGTATTTTTAATGAAATACTAAGAAATATTGGTTGCAATTTTTTTATAATTTATGATAATTTTAATCCTAAATTTATAATTTTCATGACTTATTACAAGTAATCACATGTGTTTGGGTTTATCCGAATCCTATTTTAAACTAAAATTTAACACATTTTAATTTTAAAAAAAAAAACAAATGAATAACTTCTATTTTTTTTCTCTCCGTTTTATATGCTTTCTTAAAGGATTGGCATAAGTTACGCTTTAATTTTAATATATTCCATTGTTATTGGCATTTAATTTTAAATTAATTCTATTATTGACTTTGAAATTTAACTTAAATATATTTTTAGTCTTTTAAATAAGATTTTAAATAATATTAACCCTGTAACTAATTACAAATTTTAAAGTTATTTAAAATAATAATTATAACTCTTTAATAATGGTGTGACATGTATTTAGTCTTATCACTTCAACAATCATTGAGGTTGCATGTTAAATATCCGTAATATAAGAGCCTAAAATTTATTAATTCAAGTACATGACCATGGATGTTCAATATTGTTTTCAAAGGAAACTTATGCATGGAGGTAAAAAATAATGCTAGCCCCTCTAACCATAAATAATGTAGGATTTGAATTTTAAATTTTTAGCTCAAATTAAATATGCCTTTTTAATTCGATATGATCATAGTTCGATATGAGTTTAGTCATGAAAAACTTGCTAAAAATTCTAGACAAATGAGTTTTATAAGACTTGAGCTTATTTTAGATGTTCAAATTAAATTTAAACTTTTTTAGTCCAATACTTTATATCTATCCCGTACAATTCACATCGAAATAGGCTGCATTAGATTGGATACTCATTTTGTCACCTTTACTTATTTTTTATAATAGAGTAAAGAAGTCTTGACACACTTTAGTCTATGATAAAAGCACTCGGACAATTCCCTTTAGTTATAGTATTACATGCAACATTCTATATGGACAAAACATTGCACAACATATCATTTGAGTCAATAACATTCTTCACCATAATTAACAATAACTTGGAATAGCAAAGGATATTAGTACAAATTAAAATTTAGAAACAATATAAAAATATGCAAAAGCAAAAAGATCTCAAATTAAAATTTGAAAGTTTTGCATATATGAAAGTTAAGATGGTATTATTTCAACTTCTATTATTACAAGTAAATTTCAACATACAAACATGAATATTTTGCATCTTAATTTTTAAAATAAAACTTATAAATATAAGATTTCCCTATATTCATATATAAAATAATCATTTATTTAATAATAAAAACTCATTATTTCCTTGAGAAACAGAACAAGTAGACATTTACACTACTCAAGACATGAAAGTCATACTAAGACTATTATATATGTCCAAATTATACTAAGACTATTATTTACTAAGACATTTATGTTCAAACAAAAATTAAGCAAAAAAATTGATAAATAATTTAAAAAATAATAATACTTCTCTCATAAATTGAAAAAAGTGACTTATTTAGCAAGGTTTATTTTTTTATATAAAAAACATATATCATTCAAAAAAAATCACAGAGAACATTTGGTAAAAAAAAAAGTTTTTGATTTCCAAAAAATCATATATTAGAAAACTTAGTTTTCCATTTTAGTATACATTTTAAAAAATAACATTCCCAAAAAAGAATGTTTTCTGAAAATGTTTTTTAATCAATTTTCTACAAAAACTTTTTCACAAGAAAGGTAAAAACTTTATTTTCCTGAGTTTAATTTTTCTTTTACTATAATAAAGATATTTTATTATTTTTTACTAAATTATATAATTTGATAAATTATTAAAATAATCAGTAAAAATATGTATAATTCTTTGATTCTTAAAAAATTTATTTAAAGATTTTCAATAATCAATCCAATAAATTTTATTCGTTCACAGAAAACCAAGAATCATAATTTCCGGAA
>CM023958.1:6307689-6355158 GCA_013407115.1 Glycine latifolia
GAGAGTAAAAATGTTACAAAATATGCTTTTGCAATTATTACTGCACTGTTCACGGTGCCAATTTTGAAACAATACATTTTTAAATCAGTAACAGGGGTAAAAATGGAAAAACAAATAATGACTTTTCATTCGCAAATCGAGAACCGCAATAGTCAAGTTTTCGGGAAGCGTGTGGGACCGATTTTTCAAATTTTCGGGAACCGTGCATAACCGGTATCCATTCTTGATCATTATCTGGAGATCGCGATCCAACGATCAGGATTAGTTTCGTAACTTATGAAAGAGTTTCGCTTTCGCACCCTAGACCCCGTCCGTCATTCAAGGCAAATTCAACAAAACAATATTCTTTGTTGTCCAATTTGAGACACATCAAATAGCACCACTGATTCCTAGTGGGATGAACTTGCATTTCCATTACTAGTAGTACAAGAATGAGAGATTTTGGTTGAGACGTTGTCCACTATATTACAATGGTTTTAGTGTATTTTTAGTGTAATTTCAATTTAAAAATATAATTTTATTTTTTAATCCATTATATCTTTATAAAAGAATATTTTATTTTCTGTAATGATGACACTTGACATTCCATATTCATTCCTTTTGGATAATTTAATTAATGCAAATTTTATATTTATTTTATTATATTTTATTTTTAATGTAATCTTAAATCAATTATAATACATAAAAATTAAAAAAATTGTAATATTTTATATTTATTCTACTTTTTAAAATTTTATACAATAAATATCCTTTTTGACATAATTTCAAAGTAGATATAAGAATCACATAAGGTTATATTCAACAAAACTAACTGAAAAATTAGTAGGTAATTTATATCTAGAAGCTGATAATTATAAGTTGAATAAGTTATTAAATTATAAGTGTTTTGTAAAATTAGTCGTTGAAATTGTTGAAAAATATAAAATGATAAAAAAATAAAAAAATTATAATTTATTTAAAGAGGGTAACTAAAAAATTGGATAAACATATTATTGAGGATAAAAATTGAAGAAAATATAAAAAATTATAAACAAGTGTTTTAAAAAAATACTACGTCAAAAAGCATTATAAAAAAACATTAAAAATTATTAAAAAATCTTATTTATCAAATAGTGAAACAA
Organism: Glycine latifolia; assembly: GCA_013407115.1. Lineage (NCBI taxonomy): Eukaryota > Viridiplantae > Streptophyta > Magnoliopsida > Fabales > Fabaceae > Glycine > Glycine latifolia. Next base: position 6,308,811 of record CM023958.1, read on the forward strand.
ACTTGTTAGAATTTAACTAATAAAAAAAGTTAAAAATTAATTAAAATATCTTGTTAAACATAGTTTAACTGTAAATTGATATGATATATTTTTGATTGATTAAAGTAAAAATGTAAAAAATATCCAATTACAAGTGTATTTTAAAATATAGTAATTATTCTATTAAAAAACATACATGTGTAAAATTTAAGGACAATTTTAATTGGTTAAGTAAACTTTAAATAATTATGTCAAGTGTGATTGAATATTAATTTTCATATTAATTATATTTTTGTGAATTTTGGTTGACACATTGAATATTTGATTGTTTGAATTAGATGTACGGCCACTAATTAACAGTTAAACACTATTAGCACATTTGATTGATAATTTATAATATATTAAAAATTAAAATAATATAAAAAATTACATCTATAAACTATAAAATATGAATTTAATATATGTGTAAGACATGAGAAACCAAACTATTTGTATAATGAAGATTTATACAAATTTCAAAAATAAAATTATTGGTTGAAATTTTAATATAAATTATTGAAGTAAAATTTTAACATGATTGAAAAATATTAATATAAATTGTTGAGGTAAAATTTTAATTATGATTGAAAAATAACACCAAATTAACTTTAGCAATCATGGGATGTTTGGCAGGAGGAAATTTTTTGTCTCTCGGGAATTATAAGTTGAAAACTTTAGATTTTCATATTTGGTATGCATTTTAAAAAATAATATCAATGGAAAAGGATGTTTCCCATAATTTTTTCAATCAGTTTTCTACAAAATTTTCCTTAAGGGAGGTGAGACACCTAATTTTCCAAGTTTATTTTTTCTTTTACTATAATAAAAAATATCATGTTATTTTTTATTAAATTATATAATGTGGTAAATAGTTAAAATAATCGATAAAAATATGTGTAACTCTTTAATTCCTAAAAAAACGATCTAAAGATTTTCAACAACATTCAAACAAATTTTATTTATTTTTTAAAACATGATTCCCAAGAATTATAATTTTTAAAATAAAAAAAATCTTCAACCAAACATTCTCCTACAGAAATGTCAGGAACACATTCCCTAATTGATTGAAATTTATTGAAGTTACATGTTAGAGAATTTGTTGGTATTACTCCTTTAACAATTATGTATAACTATAAGTTTTGTGATTTGGAAAATTGCATCTTTTATTATTAGCCAAATCTTTGTTGTCTTTTATTATTTTTTTTACTGTACTATCTTTTATTATTATTTCCATAAAATTATTTTTCTATTGACTGTGATTGTGGACAACATTTTTTTTTCAAAAATTACTATTGGTTAAAGAAATAATTTATTACTGAAAACGGGTAAAAATAATATAATATTTTTTATGTTTTTGGGTGAATTCAGAATATTATTGAAGGGTGGAGATAAATTTCTTGAAGTATTGAAATTTATTTAATAGAGACTAATTTTTTTATGTATAAAAATTTAATTGTTACTAGATAGTATTATTTCATACATATCGACTAAGAGGATAATATAATATTTTTAACTATTAATAAAAAAATATTTCTTTAAACCAAATAGATATAGATATTTAATACTTTTAAGAGAGTGAGCTTTAATCCTTTATATTTTTTATATTTAGTCCTTTATATTTGAATTGATGACTTGATTCCGAAATATATTTATTTATTTATTCAAACCAGGAATCTGAAGTGTGAAAAGCGAAAACAAGGATAAATTTTAATTTGTGAGTACCAACAACGGAACTGAAGAAAAGAAATAAAGGGAAGAAAATCAGCGAGCGTAGTTTGTTCGTTTGTTTCCACAGTGCATATAAATTCAAAATCGCGTTCCCCCCATTCCAGTCACTTCCCTAACAACCAAAATACCGAAAAATAAAAATAATATGAAAATGTGTCGTCAAAAAGGTTTTATTACCAGTTGGGAGTTTTATTTGATTTATTAATTTTTCAGAGTCGATTTCAAATAATTTTTTAAAATGGAATAACGACTTCTGAATTATGATTTATAATTTTTTTAACTAAAATCATAAAAGAATTTATCACAGTTTAATTTTAAAAAAAATTATGATTTTATAATTATAATAATTTTTTAAAGTTTTTAAAGTAAATTCATAATATTTTATACGAGACTTTGAAATTGTATGATTTGTTTTTTTAGAAGTCCTAAATTTATTTAAGACTTCTACTTTATATTTTTTAATTTAGTATTTCATTTTTTTGTTTATATTTTTAAAAAACTGTAAATATTTTTATTTAATTATTTAAAAATAAAAGTATTTTTAATATATTTTATATATTTTCTACATTAATTTAATATATTTTACTTATTTATTAAATAATCAAATTAAAAAATTGTTTAAATTTTTAAAAAAATTAAAAAGAATTACCAATTAAAAAAAAACTTTACATCTTCAAAGTTGTAAAGTTTTTACTTTCAACTCACCCCACCAAATCCATTCCTAAAACTCAAAGCCCTTATCCATTGACAATTCCACCTGCAAGATTCGGGTCTCGATCCGATTTTCATTTTCGGTTCGGCATTGATAAGCTTCGCCATCATTGCCACTGCCAATGGCGTCGAAGCCTTCACCCTCGCCCTCTTCTTCCATATCAAAGGGATAAAACACAAGCGAGGGTAATATGGTAAGAGTCTCGCTCTCCATGTGTGATCAAAGGGAAAAAAAAAAGAAAACACAACCTGCTTTGAAAATTGAGTAAAATTTATAACAATGAATTTCTTGATTTTTTTTCTTGAAAATTTATTTGGAGCAATATATTTTAATATTTATTTTATGTTAAATTACTTGATATTTTCTAATTACTCGATGGGATAAATAAAGAAATGATTTTATTTTTCAAATTTTTAAGGATGAACGACATAATCAACTATTATTTAAAAATAGTCATGTTTTTTATTTTAAAACTCCAAATTAACTCATTACTCTATTCTTGTTTTTTTTTAACAAAAAAATAAACCACTGTTATTTAAAAACTGTCAATTTATAATAAAAAAACGTGTAGATCAATACATAGAAAACGTATTGATCAAATGGATAGTGTATATTATATATTATTTTTTGCATCTTTCTTTGCAACTATATTATTAAGAAATAATTTGATGATGGGGTTTGGACATTGTTATATACACATATATTGCATAATTGCTGCATAATTGATTGTATATTTTATGCAAACACGTTACTTTTTTTCCTAGAATTGACAATATAATTTTATTTTAATTTTATTAGGTTAATTTATTTCCATCCTTTTTTATATATGTTTACAATTTTACAGTCAATAGTTACAATAAGCTATAGAGACATATAAAGTTAAAAAAAATATATGTATAAACATGTACTTAGAAAAAAATATTAAACCAAAACGTCAATGCATAATAAAAGAAATGTCACAAAACTCCACCATTCAAAAACTCCACCATATCAAATATCACAAAATAAAAAAGAATTACATAATAGAAATGTAGGCATTCATGTTTGTCTATATTTTCGCTAGTGTATAATAATGTCCAAAACTCCACCATTAAAGCATTTAAATTATAATAATTTACACCCATACTCAATTACATGTCACCTACAATTAAAAGATATCATTTGACGTTGTTTTCTATCTTTGCACCTTGCAACTTGAGCCATGAAAATGCAGAAAAGAATAATTAAGCATGTGGTATAAGAAATATAGGAGTCTCATATCTAAGAAAGCGCAAATTAAATAAAAGTTTAATTAAAAAACTAAATTTCTGTCGTTGTTACTTGAGACTTAATTCACGTGCAAATTCAAGATAGAATCATTTATTCAAAAAACTAGAGAAAAAATAAGTAGATAGAAACCAAAAGTATAAAAGAAGTACAAAAAAGGAGTGGGTGCAAGCGTATTGTATTTCAAAAAATAAGTGCAATTAAACTTTTCTAACAATAATAACAAATGTAGAAATGAAAATTAAGAATGAAGATTAAGAGTTTGAATTTTATAGGCAGAGCAGAGAAAATTAAATTGAATGAAGTATGAAAGACAAACATTACAATATCTCCAATTCCGGTGGATCGATGAAGAGAAGAAAAACTATAAATACATACGAATGCTAAAATTAAGAATTTCCTTCTTCATGTGCAATCATGCGAGAGAGAGGAGTGAAGCCAGAAGACTGAATGAATGGAAAAGTTGTGTTCGCTAGTAATTTAAGGGACAAAAAAAACTGAATCATGATTTGAAAGAGTGGGTAGTTTAAGTCAGTTTAACTAATATGTAGGTAAGATTTAATATTATCGAGGGTAAAATGGTTTTAAAAAAGTGGAGACAAAAAAATAATAAGTAAATTACACTCTCCTGTATTTTGCTCAAATTTTATCTAATGCCCTTACATTTTAATTGTAAAATCCAAATTATGCATTCTCAATTAATTTCAGAATTTAGGATTCACATTTCATTCCTCTTCACCATTCGTGGATACTGTTCGTTTTCCTTTTATTGGCGAGTTCTTCGTCCAAGGGGTGCGAGTTCTTCTTTCTCTCACGACGTTCATGTTACATTCCTCTTCACCGTTCGCGAGTTTTCATCGTTCCTATTCCAGTTCGCAAATTCTCCATTATTCATCTTCTAGTTCGCTACGTTTATGAGCGTCTTCATTTGTCTTCCTCTTCGACATTCACAAGCACTCTGTTTCTTTTCCTGTTCCACGATTTATGTTCACGCTAGAGTTATGCTTGTAAGTAACTACTGGACCTTGTATATAGGTTATTTTTTAAGATTATTTATTTAATTTTGATTGTTTATTATTACCTATTTCTGAATGGAGTTTCAATGGGGGACCAATTTGAGACCACTTATGATTTTTAATTTGTTATTAATGTTGATTAAAATAGTGTTGATGTTTGGGACAACAGGAATCGCAATGGATGAACTGAAAATTATTTGTTTATTATTGTTGATTAAAATAGTGTTGATGTTTGGGACAACAGAAAACACAATTGATGAACTAGAAATCATTTGTTTATTATTGTTGATTAAAATAATGTTGATGTTTGGGACCACTGGAATATAATGGATGAACTGAAATACATAGAATACATGACTGTGTGAACAACATTGCTAATGATTTAGACTTGTCACTATGTCACTGTTTTATTTTATGATTTTGTTATATTGCTAGTGGTAAAATTCTTCCCCTTAAGATTGATCATGATGTGCTGAAAATGTTTGTTGAGAATCAAAATTCAGTTCATATGTATGTTAGTAGAACAAAGGATGAGAGGAAGGGTGTTAATACTGAGTACCAACAAAGTGGGTTCATGTCCAACAAAATAAATATTTTCAAGTTGAGAGGAAGAAGATGAAGGTATTTTAGACATAAATTTTCATTAAAAGTCATGTGACCAGCATATGTCTAATTTTTGTTAGATTATTAAATGGTGTTTAGGAATGAGGGGGTCTAGATGTAATGTAAGCTAAACAATTAAGGGGGATTTTGTATGGTGCAAAAAGGGAGGAGTATCAGATGAAATTTGAGCAAAACATAGAGAATGCGAGTGTAATTTACTCCAAAATAATTAGTACAAATGATATCCCTTTTATCTATTATTGTAGCTTTTACTAAAATTATACTAGGGTAAGTGAAAATAAGATTGGCTGGCCTTAAGTAACTTCTGCAACGTGAGTGGGCTGTGACTGGGATGATATCATACATTCCATGACATGTTGGCCAAATTGGGAGCTAAAAGGATACATGTATCTGAAGTTTTTGTGACACCTCCACCTGAAGCTATAGATGAGTTTCTCCATGATCTAGCTGTTGTAGCTTAGGCTTTCCTTTCTGTCTTTTTTTATTTCTTATTGTACCAAAAAGAAAGAGTTAAAAGATGTCATACTGTAATTTTGTCTAATAAAAAAAAAAAAAACTTAGATAACAAACACTTTGCAATAAACTGGGACAAAACATGTCAATCTTGGTTAAAAATTGATTGCTTTCTATAACCTTTTACTAGAAGGTGATCACATGTTTGCCTCATTAGTTCCCCTTTTAAAGTTGTCTAGTGATATGATGAGGTGTTTCTACCAAGCTTTAATGCTCTTGAATGTTAGGCTTGTCGTAAGATTGCTGCATGCTAATTGAGGATCTTCCTTCAAAGGCCGTGTTTATGAACCAAATAAATAAACAAATTCCATGTTAACCGTAACTTCTCCGAAAATTACAATCATATTATTGATTCTCACTGCTTAGTGTTTACAATAGACTTTATAAAACACCCTAAGCTACCATATATAGAACGCTATCCACAAATGCTGAACAAAAGACAAAACTAGTATACACTGAAATTCAAGCTGCTGATTTTCCCTTTATTTTTTGTGATCTCATCCATTTGGGCCACAAACAAACCCTTCTTTCCAGTCTCAACATTGTAAAACCTTGAGCATTTCAAAATGGCATTCAAGTAATGAACATAATATAAACAATATCTGTAGTAGACATGTGTGGACTATCAGAACAATCAATGAACAAACTTCAAATGTGAATTTTGTTAAGCAGATACAAATTTATAGCCTTTACCATCTTCAATACCATATGTATTATGCCTATTCTTCCTAGCATCTCTTTGAGGAAAATCTGCAGAATGGTGAGTACCATGAGGAGGATGCGAAAATGCTTTTTCTCTAAATTCTTTACGGATCTCCCACAGAACCTCTGCACAACTCTTCATAGATGGTCGTGGTCGTCTCCCTGGTGCAAGGCATTGGAAAGCTAGCTTGAGAACCTTGTGTACTACCTTGTTTGAGGCTGGATCTCTCCTCAGTCTCGGATCCATGGCAATCACAACTTCTCTTTGTTTCAACAACTGCATTGCCTGCATTTCATGCAAATTATATCAACTTGGGGTTCATTGAAGGGTACTATGTTCTCAGTTCTCACCCTATTTCATTGTCATGATCATTGTAAGATACAAAGGAAGTGGTATGCTGTGCTTTGCATACTATGCTATTAGCACATGTAATTCAAGTTGCTAAATGAATTTATATCATAGCTTTGTAGAAACAAGAAGTAAGGTGATTACATTTAGCAAGGTTCACTGTATGGCTCTTATTTGATCTTTGTTCAACAAACATTGCTCAACCATTATTTCTTTCTGTCGCCTCAATGATAATGACTCTGTCTTTAAGAATACTGTATTTTTTACAAGAACGATTCTGGTTCAAAATTGAAGACCAAATTAAACTTAATTATTGAGTCAACAGTAGAATTTATAAGAGACCTTATGCTATAAGTCTGAGTTCATTTTTTGGCCATGATTACTGATTTGATATTAGTAGGTTAGCTAGAACTAGTCCATTAAATTTTGCTATTAAAAACATTATGGTTAATGAACCAAGGAATTGGAAATTAAGCAAATTAAGCAAAGAATATTTAATTATTCTTCCTGCATTTCCTTGTTTTCAGAAATCCAATAATATCCTATCAGCCTATTACTGTCCATAATAAGCTTTTAATTGCTTAATCTTCTACTTGCCTTGAAGACTTACAAGTGTTATGAGAGAAGGATATATCCAGTCATGGCCAGCGTCCAATAGAATGATTGTTTAATCAATGACTCCAAAGTAGGACGCTAAACTAGATAAGTTCTTTAGAACTAAACTTGAGACTTAAACTTTCATGAAGAGAATAATTATCAAACAACATCTAGTAATAAAGTAATACTAGCAACTTATTGCTATCACTAGTTTCCGAATTCTCTGATAAGAAATTTGCTGTGAACAGATATACTAAACTTGACCTCTTTGGCATTAGATTAGTTTATCCCCATGGCCTTTTAATTAATTATGTACACTTACAAACAGAGGCAACAATGCTTTTAATAGTTCAAAATGACTCCTGGGACAGTTTAGCTACTTGCTACATACTTCAAAACAAGAGGAAAACTAAATGTCAATCAGAAAATGTAATATCTATTTCTTGAATAATCCACAAACCACAATGTGTATGCTTAGATTACTAGGATGCAGCACAAAAATGTATTTATATTTTCTATATTTTGTCTGGGATATGATTGAATCAAGCACAATTTATTCTAAAATGATGCATGTTCTCATGGAGTAAAAATACTTGTTTCTTTGCAATCTATTTGATGGATTGGACCAACTTACCCATTTAATTGTAACTCTCTCACTGAGAGGTCTCTGTGGTTCAACTGGATGTCTTCCTGTCATCATTTCAACAAGCAACACGCCGAAGGAATAAACATCGCTCTTTTCAGAGAGATGTTGAGTTCGCATGTAATCAGGATCCATGTAGCCAGCAGTTCCTTTAATTTGAGTTGAAATATGGGTTGCACCTGGGTCTTCTGGTCCCAACCGAGCAAAACCAAAGTCTGCCACTTTGGCCCTTAGTTTATCAGTGATTAAGATATTTGATGCTTTGATGTCTCTATGAATAATTGGATGATCTGTCAATCAAACAACACATACATTCAGTCATTAAGAGCACAAATAAGACTAAAGATTGTTGTAAGATTACTTTATCAAACTTTGCAAATAGCATTCATGAATGCATGTAAATATAATGCAATAATTAAGCAATCCAAATTTTTTGTTACATATTTCTTTGTTTTGTAATCTAATTCTAAGGACACTTACCTGTGTACATATGAAGGTAAGTAATTGCATGAGCTATATCAATTGCTATGTCTAGACGCTCACCAATTTCTAGTACATCTCCCCGAATACCTGCATTAATAAGTGCCAATTTCTTTTTATGTCAATATAGGCTTCAGAAACTGACTATAAAGTTGATGTATTTGATAACTTCATTATAGACCAATATATAGACTATTAGGGATTGCTAAGACCATTAGACAGAGTTCCACTATAAACCTGGACTTACCATCTAAGTGTTCCCGAAGAGTTCCATTACTAACATATTCAACAACAATAATTTTTTCGTGTCCATGCTCCAAATATCCATACCACCTTACAAGGTTGATGTGCTCAATTTTTGACAAGGTGTTTATTTCATTCTTGAACTCAGCTAAGTTCTTGTTTAGTAAATCCTGCCAAGAAACTTCACTAGATCAGGCTCATCAATAAAAAGTAATAAAACTAAAAAAGTCATACATGATCAGGCTTATGTATGATGAAGCTGCTTCTCTTGGATCAACTTATAGCACAATTGAACAATTCTAGAGATGTGAAATAATCAAAAGATGATTATTATACCATACCTTCTTGGCACGCTTTACAGCCACAAGGGATCCATCATTAAGCTTTCCCTTATACACTGTTCCGAACGCACCTACCCCAATCTTATTACCTAGAGAAAACTTTGCCGTTGCCTTGTAGATTTCCTCAAAGGTGAAATTTCCCATTCCAAGCTGACTACTTGCAGGGCCAGATGATGCAGAGGAATGAGAACACACCCTTTTTGATGAACTCTTGGAACTATCAGATGATACATCTGTGGAAGCTGCAAATTCCAATAAATTTTAGTTTTGCAAAAACACATGATTGTGCACTAAGACAAATACCCCCAAAAGCATTTATACATAAACCGCACCATAAACAAACACAAAATCACTGATTAAAAAAAGAAAAAACAAACAAACACAATGAAATCATTTAACATCATCAATTGGCAGAAAAGAAAACACATATCATTATTCATCAAACTTACATGATACCCCTCTAACTTTGTGTGTATTCTTTCTGTCATCACTTTCAGCAGCTTCTGAATCTGTTTTTCTCTTCCCAGAGAGAAAAAATGTAAAAAATTTCTTGAAGGAAGACTTGAAATATGTCAGAGCAGAATGGTTCTCAACACTGTGATTCTGTGTGCCATTGGTTGCACCTCTATCTTGGAATCCAACATTCTTTTTTCTTTGGTTAGACTGATGCAAACTGGGGGATGGTGTTTTCTTCATTTGCAGAAGCTAATGCTATTGCATATCATCTCTTTTAACCAAAAAATAAAAGGAAGATGATATCAGTTGCTTCCATTTTCGTGTATTCTAAATTCTTCAAATATTGATAATTTTTGTCTCCTTGAACTCGCAAAATTTTTTTATAAATAAATAAAAGTCCTATTCGTTATGTCAAAGGATCAGCAGCCAGGAAAATAATAAAACATTAAAACCATTCCAAGTCCATGGCCTGCTGGAGTTGGACCACGATGTGCCAGTCTTAGTCACACGCGCTTTCCTAGATTCATACTGTCCAAAATGTTATAAACAGTTCTGTCTAGACTTTGTTTTTGAGATGAGAAAGACTTTTACAGACAAAATGTCACATGCCATTGCAAGTGTAACATTTTAATATTGTAACGTTTCCCTCATTTTAATATTCAAGTTAATTATAATTTATTGTGATAAAGTTGTTCTGATATTGTACTTGTGAATCTATTTAAGTATTTAGATGAGATATTAATGAATGAGAATATTGTAAAAAAAATCAATGTTTTCTTTATGTTTTGAAGTTAATAATATTTTGAAATAAATTAAAATATTTAAAGAAACATATAATTTGAGACAAAAGAGATAATAACAAGAGGAAAAATATATTTCTTGAGAATATGATCACGGAATTAATTCACATGGAAGAGAAAAAATATTATTCTTTAACTTCCTAAATACTTAGAAGGAAATAAAGTAAAAAAGAAAAAAGAAAAAAATAATAAATGTGAAAAAAAATTTGGCAGTACTACAAGAAAATCATTAATGTCTTAGTTGCAAGCCCCCGAATGATTTACTAAATTAACAAGTCCTTTTGTTTAAAGAGGGCTAAAATGGTGCCCCCTCTTATGGGCAAAATAGAATACAGAAAAGTCGGATAAATGGGTCCAGTCGGCGATAATTATTAATTAAATAATTTAAAGTATGAATGCAAAGTACAAGAATGTCATGAATTAGTGCCGTATCTGTGTGTTATTGTTATTGCTATGTTATTGTTATTTGATAATTACTTTGATGAAAAGATTGATATTATTTAAGAAATTTAAAAGTAAAAATGTTTTATTAAAAAACAAAAAATTATATTATTTATGATATTTTTACATCTCTTATTTTTTCAAAAAGCAAACTGTATTTACAACGAAATTGGGACCCAAGAAAATAAAGATGGACCACAGGAATTTGCTAGCTGTCCACCACAATCAGAAAATTTGAACATTCCTTGATTTCTTCTTTGTCTTGTAAGGGAAGAAAGACATGCTTGATGATTCCAGGAAATTGTCACACAATTTCGAGGTACGAAGGAGAAGACATTCACGGAAATGACTACTAACACCCAAAAAAGTCACGAAAAATGTTTCTCTTAGATACCGTTTGCAACTTCAGAGAAAAAGAAAGAAAAAATTGATAAATTATTGATAATGTAACGTGATAATAAGAGAGAAAAAAAAAAGAGAATTAATTGGATATTTAAAAAATTTGGATGTCAAAATATAATAACTCTTCCAAAAAATGAGATATTTCATAACGCCATGCAACAAAAAGCCCTAAAAACCTTAAGAAAAAAAATGAGATATACATAAAAAATGTCATTCAACAAAAGTACCCGCTAACAGTTATTTTTTAAATTATAATTATAATACTTGCCAAATAAGGATGGCGTTTGGATCCAAAATTGGACAAGTCTTTTATTCAAATTTCAAACAACTTGTATTTACCTTACTATGAGAAAATGAGTGAGGATTTGAAATTAGTTAGATATAAAACTTTATCTCACCTCATTCCAACAACAATTATTGATGTTTTGTTTTGTTTAGAACAAAATCACTTAGGCTCCCTTTCAAGAGACTGTTAGTTATCAGTTTACGAATAAATGACTTCTCCCAATCAATTTGAGAAAAACCATGTGTGAACCCTACTCACCATTTCAATGTTTTCCCTTTATAATTAAGTCAAAATATCTAATTTATTTATCCAAGAATGTTATTGCTAATAATATTTGTTAACATATTATTTCATATACCCTTTTAAGTATTAGTTAAAATTACTAAATATTAAAAAACTATGATTAGTTCTGATTTCTTATTTAACAAGTCTTCACTTATAATTTTATATTTTTTTAATAAATTTGACCTAAGAGCACATAGTATATTATAATGAATGAATATATTAGAGAGTATGTTTGAAGAAAACAACACGACAGAGACACCAATTAGACCTATCATTCTATCAATATTCTTTCCATTTGGCATCTCCCTGCGTGTCTTGCTTCCATTCCACAATAACTGTAAACGTAAAGTTTGGGGATAATGGAATCGCTTTAGTTAGACTTTTAGCTATTTTGACTGATGAAAGAGCCATTATTCGATTTAGTCTTGGTTTCCAAACGACTTTGTTAATCAAATATTGCTGATGGGAAAGGCAATACATTCAAGGACAATATTGTGAAGTTGCTCTATCATTTTCTTGTTGTATTTTGTAGAAATCCCAGCACTTTAAGTTCTCGTGCAATTCAACACTCAACGTTTCAACACCTAGGCTTTGAAGACATTAATTTCATGCCGAAGAGCTGGAGTTTTAGATTCTAAAATAAACCAATAAATGCTTCTACATGAATAAAAGGGACTGAAGGGAAATCATTAGGGCATTCTAGCAGAGAAGTTGCTGATGTAAAGACTTTTAGAATTCAAATTTGGTTTCAAAGGAGTCTCTCAAGTAAGCATAAACAGCATACGCACTCTCATCAACAAGCAATGGAAGCTGAGACTTCAACACACATTAAGACAAGGCAACGCAAGTGCTGGCTGCCTTGCAAAGGTTCTTGTAGGCTGTAGCTGGATTTTTCTTTTATTACTAATATACTCACAAGTAAAGGCTGAGATTCATTTTCCGGAGAAAGGTAAAGTTTGCTTAAGAACATTACTAATTATTGTTGAGAAGTAAAAAACCAAAAATTTGTTTAACTAATCATATCACATTATATTGATGAGCTTTGCTTAGTTTAACAAAGTTCGATGTTGAGAATAATATTAGATAGTTAGACACACCTGTATATCTGACAATTTGCTAGTGTCAGTTGCATTTCTCCTCAAATCATTTCATTTGAGAATTCTGATACTCATTTAACTTATAAAACCTTTGGATTGAGACACAAACTGGTAGCAGCCAAAATCATCCAAATCCTTGCACCTGAATACCTACTGTTGCCGAAATGAGAATAGCCAGGTCCATGACCACCATTGCACTTTTCTATCACAGGACGCGGTACGAATAACTCATTTCAATATTTACGGAGAGCAAATAATGATACTTGCTTTCCAACGATAGAATTTAAAAGCAAAAAACCTCAAAAAATTAACTCTAGTAGATTGTAGTATAAATTATTTAGTTCTTTAATTTATTTTTTAGACTTAATTTATTCCTTTAACTTTTTAAATCAATTTAATTTGTCTTTAAATCTAAATTATAAAAAATTACATATTCTGATAATTCAAAATTATCATTAAATAATTTTAAATCATCAATAATTATTTTTTCAAAATTAAATTAATTTTAAAAATTAAAAAATCAAATTGAATTACTATTGAAAATAAAAATATCAAATTAAAAAAATGAAAATTAAATAATAAATCAAAGGAAAAAACAACTAATTTCACCGAAATAACATATCCCACGGAACGATACTCCGTCATTTAATTTCAATCAAAGTCATACATTTTCTATGTAAACCAGAGATTCGTATGTTATAGAACAAACCTAAACTAAAACACCACGCAAATTCAAAAGAACCATTGTCTTATCCTGCAACACACAAAAAAAAAGGGTTCAATTCTTTAGCCTCCAAAACCGTAGAGGGTCCTTCCTTGCCTCTTGAGTGCATAAACCACATCCATGGCAGTCACCGTCTTCCTCCTAGCGTGCTCGGTGTAGGTCACTGCATCGCGAATTACGTTCTCCAAGAAAATTTTCAGAACACCCCTGGTTTCTTCATAGATCAAACCACTGATCCTCTTAACGCCACCTCTTCTCGCTAACCTACGAATCGCAGGTTTCGTGATTCCCTGAATGTTGTCGCGAAGAACTTTCCTGTGCCTCTTGGCGCCTCCCTTGCCCAAACCCTTGCCACCTTTTCCACGACCAGACATTTTCTCAATTGAATTTGGTAGGAAATCAAATTAGAGAATTTGCTGTTTAGGTTTGAATTTGGATGAAATCAGTGATGGAAATTGGGGTATTTATCGGAGCGGGAAGAGGAATCTTCCGAGGTTTGAAGTTTCATCTCTACCGTTGGATTTTGGATTAATCGACGGATCAATTTCGCGATCCGTGGATTCATAACTGGACAATTAAGGAACGTCGATAAGTAGGTTTTAACGGCCAGATATCGTTTTGTGGAACATCTGCGGATTGCGACTGTCTCTACTTTTCCCGGCTTTCGAGTTTTTGGTGGCTGCACTTTTTTAACATCTTTTTAAACAGCGGTTATTACTTTATTTAATTATCTCGATGGTAGTAAAATAAATAAATAATTAAATAATATAATTGTTAAAATAAATATGTAAAAAGAAGAGAAACAAAATAATAATAAAATAAAATTAAAAAATGTTAAGGTAAGACAGGTGTATAAATAAAGTGGCACTTAATTCAAATTTTCTCTTTTACATTGTGTTTTTGATTGATGAAAAAACCATAAGTTAATCCATTTTTACTATAGTTCTTGTGGATTGAAGACTCACTTTGTTGTGAATTTAAGAGAAAATCCAGACCTTTAAGGATTTTGGATTGCTAAGCAAGATCCACTTTGGCGTTTTTTTACTAAATACAAACTTTTTCCCATTCCAAATATTTCAACTTCAAAATTAAGGTGTCATATCAATAACGATAAGCCACATTTTCATCTCAAGTAAAAATAGAGATGGGTTTGGTTGTTTATCAAGGATATTTGACTGTTTAAAATCTGACTTGAGTTATTTATTAAAAATATTAGGCTTAGTCAAACTTGACTTATTTTCACCTAATCTCAAACAGCTATAGACAAATAAGATAAAAAAGTAAATAAGAAAAGAAAAAGATGATAATTATATAAATCAAAATATTTTTAAAAAAAAATATTTTAAACTATAGGATTAAAAAAAAATTGTCGCAATAACCATTAAACCAATGAACAAAATTTCAGGTTTGTTAAATTTAGTTAAAATCAATTCACTTCTAAGTCATTTAGGTAACATTCGGTAGAATGAAAATACATAAAGTTAAGAAAAAATATTTAAAATTAAAATAATATATAAAATTGATTAATTGAGAGGAAAAAATACTTAAATAGAAACTTTCTATTCATTTCTCTTTCTTTCTTCACAAGGGAATGGATGCTTAAATTCCTTCTAATATTGACAGAAACACATCCTTGCAGTATTTAACAACATTTGCTTTTAAAAATAAAAATAAAAATAGAATTATTTTATTACCACCAAAACTAATTGACACCATGAGAGAGGACGTGGAATAGAGAGAAGTATAGGTATGATACTAGTAGGTAATATGATTTAATGGAAAGACCAAGATAAAAAAAAAAAAAAAAAAAGAAGAACCGTTTAATTTGAATATTTATTTTCTGTTTTTATTTTCTAAAAAAAAATATTTTCAAATTTCAATATTTAACGAAAAAATTCTAAAATGTTATGGCATTTTCATTTTTTTAACAAAGATTAAAAATGTTATTTTTTCGTTTCAATTTAAAATCTGTTTTTAAAAATATTTTTAGAAAAAATTAAGTTTTTACTTTTATTTTGTTTTGTTTGAAAATAAAAAAATAACACTTAAACCATGTCACCTAAATTTGTCAGTGTTTAAAATTTATGAGTGTAAAAAAAATCATCACTAAAAAATAAATCAACTAGGCCAAAAAATACCTAATCTCTACCATGCAAAGCATTCTCTGCATAGTTTGATTACCTCTTCACTCTAAAACCGGACTAAAACATCCAAATCCTTCCAAGCGAATGCCTACCATTATTCAATAAGACCCCGATCATGACCACCATTACAGTTTTCTACACAAAGCACATGATTTCCCCATTTGGACCAAGGAAGAACACTTTTCAAATATTCACATTCCTTGAATAATAAAAAGAACACTGCCCCAACAATAAAATTCAAAAGCATCAGGAGCTCAGAAAATAGAAACTCTGAAGTATGATTGAACCGTTCGTATTTCGTCCATGGCTTATTTGACCATGAGCCTAATATCTTCGCATCTACACCAACGAACGCTAAAAAGCAGATGAAAAGAAAATGAAATTACATGAGAAAGCTTCTGTATCTTCAAGTGTTGGGTTGTATCCTCTATCAACAGACTCAAGGAAAAACACACCACACACGACATAGCGTTCTAGGCATTTTTACTCCTTTCCAATAACACCATCAATTATAATGGAAAAGACAATAATAATAAAAAGTAACTGGAGCTTAAATTTCATAAAACAACAAGGGAAAAACGAGTAGAAAACATGTTTGAGCTATAAAATGCACCACGAAAACGCTGCTCCTTCATTTAATTTCAATTGAAGTTGTACATTTTCTGTGCTTAACAGAACATTTCAAGATTCATATGTTACAGAACGAACCTAAACTAAACATCAAATCGATTTTCAGAAGAACAGGTATTACATCCTGCAACAGAACTTAATAAGACTGCGAATCATTCAGCCTCCGAAACCATAGAGGGTCCTTCCCTGCCTCTTGAGCGCATAAACCACATCCATGGCAGTCACCGTCTTCCTCCTAGCGTGCTCGGTGTAGGTCACTGCATCGCGAATCACGTTCTCCAAGAAAATCTTTAGAACTCCTCTGGTTTCCTCGTAGATCAAACCACTGATCCTCTTAACGCCACCTCTTCTCGCTAACCTACGAATCGCAGGTTTCGTGATACCTTGAATGTTATCACGAAGAACTTTTCTGTGCCTCTTAGCGCCTCCCTTGCCCAAACCCTTGCCACCTTTCCCACGACCAGACATTTTGTGAAGAAAATTTGGTACAAATCGAATTTAATGATTTGGGGCTTAGGTTTAATTTAGAATGAAGAAGAGGTGGGAGATTGGGGTATTTATTGAAGCGGGAAGAGGAAGCCAGCGTGTTTTGAATTTTGATCTCTGTCGTTGGATTTTTCCCTTAATCGACGGTTGAGGTTCACGATCCGTGGACTAATAATTGGACCATTAAGGAACGTCGATAGATAGATTTCAATGGCCAGATATTGCTTTAAAGGGCGTGTTCGGATCGGGATTTCCTTCACCTTTTCGAGTTTTCATGGATGCTGCTCTTTTATTTTCTTTCTATTTAATGTGATACACCAGAATTAAACAATATGAAGCTAACACCCCATATCATAGCATCTTCTAAATTCTAACATATGAAGCTAAAGCAGGAACGATTAATCTTATAACTGATTTAAATAAATGAAACTTATAGAAATATTAATGTTTTTAAATTTTGATTGATCATTGAATTGGCTAAGACAATAATTTAAAATTCATTGGTTCAAAATTAATTTAATCGTAATTAAATTGATTTTAATAAAATAATACAATACATAAATATAAATTTATAGCATTAAAAAAAAGTAAAACATTATTTATTAGATTCTTAACAAGTACATATAAAAATCTAAATCAAATATATCACAATACATAAGTTTAAATTTTAATAAAATACAACAATTTTTATTAACAGTAACATGTTTACATTTAGAATAAATAAGAAAACAAGAAATTAATATAATACAAATTATAAGAAATCAAGATAAACAATTTATATTTATTTGTAATTTTTATTAAATGTGTGTTTTATTTAGCTTTAAAATATTTTTTATTAAAATTTTAAATTCAAAGAAGAAACAAAAAAATATTTTTTTAAAATACCCATTCAAATTGGTTTTGTCTGATTTGATACTAGTTCTGAAATTCTCTGATTTTATAGTCTTTGGATCTCCAAAGACCAAGATCAATTTCTGATTCAACCAACTGGTTCAGTTCAATTTTAACAACCTTAGGGATAATTTTGGATACCACTAGGAGCATAAGACCCTAATTTTGATGGTTACCAAATAATAATAAAAATATGAAACACAAGCAAAGAGAGTTTAATTACGTTTTATAAAAGTTGAGGCTAATACAATATAAGTTTATTACTTTCATGACAACATAATTAATTAGTTAAAAAGTCTATTTTATAATAAATAATCTAAATAAAGTATAAATTGATTATTCAATAAGTTTATATGTTCGACTGTATATATAGGTCAATGATAATGGCCTTAGGAACCTTGTAACGATATTATATGCATCTGGTTCATTAACATTATATTATAGTCATAAGCGCAGTAATTACTTAAACGTAATCAATTAAATTCGGAAGCAATAAATAATTAAGACGTCAACCTACGTCATACAATATTAACAAAACATTATGTATGAAATTTTGTATACAACCCGACACCTGGTACTGTTTCACACTGTACATCGCAGTACAAACCCATACCGGGTTACAAAATATACAACAAAATTTAGCCAACAGGCTCGCAAAAGGATCGCCTTCAAATCTCCACACACTTGAACCCGTCTCGGCTTATTGTTCGAGATCCTCGAATCACAACCAACCCGGCCTCGGCCTACTTAGCCTCTCATTCGAGATTCACCGAACGACCCTTACTCAGGTCTCTTACCCTGAACCTCGTCCTCTGCTTGCTGGTTATTACCTGCAATGAAATATAATCCCCAACCAGGGTGAGATACAATCTCAATAAACTCAAGGTTCTTGGAGTCTCTTCTCTCCTTGGTTCACTTTCACAGCACATAGTATTAAAATTGGCATCACAAATAATATAGTCATTCTGGCTTTTAAAGAAACATAGTGTAGCCATCTCGGCTATCATCAACATCACATGTACATAATCACACATACGTGTTATTCCTGTTGGGCGCTACCAACATCAGGAATACAGCACAGATATAACATATTTACTCGTGCACCTCTCATGCACATATGTATATCTCTTTCTGTGCACGTCTCATGCACTTATACGTATCCCCGCCTGAGGAAGATCATCTACTTAAAGGCACATTCCCTTAGACTCCATATACCAGACGTATATGGCTCTTTCGAGAGGCTCATCCCAGATGAGTCTAATTCTCTCAGGGTTTCTACTCATATATAATTGACCACTTAGAGTTGTTCCATATCACTTTGTCTCTAAGGGAAGTCCATATTTTGTCCGCTTCTCTGGCCAGAGGATCTCATATACTATAACACATCATCACAGTGCAAATCATTTACATGTATGTTCTCAATCAAAAAGCATTAACACACAATTTAAATACATGCACCATGACATACAACAATCATCAGTCCCCAAGAGTATGGTGGAACACAATCAAGGGAACAAACTCCCAAGAACAGAGAGCTTACCTTCTCTGATCGCAGTACCGGCTCTCTCAACCTCGTGGTCACAACCACCGATATCTTCTTTATCACGCCCTACACCAGGCAAGTAAGATATCAAGAATGATCCTCAACCATTTCATGCAAAGAACCCTGTTCTTTTCCAGTTATCGTACATATTCACCTAACGGTGACTTGTAAACCCTCACAAAGATCTTTCTGGGCATAACAAAATACCCATAACCCAGAAAAGTTAGCTTTCAAGGTTGAACATTCATCACAACAACCTCCTAAGCCTACTTTACCAAAGGAACACAACCCAATACTAGCTCTAACTCATATGGGTAATTTTTCCTCTTGAAATCAAAACTCAAAGGAAACGGTAAAACTTACGTGTCTTACCTTAAAAACTTCAAGGAAGGCTAGAGGACAACTTCTCAAAGCTTGGATGTCCTTAAAGTGCCTTCTAACCCTTAAAGTTTAAAACTTTGAACTTCCTTTGGAGAAACGATCTCCTCGTCTGATTGTTTTCACAAAGAACAAAGGTTGGAAACTAGTTTATAGGGTGATTCTCTTCAATCCTTACGTTGGATGTGAAGGTTTTTAGGTCAAGGAATGAGTAGCTAGGAAGCTTTTCTCATTTAACAGTGGAGGAAAAGGAATAAGAGAGAGAAAGTATTTTAGCAAAGGCAGTGGGAAATTAGGTTACTTCTGGAATAACCCACGTGCGCATTCCTTAAATAGCTTGTGAATCAACACGTGACACAACATAATATGAGAGTTTTCCGGCGTCAAAACTACAAAAAGGGAGTCAACACGTGTCACTTGTGTAACATGAATATGTAGAGGTATTTGGCTGCCGGGTTGGGTCTATGGTTCGGCAAGCCAATGTGTTATACCTCGTTTACTACTTGTTACGTGTGACTACCGGACTCTCTGCATCATACTGACGCTGTCGGACACTCCTCATATTACTAACACTGCCAAGTTGGGTTTATATATATATATATATAGTGAGTGCGATCTTCACTACTCCATCATATACGAAACCCATACCCCGGGTTCCCAAGCACTCATTCTAACCAACAAGGCTAAATCCGGGTTAGAGAACCAAGCATATATCACTACCTCACTTGTAGTTGCCGGCTCACATCCTGGTTCACTTTGTTTTCCAACACAGCATGCACAACCCGATAACCTTATCTATGTTGATGGTATCAATCTAATCAAAGCCTTACTTGTTGTATCAAACAAGTACTGTCTATTTTAATCGATTACAAATGCTTATGTAATCGATTGCATAGTATTAGGGCCCGTCCTTGGCACTATATTATGTCCAAGGTTCCGCCCTCCTCCGACCTTGTTCGGGTTTCTACCTTGGCACTTCACAAGTCCAAGGTTCCACCCTTGTTCGAGATTACTAACCCGGTAACTCTTTCAAAAGAGTTGCGAGCTCTTCCGGTCTCTCTACCCGGTAGCTCTTACAAGTCAACCAGATACAAGCTCCTCCGAGATCACTACTCGATAACTCATCCGAGATCATTACTCGGTAGCTCTTTCCTTCCCTATCCAGGTTTTTATCTCTACATCAGCGCTTTTCCCCAAAAGTGCTATATACACACCCCTACATAAGCGATAACCCGATCACGCACTAATCCGGTCTCCTTATTAACACCAACATAATCAGCACGATTCCAGATTTGAAAAGGTGCTATCTACACCCCTCCCTTATCCGAGTTCCAATCTACACCCCTATGTGACATCTTGGTCATACAAACCCGGATTTATTACAGGGTCATTATAAACCTTATATTAATAACCATTTTGTAGGTCATTATATTAATATTTCAATGCATTTAAACATGTTTGTAATTAAGTTATGAATAAATTAGAAGAACTTTTTTAAAATAGTTTAAATGTTTGATTTTTCATCTAATTTTAGTTTATTCTGGTGTAGAAATAAATGAAGAAAAAAGATAATAGGTGTGACCCAATTCAAGGCTGAATA
Source organism: Glycine latifolia (assembly GCA_013407115.1). Taxonomy (NCBI): domain Eukaryota; kingdom Viridiplantae; phylum Streptophyta; class Magnoliopsida; order Fabales; family Fabaceae; genus Glycine; species Glycine latifolia. The sequence goes on from CM023958.1 coordinate 6,330,206, forward strand.
AGGCTAGAATTGAAACCTGGTGCGCGTTGAGCAAATTGCTCCTATTGCCAAAGATTTGGGTTAAGTGCGAACCTCAATGTCAACGCATGTTGAACAACTCTATTTGCATGCGGGCTAAGCTTGAACCTCAGGTTTAGCATGTAGGCCATTATGCATAAACGACTGGGCAACAAGTTTGGTCCTATTTAAGCTCCAAGGATGCGAATTAAACGCAGATTTGGTTAAGGGAGTTGTCTAGGATTGGAGGTGAAGGCTAGGAAACTCTTTCCTTTGCTCCTCATGGCTTCCCTACCATTTATCTGTTGGAAATCCTTAATCTTTAACCCTTATTTTTTATGCAGAAGCTAAAATTTGCAGGTACATATCCTATAACAATTCGCCAAAAGTCGTATGATCTACAACATGTTTGATTATAAAGTATTAGAGTAAAATATTTGGATTCGTAGTTGGTTTCTGATCAAAGCATTCTTTGATATCACTGAATCACAAACAACCGATGAATAATGTAACATGTGATCTTATGGTTTTCTTCAACCAAAACCTCTTTATTCCACAATAGAACATTCATAAATCTTAAGATAGGGAAAAAATAAACTGTGTGACAACTCGATATATTGGAGACCATAGTCTTCTTATAGTGTCTTAACCTAATAGAGTTCTCATTATCTACAAATGGCCAACACTGACATCTACTCATTTAAGCTTATATCTTCTCATAATTTGTTAATCTATTTTCTTTTCTTTTTTTGTAGTTGTGTAGTTAGATTTACCTATTATGGGGCTGATGTAACTGAACTCGTTCTTATGTTTACATTTTGATTATTAATCCTTGTTTATTGTTCATTATTCAGTGTTATCTTCTATACATTAATGTTTGTTTTGGCTTGATCACCCTTCTTTTGATGTTGTGGTTTGAATTGTTATTGGGTAATTCTTTTGAACTAAGAAATGGAGAGGAACACCTAATGAATTTTGTGTCTAGGGATGGATCAAGACTTGTTAGTCATCTTTTAAATCTTGTTTATAAAGCAAGTTACTTGGTTAAACTAGTCAAGAGATTGATAGCTTGGTCAAAGGGTTTAGGTTCTTTTCATTCGACGGATATGGGTTTTACATTTTTTGGTGAGTTGATGGTAATTATTTGACTTTGAACTAGATGAGTAATCTTTGTATGCATTAGGGTGTAATCTAGTCAAATCAATCATATCTTTTTTATTCTTTGTTATTTTTACCTCTTTTTATCGCACTCTAGATGTTCGTAAAAATATTCCAAAAAAAGTTTTTTGTTCTTTTGCTCTTGAACTTTATGTTTGTTTAATTTCTTGCTATTTACATTTTTGCAATCAAATTAAAATTGATGTTTTCGAAAGTCATAGTTACTGAATATTACTATTTTGTCGAGTATTACACGAGTTCTTGTAAATAAGATACTTGAACTTTCATTTTATTTATTTTGTGTGACTTGATATGCTTGTCAAGAAGATAACAAACAACATGATTAATATTTTAAATATATATATATATATATATATATATGATTTTGATACACTATAATAATTTTAATATAATAAAAGAATAATAACAAAAATATAATTTATATTTATTTAAATAGGTTGGCTTGTTGGACCTAATTTTTTTAATGACCTAGTATAATCTTTTTATAATGACCTAAGCATAATGTAGGGTAGGTCATAGACCTTTGTCAAGTATATTGTGATATATTATTATTTTTAATTATTGGTTTTTTTTTAAAATTGAAATTTAAGTTAGAAATAAAAATGTTGACAACAATATATGGAAATAAATTAGAAGTTAATAAAGTTGTTATTTATATATAAATTTGTATCTTGTTTTATTTTTACATTTTACTATTTTATGTCAAATTACAATTTATAGCCATAGTTTTCTATTTATTGGATTAGAACCAACTATTCTTATCCACACACAAAAAAAAAACAAGTATTCTTCAGCTTGCCATTATCTCGTGATCGACAGTCATCGGCATAAAATTAATAATTAATAATAAGGATAAAGCATACCAATAACACAACACAATATCCAATAATAATAATAGTAAATAATTTTATTCTTTTTAAAAGAAGATGACCCAACAAACTCACCTTGACACACGTTGGATGTTTGTACAATATTAAAGGGGATGCATTTCCCACAACTAAATCAATCTGCAACAGCAAAATAAATATCAGACTTATACTGTCTTATAATTAAAATACAGAAAAAGTAACAATATTTTAATTATATTTGATTTATGTTTCTCTTATACCTGGTATGCTACATGTGCGTACGTATGGGTGGAGAGTGTGTGTTGTTTGAGTTTAATAATAAAATCTATTAAAAAATATAGATTTATGTGAATAATAATTAAAAATATTAATAAAAAAATTTGCAAAAATTATTCCAGTATTTTATATTATATGTTAATTATATTATTACAAATTTATACATATAAATATGTTAAATTTAACATATTTGTATGAGTAACTATTATTTTGGAATTGTAAATAATTAAAGGATAATAGATATTTAAAGAATGTGCTGTGATGATTGGACATACTATTAGAATTATGATGAATTGTAAAAGTAAAGAAAGTCAATGATAAAAAAATATATATTGGAATGATAATATAAAGTTATTTTTATAAGTAGTTTAGTATGGTCATAACATAAAATTGAGCAACCTAAGTAGAGGAACATGTGATAGGCAAATTTGGAAATGACTGAGAAGCTTCTTTGGGCAAATATGAACGTTGTTTGTTTCAATTTATCTCATGGTACTTATAATCATATACTCTATGTCATCATGCCTGTTTAACATCTTTTTCCATAAAATACTTTAACCGATAGGCCATATCAAATAAGCTTTTTTAACAATTTAGTCTATATTCACAATATTAGAGAAATTTTGACGAAGGAGAAAAAAACAAAGAAAGTAATTAGGCCAAAACAAAATCAACTAAGAAAATAAAAACTAAGAAAATTGTTCATCTTTGTTGCTACATATCAATATAAATCATGAAAAAATTATGAAGAAGTTGTAGTCATAGTGATTGGCAAAGACATCTTCAGTGAGGGTTGTGATGTTGAATGGTTAATGGAGAAATAAAAAGATATTTCACTGGTTTATTTTTAGAAGAGAGAGAAAATAAATTGAATGAAAGAAGAAGGTAAGAGAAGACAGAAAAATGGTGAGAAAACAGAGAACATCAGAGAAGAAGAACGTTTCAGAGTTGAGAAAATAGAGAAGATGATAAGAAAAATATTTGAACACACATAACTCTTAAAAATGTAGTTAAGACAACATATCATTTAGACTGAAAATATATTTAAAAAACTTCAAGATTTAGCATAGTTTATTAATGACAAAATGAATGTGAAGTAAAAATAAGAGAAAGAAAGAAGTGAAGTTCAATAATAATTGTTTTTCTTGTGATAATATACCTTTGTGAAAATCAGGCCATAAACAATTGATCCATTTAATGTTTTATCTTTTGTCGTGCCTGTGCAAACCTGCCAATAATTAGACTCAGCCAATTGAGGTGAGAACCAACAATATTGAGAAATATGAAGGACCAAAAGTAAGAGATTGTGAAAATCATAATATAAAATGAAAGTAAATCATTACACTTTTCTAGACAGTTGTTAAGTAAATAAGAGAGTAATTACTATATCACTAGTTATTTAGAGTCTTTTCGAAAGGAAAAATTAAAATAATATTAGGATTTTGTATTTTTATAATTGACTAGTACGATACCTTGCATACACAATTAATAATACTGACTACGAGTTAAAGAGATAACGTGTAAGAAGGATGAAAGAAATGATATAATGATATTTAAGATTTAAAAGAAAATATTATTTTACTTATCAAAAAGGGATGCAATTAACAAGTTTTAATTTAGAAATATTGGAATACACTTATAAAAAAGGGTGTGAAATTAGCAAATTTTAATTTGGGAATATTTAAGTGTACTTATTAAAAAGGGGTTACGATTAACAAATTTAATGTCCAATTATCTCCCATTTTTTATCAAGTCTCAATCAACTAAAAAGTTAAAAATGGAATTTAATATGTCTATTCTTTTTATATAAATAATATAGATACAGTAAATTCACCTTAAAAGACACATTAAACTGACCATTACTTGATTTTAAAAATAATCCTTCCGTACCTTATGAAAGATTAGACACACACAAACATTATTTTGACAGCTTCAAATCAATCCTCAACTTCTGTAAGTTCTGTTCGGATTGAACTGATTTTTTTATATTAAATCTGTGATCCAATCTTATTCAATATTTTTTTTTCTATTTTTAGTTTTCAGTTTTAGATTTTTTTAATCACTTTTTCAGTTTTTGTTAGATTGGATACCTACTTTTGCCAGAAAAAGCGCAAGGGTTTTGAAGAAGTAAATTGTAAGGCAACTCCGTCTAATTTGCATGTCACTGATTTTCAGCTACACATTAATCTTTCACACTCACAAGTACACACAACATTAACATTGACAAAACCCTTAATACATTTTCAACCATGATGATTGTCAAACAAAGTTTGCCAGCAGAAAATGAACAAGAGCAGCCACACCTCCTCACATCAATCAAGCTAAACAAAGATTTGTTGAAGAGTGAACCCTCCATTGATCATGATCACAGTGAAGCAAAGAAGAGTGATCAGCCCTCGCAGTTCCTTTGTGGTATATGTTTTGATGACAAACCACTGTCTGATATGTTCAAAGATGGCAAGTGTAACCACCCCTTTTGCACTCACTGCATATCAAAACATGTGGTGACTCAAATACATCAAAGTATTCTCAAGGTGATTTGTCCAGACCCCAACTGTTATGTGGAATTTAAGCCTGAATATATGCGTACCATCTTGCCTTGTGATGCCATTGATAGATGGGAATGTGTGAGACGTGAGTCTTTGATTGTTGGGTCGGAGAAGACTTACTGCCCTTATAAGGATTGTTCGGTTTTGTTGGTGAATCAGGGAGGAAAAGTGGTCGCCAGTGCTGAGTGTCCCTCTTGTCATAGGCGATTTTGTCCACATTGTAAGGCTCCTTGGCATGGAAGGAAGAAATGTAAGGAATTCCAAAGGTTTAAAAGGAATGAAAAAAAGTTGGATAAGAAGTTTTTCAAGTTGGCAAAGGAAAAAAATTGGAAGAAATGCCCCCAGTGCACTATGTTTGTCCAGAGATGTGGTGGATGCGACCACATTACCTGCAGGTTGTTATGTATCATTGATCTTTTTCATGGGTTTTTACATGCTTTCTAAGTAATTCATTTTTATTTCATACTAATGGAAATGTATGTGGGAAGTGATTGTATTAGCTCCAATTTTGTCTATCCAGGTGTGGATGCAACTTCTGCTACATTTGTGGGAAGGATTGGAACCCTGAACATCGATGCAAGACAATCAAGAGAATAATTTACGACCTTCATCAGAGAACCGTGGATTGGTTCAGGCGTGCCAATTTGCGTTTTTCGGAGTGCCGAAATTCGTCAATGGATTAGTGAGGTAGACAAGCAATGAAAAAGCTAATTATGTCTTCATCTGTTCATCACTTCCCTCAATAAGAGTTGTAGGTAATTGAAATTTTAATTTAAAAAAAGTATAGTTGTTTTTTTATTGTGATTGGCTGATGTTCATCGTTTTTTTTTTTTTCAGAATCTGGATATCATATTTGTTATTTTTAATATGTTCAATAACATCCATTTTAAATTCAGTTCATGGTTAATTTGTCACATGAGATGACATTCTTTATATCTGCTCCCACGATACTTTATAAGTGTATGCAATAGTCATATGATTGTCATGTTTGACAATTGAGTACTTGGTTCTGACTTTGTCACACATCTTTGATGAAAAGAAACTTAACAAGTTTTTGAGGTGCTTTGTGTATGGCAATAGGCGTTGATAAGCTGTAAGTCGACAGTTTACAGCATAAAGTTTTTGAACCTCTTAGATAACTTCCTGAGTACAAGGATTTTTTTAACATGGATTTTAGAGAGTGGCTGCATAGTAATATCTCGTCAATGGATGTTCTGCAAGGGAGAAAATGGAACATGATTTTTGTGGTCACATCGGAACACTATCCTTTGTCACAAAACACTATACTTTGTCTTACTTAACTCACCCTTCAGCACTGGCCGAAACAAAAATTTTATTGAGAGAGGGTGAACAGAAAAAAAAAATTATAAATAATATGGAGATAAAAAATAAAGAAGACACAATTAATTTTAGTGTAGAAAATCTAATTGGATAAAAAATTAAGACGACGTCCAAATTGGATAATCAATCCAATGAACATTCCACTATGATAATAAATAAGTATCTTTAAATCCTGATGGAGAGTTAAAGATCAGACTTGTCAAACGCTTATATATCATCTCATAACAATTCTCTAAATGATGCAAAAATAAACTCTCTAAAGCTCTAATATTATTTAGAATGGAATGCATACTATAAACATAAAAATATGTTTCTATTTATACTAATTTAAGCATATGATTTTAACCAATTTTTGAATGCAATCCTAAAAATATTCTATCATATTATGCAATGTAATCTTAAAGATATTTTATATTATGCAATACAATCTAAAAAATATTTTATATTATGCAATACAATCTTAAAAATATTCTATCCTATTTTTGAATACAATCTTAAAAATATTTTATCTTATTATGCAATGTAATCTTAAAGATTTATATTATATTATGCAATGCAATCTCAAAAATATTTTATCCTATTTTTTAATGTAATATTGAAAAATATTATATCCTATTATATATGCAATGCAACCTTTTTTTGTTATCAAATTATTTTTTAATTTTTAATATATATATATATATATAATAAAATTTATATTAATAAAATTTTAGGGGGCGATGGCCCACCCTAGCTCCCCTGTGTCCACCTCTGCCCTTTAGGCTAGACAAAATTATATGGTATATTTTGCTAAATCAATACTACTTATTACTTTCCACCTTATAATCATTACTGGAAACTTTAGAGTAAATTACACTTGTATTTCTTGTGTTTTTTCTTTCTCAAAATTCACTCGATATCCCTCCTATTTTATACATTACTTCTACCTTTATGTTAACGTCATTAATTGAGTATGTGAACAGACAAAAGTATTCTAACATTTTAATTGTAAAATCAAAATTATCCTCTCCAAATTATTCTCATAAATTAGTGTTCACATTCTATTCCACTGCAGTGTTCCTTCTCCTTCTTTGTGAGTTCTTTTTCAGTGTTCATTTCTTCCTCTTCATGAGTTCCTCTTTTTCCTGTTCATGAGTTTCTCTGATCCTGTTCGCAAGTTCTTTTACACAAGTTCCTCTCTTCCCTCTTCGATAGTTCCTCTCTTCCTCTTCACGATTTCATTTCCTCTTCGGAAGATGAAGGGGTTGTTGAAGTTGTTGCAGTGCGAAACACTGTTGGGTTGATTCTTGCAGTATTGATGTCGCTATCTCTTTCAAATTCAAGTCTCGTGGACATTTGGATCCTAATCCTTTACATCCTTACCCTGATTCTCTCAATCAGATACTCTTCTTTGTGGTTGTTAATTATTATTATTATTGTTATTGTTATTACTATTAACCAATCCAAAATGTAATTGTGTTGTGTTGAGTTGTGTTAGGGGCATTAAGCAATTTTTATTAAATTGTTGATGCCTATATTTTTTCACTAGCATGTGCATATTTTTTGTTAATATATTGATGCTTATGCATTACTTTTGTAATCTATTCATCCCTTTTTTAGTAGTTGATTTTTAGTTCACATCTAATAAAAAAACTGGGTTAACGTATAATTAAAGAAAAAACAAAAATTAAAAAAAAGAAGAGTCTTAAAATATTTTCATGTTGAAAATGATGACATGTCTTTTATGGAATTAAGAGGAAGAATACGATGATATTTTAGACATAAATTTCATTAAAAGTCAAGTCATTAAGGTATGTGTATGGTTAAATTATTAAACAATGTATACGAGAGAGAGTCTCTATATATTATGAGTTAAATAATTAAGATATTTTTTGTAAGGGAAAAAAAAGAAAAGTATCAAATGAAATTTTTAAAAAAATAACATAAGAATGCAGTGTAATTTACTCTAAACTTTTGAACACAGGGACAAGAGTATTGTTTGGCTTTTTAGATATTATAAATTTTGGAGACTGCTCATAGTCTTCGGCTAAAAAGTTTAACAAAATGTTTGAAAAACTATTTTTGAAGGGAATTATCAAAACAAATTCCAACCATTAGTGCATCCCCAATCCCACTTATGTCCATAATCAGCCAGCCAATCTACGACAGAATTCCCTTCTCTAATGGTATGCTTCAACTGGACTTGCCATGGTTGGTCTAGAGATGTGTTGTATTCTTCAGATATGTTGTGATTTTGGAGGAGAAATTCCAAGTCGAAGTTGCAAAAGAGCAGTTCCAAAGATGAAAAACTATTATATATAGAGAGAGAGAAATTAACTTATTCCAAAAATAATTATTTTAGAATTATTTATTATTCCCGTTATTTAATGTAAAAAAATCAATGATAAGAATGACGATTAACTTGAGAAAATTACTTTTATTAGAATAAGTTCATCTCTCTTTTATATTTATTGGGTATTTTTTAATATCATTTTATCTTAATTTCAATAAAAATATTTATTTACAATTTTCTTATAATGACTGATTCAGTTTACCTGAGATTCGTCATAATTGTCTTATTTAAGGTGGATTAGTGGTATAAATGAACCAACCAAGCTATTCTTGAAATATTCATTTTCGACTTGTTAATTACTTATTTAAATTTTTTTATTTAATTAAATAAATAAATTTAGGTTTGAGGTTAGACTTGATTATTTAAATAAGTGGAACTCAAGCTTTGAAAGTTTAACATTAAGAATATGTGAATAATTCGTTTATATATATATCATATTTTTTTAAAGTATCATATTTTTTTAAGCAATTTTGGCCTCTTAAAAATATGTTAAATGAATTATTTAGTGCATTTTTATTGATTTTTTAAAATTTAGATTATGGCATGTTAAGCTGATTTTGCTATTAGTAGATAATTATTTAATATTAAAATATTATTAAATATTATATTGATAAAGTTAAAAATTATAAAATAAATATAATTAAGTTATAAATGAGTTAAACAAATTAAGATCAAACTAAATATTTCTCAATAAATCAAATTAATTTTTTTATTAAATTCAATTAAATAAATTAGTCAACTTTAAATAATCAATTTTTTCACCAGGGAAATCCAAACTTTAAAAATTTGACTCAACTCGTTACTGTACAGTCCAAAATAATAAAATGACACATGACCTTTATTATGGGATCACTATACACATGGACAATAATATTTATTGTTCATATCTTTATAATAACAACATATCAAATATGTCTGGATATTCAAATAGGTGCAACCACCTTATCATATCATATCTCAACAAGTTATCTTATTTATCTACAAATAATAGTGTATCAATAAGATACACATTATCTTATATTTAAATTAGATAATTGTCTATTGTTATCTCTATTATTATCTTATCAACAAATTATCAATAAACAAAGGCATAAAGTCTACACTATAAATACAACCTTACACGTTCTTTCTAAACACATTTGATACACCTTCATATAATACTTGAACGCATTACTCAAGTTCCTACTTTAAACAAAGTCTACACCTTGTCTGACGTGTAGAATTTGGAATCCACATTGGCCACGTCAATCTCACACGTGAAATTTTCAGATTTTGGTAAGGATAGTTACATCCCTACTTTTATTTAACTTGTTATCAATAATCAAAAACATTTATTGTTTCGATTCTATGAAGGATTTTAATATATAAATTATATATGATTTGTTTATAAAAGTGTCATAGTTGTTTACAAAGTTATGGGATTTTAATATATATATAAATTATATATGATTTGTTAATAAAAGTGTCATAGCTGTTTACAAAACAAAATTTTTAATTTAGTTTCTATAACTAATATTATCAATTAATTTAAACTAGGCCAATTGACTCATGTCTCTACCCAAAGACTCCATAAATATCAAATTGATTTTTAATATTAAAAATTAATTAATTTAAGATTTAGAAATTTAGTTACCAAAAATATATATACATGTTAAGTTACCTTGTTACCATAATTAAATAAAATATTTTATTTTTATAAGTTAAAAAAATAGATAAAAAAATTGGTAAAGAAAAATAATAAATACAATGATGACACTTAATTTATCTATGTATAAAATCTACCAGGATTGAAAAGTAATATATTTATCATTATATAACAAATATTTTGTTTTGGGTGTGTATTATATAATAACAAATAACAAATTACAAATCTTAAAGAGAGTCAAGCAAAAATAGATTTCTAAGAGTGCTAACAGTTTCATCAATCAGCCTCCCTAATATCATCATCATGGTCCTTTTACTCTCACTCGTGACTTACAAAACCCACCATGCCCTATCTCTCCGCGAACGCTTCGCCGCCATCGTTTCCAACTTCACCACCTCTTCCTCCGCCGCTCCTTCCGCCTCGTTCCCCGAGCTCCGACAGCCCCTTCCAGCATGGGGCGAGAAGAAGAGTGGTGATCAACTCTTCAACCGCCACGTCGACTGCGACGAGAAGAAAAAATCAGCCCAGCTTTGTCATCATGATCACGATGATGAAACAAACAAGAGTGACCAGTTCTTGAAATTCTTTTGCGGTATATGTCTTGATGACAAACCAGTGTCTGATATGTTCAAAGAGGGTAAATGTAAGCACTCATTTTGCACTCACTGCATATCCAAACACGTGACCACTCAAATGCACCAAAACATTCTCGTGATAATGTGTCCAAACCCAAAGTGTTCGATGGAATTGAAGCCTGAATATCTGCATGCCATTCTGCCTAGGGAAGTTATTGTTAGATGGGAATGTGCGATGTTTGAGTCGGAGAAGACTTACTGCCCCTTTAAGGATTGTTCTGTTTTGTTGGTGAAAAATGGAGAAGTTATGACTAGTGCTGAGTGCTCCTCTAGTCATGGGCTGTTTTGTGCTCAGTGTAAGGTTCCTTGGCATGAAAAGATGAGTTGTAGCGAATTCCAAGAGTTACAAAGGAAGATAAAAAAATTGGATGAAATTTCCCCGGTGCACGAGCGTGATGTGAACACATGACTTGCAGGTTACATTGAACATTTTCATGGCTTTTGACTGCATTAATTCTATGTGCTGTTGTAATTCATTGTTAGTGATTGTGTCAGCTCCAATTTTGTCTTTCTAGGTACGGATGCAGCTTCTGCTGCATTTGTGGGAAGAACGGGAAGCCTGGACATGTATGCAAGAAGCGACGGCATTGGCAAGAAAGATTTGAGTTCTACAGTTAATTGTCAATTCTAGGACCCTTGGCTTATCACTTTTTCAAGTTTCTATACACCAAATTGGTCTAGGTTTCTGATATATAGACATTTAAAATCGTTTGTTCATATCAAATGCTTGTTTCTTCTCTCTAATATGTAGAGCTTTCAATATAGCTTAAAGCATGAATTATATTGCAGTAGAACCGACAACGGTTGACATAAATAAATGATATTCTCTTGGATTATTTAATCAAGTGGTTCATGATTTGAATCTTGTTTGACCCATATGGAATAAATCATGTTAGAAGGAGATTGTTTGTGCTCACGATTTTGATTGGTAGGGATTACTTTACCAATAACATAGATAAAAGAAATACTATTGCTCACGATTTTGATTGGTAGGAAATACTTTACCAATAACAGAGATAAAAAAAATACTATTGCTGTAGTGTCCTCAACTCCATCGATTGTGGTGTGATTTTCAATCACATGAAATGCTGCCGCGTCACCGCATCAAAACTGCATTGGAGCTGTAATATTGGAGCCTTAACACCATTCTATTTCGCTTTTTTTTTTTTGTCAAAATTAAATTAAATTTAGATTTCAATCTTCTATTTATTAACTTCCAAGTATCAATAGTCGAATGAGTTTCATTGTATTTGTATGGAATGTTAGGGGATACCAAATCTTAAAATAAAGGCATAAATATGTTTTTGCCTTAAATTTTGGTTTTCCTAGTTTGCAAATTGTAAAATTGAGTTCCTTATGTTTCATAGTTTCGCGATTTTAGTACTTTTTGTTAAGTAGTTTGCTTTGGCCATTAGAAGTCGGACGTTGACCACTCACTCAATAACGGAACACACTTATTAATTATTAAACGGTAATTAGAAGATAATTAAGTACAAAAGTTTATCAAAAGAAGCAACCTTCATCAAAATCAAAGAGATCTAAGCCAAATCTGAATTTACAACAACAGACCTGAAACAGATATGATTCAACCTTTATCAAAATCAAAAGATATCTAACCCAAATATGAAATTACAACAATAGATCAGAAACAAATATGATTCAAAACAAAAAGAGATGCTGTTGGACTTGAGGGGCAACTCGAAGCAGTGAAGAACCACCTTTTTGTTGGACTTAAATCCCAAGCCAAGTCCAATCCAATAAGAAAATATTAGGGTTCTTTATTTGGGAATGTCTTTATACACCCAACAAAAGTCTAATACACCATTCCAATATAGTGGTTTTTTAAAAATACCCTCGCTTTACTACATTCACGTTAAAATAGCTTTTTTTTTAAGTAGCTTTTTTTTAAAGTTAAAATATATTTTTTCAAATAATTTAAAATAATGTAGCATGAAGGTCTCGAACCTACGACATTCACGTTATTAATGCGATACTCCAACCAATTGAGCTAATATGTCAATTATGCTAAAAAATAAGTAATTTTATGCTAAAAAACAATTAATTTTGATACATATAACACTAAATTTTTTAATGTATATTTAATACACATATAAGTTTACATAATAAATTTTGTAACAATTAACTTTGATCTAATAATTAAAGTATCTTTTTACATATAAAAATCATAAATTTAAATAAAAATTATAGTCTTACACAAAAATTTGCAGCGTCACGTTAATAATGTGAATGTCGTAGGTTTGAGACCTGCATGCGCTATTATTTTAAATTATTTGGAAAAATATATTTTAACTTAAAAAAAAAACTTACTTATTACGGATTGGTCTAATCCATATGGATCATACGGATTTCCCAATCCGTATAACATAAAAAAAAACTTACGAATTCACGAATTCGTAAGGTTCACACAGATTCGTGAATCCGTAAGAAATCCGTAAGATTCATACGGCTTCGTGAATCTATAAGAATTTTAGGGATTTGTGAATCATGGAATCCGTGTATTAAAGTGAGGGTACTTTTGTTATTTAAAATTTTAGAATGGTGTATTAGATTTTGGGATGGTGTATAAAGACAATCCCTCATTCTTTTGATAGGTCAGCAGTTAATTTAAAAACACAAGAGAAAAAAAAAAGAGGGGAAAGAGAGCATCAAAATTCGCATGTTGAGAATGATCGAAACTGTTATTCTTCAATCTTCTCGATCTCTTTTTTTAACCGTTAGATATTGCTGAAACTTTTACAGAAAGTTCGTGACTCACCACTATTCACATCTAATAGTTGGTTTCTTAGATGGAGGCTTGTAGTATCACTGAAAATTCCCAAACTGAACTGGTTCTGAATCCATTTTCTGAAGCAGGCAGCGGTATTGAGAGGGACACCAAAAAGAATCCGTTTTCTAAATCATTTTAAAATGTGAAAAAAAAAGTGTACATTTCAAAATTAGAGGGACGAACAAAAGAATTTAGAGGTATTAAAATCAAATTTTAAAAGAATCAGAAACATATTTTATCATCTGAAATAGAATTCAATGTTTAACTGAATAGCCATAAAAGGAATAAAACATAACCTAACAATTATATCTAGGTCTGCCCCTGCCCAATAGGATATAGGTCCCTAAATATCTTGCTTTTTTGGGGGGAAAAAATCAAATTGAATTTTTAAAATAAAATATAAGTACATTTCGCTAGACTAACCTAACTATTGGTGTAATTCAGTTAGTTAGTTTGTTAGAGTCTACCCAAATCAAAGTGAGACCTTGAGTTTTAATTATACTATTCTTTATCAATTAATTACTGCAGAGAGAATACATTCATTTTTTGTGATAACTCATTGTGCATATTTCTAAAGAGTGAGAGTGTGTGAAACACCAAAGTGCACAAGTGTGTGGGTGTCATAGTGAGTGTGTGAAACTGAGTGTATGTGCATTCTTACACCATCAGTGGTATCAAGAGCTTTGTTCTAGATCCTGGTTCTTGAGAGAAAGCATGGCATCCTCAAATGGAAATGTTCCTATGAATCTTCCAATCTTGACAACAAAAAATTATGATAGATGGAGCTTGCAGATGAAAGTGCTCTTTCGGTTTCAAGAAGTATTGGAAGTGGTAAATGAAGGAGTCAAGGAACTTGGGAGGCAGCCAACAGATGAACAAAAAGTTGCTCATCAAGTAAGCTTAAAGAAAGATGTCAAGGCTCTCTTCTTGATACAACAATGCATGGATTCTGACAATTGGGAGAAGATCTCAACAGCAGAAACTGCAAAAGATGCATGGGACAGTTTGGCTCGGTTCTATGGGGTTCTGACAAATTAAAAAAGGTGAAATTGTAGACCCTAAGAAGGCTGTATGAATTACTGCAGATGACTGCTCAAGAAAGTGTAAGTGATTACTTTACTAGATTGATAGCTCTCACAAATCAAATGAAATATTGTGGTGAGACACTTTCAACTGCAACAATAATTGAAAAGGTGTTAAGAACACTAAATAGTAGATTTGATCAAGTAGTTGTTGTATTGGAAGAATCAAAAGATCTTAAGTTAATGAAAATTGAAGAGCTGCAAGCAACCCTTGAAGCCCGAGAGCTGAGACTAAATGAGAGGAGTTTTGTGAAGATTGAGCCAGCTTTACAAGCTCAGTCCAAACAGAAAGGAGGTTATGGAGGAAAGAATTACAAGGGAAAATGGAAGAATAGCAAGTGAAAGAACCAAGAAAGAGGCCAAGGTAGCAATTATGAGCAGAATCAAAATGATGGAGGCTCCAAGAAACATGAAGTGAGCAGAAACAATGAGAAAATAAGAATTCCAAGGAAAGATGTGCAGTTTTACAACTGCCAAAAATATGGCCATTATGCAAATGAGTGTAGAGGCAAAAAAGTGCCAAGAAAGCAAGAAGAAGAAGCACAAATGGCTCATAAGGAAGATTCTTAATAAGATGAAGTTCTGTTGATGGCTACTACAAACTCAGAAGATAACAAATCTAATTTGTGATATCTTGATACAGGGTGTTCAAATCATATGTCTGGTCATCAAGAATGGTTCACAAACCTTGATGAAAGTGTAACGAAAAAGGTCAAATTTGCTGACAACAGAAGAATAGTCAGCAGGTTGCCATAACTGAAGTTCTCTATGTCCCAAACATGAAGACTAACTTGTTGAGTCTTGGTCAATTACTGGAGAAAGGCTACTCAATGAAGATGAAGCACAATCATTTAAAGGTGTTTGATAGTAAATGGAGACTAATCTTGAAAGCTTCTCTGTCAAAAAATAGAACCTTCAAGATTAGTGTTCAAGTCATGCAACATCATTGTCTGGCTAGTGAGTGCAGCAATGAGATCTGGTTGTGGCATCAAAGGTTGGGACATTTGAATTTCAGAAGTTTAAGCCTATTGAAGAGCAAGAATATGGTCAAAGGTCTTCCTTCAATTGTGCAGCCAAATGAAGTATGTTCTGACTGCTGTGAGCCCAAGCAAACCAGAAAGTCCTTCAAGTCAGAAATTCCCATCAGGACAACTGAAAAGCTAGCAGTAATTTCGTCAGATGTATGTGGACCTTTTAAGGTAACTTCTCTTGGTGGAAATAGCTACTTTGTTTCCTTTATTGATGAGTTTACAAGGAAGATGTGGTTGATTGATTGTGCGAATGAAATACTTAAATATAAATGTGATATTGTCATGATTGGGTTGCATTTTTATAATTAATGATATTTATTAATTGTTATCTTACATGATAGACTCACATTTGCTTTGTTGTACCTTGTGGTTTGGTACCCATGATGATCACGAACCATGTTCGTCTGAGCAGATGGATAACAGTAAGTGATCGGGAAGATGATTTATGTTGACTAGAGCCGTTGAGTAGTCGGGATGTAAATGAACTAGATCCTGGGCTAGGGTTGTATTTTTGCTAGTTATACCCCTTGTTCTAATGGCTACACCCTGATATTTTGCTAGTTACACCCCATCATTTAAATCATTGTTTCTTTTGGAAAATTTTGTACAATTCAGACTCGGTTATTGTAATCATCAT
Source organism: Glycine latifolia (assembly GCA_013407115.1). Classification (NCBI taxonomy): domain Eukaryota; kingdom Viridiplantae; phylum Streptophyta; class Magnoliopsida; order Fabales; family Fabaceae; genus Glycine; species Glycine latifolia. Next base: position 6,346,546 of record CM023958.1, read on the forward strand.
TAACCTATGATTATTAATATACACGTATTATGTTGTATTGAATCTTTGTGTATTTCGAGTTTTGATTTGTGTATTAATTGGTGACATTGATTATACTTATGAAAAAAAAATTACTACTATTTTTTTTAGAAAATCGTGATTAAAAGCATAAATTAAGAGTATGATACAGTAGCGACAAGGCGGGTCGTTACAGACTTAGCCTATATTGTTGGTGTGATAAGTAGATATATGGAGCATCCAAGAGTATCTCATCTTACTGTAGCCAAGAGAATCCTTAGATATGTTAAAGGATCTCTAGATTTTGGCATATTGTATCCTAACAGGTTGAATAAAGGTGCAGCTGAATTACTTGGCTACTGTGATTCGGATTGGTGTGGAGATAAAGATGATAGAAAGAGTACCACAGGATGTGTTCATGATTGGTGAAAAACCAATTTCTTGGTGTTCAAAAAAGCAAGATGTTGTTGCTTTGTCATCCTGTGAAGCTGAAGATGTTGCTGCCTCAGTAGGAGTTTGTCAGGCTCTGTGGTTAGAAACCTTGCTAGAGGAATTGAAGCTTAGAGAAGCCAAACCAGTGAAGCTAATGATTGACAATAAATCAGCAATTGATTTGGCAAGACACCCTAGTGCTCATGGCAGAAGCAAACATGTTGAGACCAAGTATCATTTCCTTCATGATGAAGTCAGCAAGGATAGATTTGTGTTGCAGCATTGCAGAACAGAGGAGTAGATAGCTAACATCTTGACCAAGCCCTTGAAGAATGCTAAGTTTGTAGAACTAAGAAGTAGACTAGGTGTACAATCTATAACTAATCTAAATTAGGAGGTGTATTGGTGTAATTCAGTTAGTTAGTTTGTTAGAGTCTACCCAAATCAAAGTGGGACCTTGAGCTGTATATATACTATGCTTTATTAATTAATTACTGCAGAGAGAATACATTCATTTTTTTGTGATAACTCATCGTACATTTTTTGTTAGAATCTAAAATTTACCAAATTTTTGTTAAGGTATAATTTGTTCTGAAAAAATTAAAATCAATATATAATCGTAACTTGATATATATATATATATATATATATTAATCAAATCTCTAGGGACATGTAATTAAAGTGAATAACAACTGATATACAAAATGTATGGATATATATTTATATCAGAATTGTAAAGAAATAACTATTATATGTGTAATTATATTCTCTATATTGGAGATTGATTCACTTGATCAGGCAGCTGTTGAGGAATTTTACTCACATTCATTTGGAACAGTGTATATATGTGTGTAGACAAGCTAGCTGGCCATGCTTGTAGTGGTCTGGGAAGATTTTATTTTTGAGAAACAACCAGCCTTCTTGGGCCAATTGCTTCGTGGTGATTCTTTGGGAGCTCTTGCTCCTCATTTTGTTTCTGCTTAGTTGTTTCTAGGACCTCTAGTCCCGTTATTTATCAAAAAGAAAATCACATTATAAATATTTATATCAAAAGATGTAACTTAAGAAGAAATATAAGGTTTTTTTTATTCGTACTAAAGGATTTATGACAACTATTAACCAATGTTCTGAAATTCGGCCCGATCCAGAACCTGATGGCCTAATTGGACTGGTTCTCCTATTGAATTGGTTGTGTAATTGACTCGGGATGATCCGGTCAAACCTAGACGGGTAGGTTACCAAATCCCGATTGGACCAGTCCGATTGGTTTATAATTTTTTTTTAAAAGAAATATTTTTTAAAAAAATTTTGGATTTTAGATTATTATCAATTGTAATTTTAGATTTTGGAGTATGGATGAATTTTTCTTACTCAAATAATGTTAATTATATACTTATATATGATAAATACATATATAATTTCAATTTTTTAATATATACCAGTTCAAACCAGATCAATTATTGATTCACCGGTTGGACTACTGACCCACTACCTCAACCGGGTCAACGACCGAACCGAGTTTCACAACTATGCTACTAACGCATATTGTTCACCTAACCAATTTGAACTTTTCTATCCAATTAAGCCGACGTCGTTAAAATACCAAATTGTAGCGGCTTTTGTTTACAAATAATGGTGATTTTTAACCGCCATTATATGTATTATTATTTTGAGAAAATAAAACAATTGTCATTTTTTATCAGTGTTTTAAAACTCGGACCGACCCGGCCAGTCGGACGGGGTCGAGTCAGACAGTGGATCGGTCATGTTTTCAATCCGGTAAGATCCGGTGTGACCCGGTCGGGTTCATGGTTCAACCGCCGACCCGGTGAACCGGACCGGGTCACTATTTAAATAAAAAAAACCTCTTCTGGAATGGCGCCCCGTCTTCTCCCTCCACGCACTCGCATCGTGGTTTGGCTTTCGTCCGGGTGGCGTGGAGCTTTGTCCACGGCGGCAGCGGCGGCCTGTTCACGTCGCGGGGGGGTGGGGTGGGGTGAAGGGGGTAACGGTTAGAGGTGCAGTGGGGGGGGTGTTGGGTGGGTTTCGTTTTTGTTTGGTGTGGGGGGTGGGTGGGAGGAACGAACAACTTTTCATTTTGGGGGAAAATAAAGAGATGTAGGGGGAGGGGGTGAGGCCCGTGAGGGAAAGTGCAGCATAGGCACAACTGCCAAAGAAGAAAGCAAAAACGTTGCAGCGGCAGTAACAACACAAAACGTTTTATATACGTGGGAATAGGGTTTTTTTTCATTTGGGCCAAGATCCATTACAACTTTACTTTATGCACTCCCTTTATTACTTACTATACTCCTTCTGCCTTTTTTTTTTTAAATTGAACTTTTGTTTTAATTTAAGTAGTTACTATTTACACTTTCTTTTTTATTAATGCATTTTACTTGTGTTATAAACTTTAATACTTTAATTGTTATTTTGAATTTTTTAATATACTTTTCTTAATCAAGTAAGTTATTGGATGAGAATTAACATTCTATAATTTTTTATTCATAATTTTGTTTCTTGAACTTAAACTTATTTAGCTTATATTTATGATTTTTTTTACTTGTTTGTTTGAACTTTGACAATAACTTTTTTTTTTTACATTTTGGTATCTAATTATCTATGTTATGGTTTGTGATGCCTTATTTTATTTAGCTTATGTTTGTGATATTATTATTTGGAACTTGTTTGTTTGAACTTGGATAATGATTTTTTTTAACATTTTGCTATCTAATTATCTATGACTCTATGTTATGGAAAAATATTAATTTGTGACTTTTTATAAATATTTTAAGACATTGTCATGCGGGTCAATCGGTTCAACCACTAGTCAGGTCATCCGGGTCAATTAGTGACCCACCGGTTCAACCACTGACCGGATCATGCGGGTCAATCAGTGACCCACTGGTTCGACCACTGACCCAGTGACCTAGTACCTTGACCGGGTCAGTCACCAGGTCGATTTTTAAAACACTGTTTCTTATTATTCTTCTTCTTCACTTTCTCCGCCACCACCCAGGCGCCCCATTGTCGACACTTATGCCCCACCCTTCACCTACCACACCAACTCCATCACCATCACCTTAACCCACCCAAACAGCACCCTATGCCACCACCTAGGCCTCCAATACAGGCGCTCCAACCCCACCCCTCACCTACCAAATCAGCTCCATCACCACCACCCAAACAACATTCACAATAAGTTTAGATCTTACCCACCCAAATAACACCATGTTGTTGAGCCATCACTGTGCTCTGCATAAGTATTTCAGGGACTAAACAATGCAGAACTAAAAGTAAAGAGAAGAAATGAAAGTTGTTTAACGACGGTTAAAAACTATCATTATTTGTAAATAAAAATCGTTAAAAATTGGAATCTTAACGACATCAATTTAATTTGACAAAAATGATCAAATTGATCTGATTTAAAATAATTTAAAGACTAAATTGATTTTTTAAAAAAATTTAAAACTAAATTAAACTTTTTAATATAATTTGGGAACCAAATTAATAATTAAGTATAAACTCAACACTATAAATTAACTTAAATTATCCATTTTTTAAAATTCTTACAAAGTGACTGAAAGAATCCTTTATATTACTTCAGAAGAATTTCCGAGTGGGACAGCTGGACCAATATGCACTCCACTTCAAATAATCTAATTTGCAAAACCTGTTTGGAAAATGTGCAACCTCCTAGATTTGCTTGATGGATCGTTATTCGCGGCTCTCTTCGTTTTTTACACACACACATATATATATATATATTGACTTCTTTCATTTGTGCCTATTCAATTTAACAATCGTTCCAAGGCACGCCCCAAGACAAAAACCCATGGCACGCAGTAGTGGTGCAAATGATGTCCCCCTAATTTCACGTTGGAATACTCTATGGAAGTGTCATTGGTTGATCCTTTCTTTTTAAAATGTTTTTGTTTAATCCAGTACTTTTTTAAATGTCTAACTTTATACTACAACAGTATTTTTTTAAAAGATATTCTTAACAAATCTCGTAATATTTAACAAAAATAGTAGTTGTATTTAACATTGAAGAACCATATAAAAAAAGCGATCAAACTCATCATTTATTGAATTCTACATATGTTTCATCTAATCAAAAGAATATTAAAAAATAACCTGAAATTCATCATTAGTTTAGTGATGTAAGAAATTAGATGTGTTACTAATATTTTTCTAATTCTTGAATTAGTTTTTCTTATATTAGTTTTAACATCAATGAGAATCAATTAACGTTTTTATAGAATAATTAATGTTTTTATAGAATATTATTTTGATCCTTACTCTTGGATTCATTTGAAGAAAAGAATAATGATTAATCTAAAGTTCGATTTATAAGTAAAATTTGACTAATAATTATTTTTATTAATGATTAAATTCGTATATTATCTAAATGATTTAATTTTAATTTCAACACATTAATTATTTATATTCAATTATTTGAATTATAGGATATGAATCTGATTGTTATTTATGCTAGTAAATAAAATTGACATTTAAGGTTTAATATCTAGATTTTAAAATATGTTATAAAACATCAATTAATTAGTAATAAAAATTATATTATTTGATTAAATTATATCCTGATAAAGATAAAAGAGTGCCATGTTGGTTCAAGGTATAGTTGGATTAAGGGTTAAAAAAGTGTTTAAAATTAATTTAAAGATTCATATTTAATAACCTTTGTATTGAAGTGGATTTTTGTATAAAATACTTTAATCAATGTAAAATTATAAGACCACAATTAAACATTCCTATTTAAATAACTCATTTAAACAATTATCCATTTACATGAGTTTTCATGCTAATCCAAAATGAAAATATATTAGTATTTATTGATCACGCGCGAAGGGTTTAGTTCTTATTTTTAAGAATAATATAAGATAAGATGGGAAAAAGTCTCATTACATGCAAATCTAGCTCAATTTATTTTTAATATAAAGTCCGTCCAAATATTAATATTTATAAGATTATATATTGACTATCAGTCACAAGTCCCAAGCAATGCACTGCGTGCCTTTCACTTTTCGCGCTACCTTACCAAACCTAACATAACATGATCTCACGACCACACTCCTTTCACTCTCACCCATGACTTCCAAAACGCACCGTTTTACTACCTGTCACCGTCACCCTTCCACACCCATCACCGGTTTCTGTGCCTCCTGTCTCCGCGAACGCCTCGCCGGCATCGATTCCTCCTCTGCCGAATCGCCGGAGCTCCGCCGCACGAAGTCCTTCTCCGGGCGCACCGCCGACGCTCCCTCCTCCTCCACCGCCCCGGAGCCCCGCCGCAGGTCCTGCGAGGTCCGACTGCCGCCGCCGGGCGGCTCGCTGTCGGACCTCTTCAATGTTGATGACAAGAAGAAGAAGCCTCCGAATCGGAACGCTGAGATCTGTTCCGGCACCGCCGGCGTCGGAATCGAAGAGAAAGAGCCCGGCGACCCGGTTAGGGTTTCCGGCGATGACGACGGAGAGGGTAAGACGATGAAGGAGTTCATAGATCTTGAATTGCGGAGCCAAAAGAACACCGGGAGAGATTTCAGAGACATCGCGGCGAGTTTTCGAGAGGCTGCTTCCGTATTCAGCAAAAGGTTGATGCAATGGCGACGGAAGCAGAATGAGAAGAGAAACCGCAACAACGACGGCGACGGCGCCGGCGTTGGTCCGGTCGAAAAGCTAGGGTTAAGGACATTGCATGAGGCCCAATCTGAGGTCGGAGAATACGGTTTCGCGTTAGGTAGAAGATCGTGCGACACTGATCGGAGGTTATCCGTGGACGATTCGCGGTTTTCGTTCGAAGCTCCTCGAGCTTCATGGGACGGTTATTTGATAGGAAAAGCGTACCCTAGGGTGTCTCCAATGGTTCGTGTTGGTGATAGGGTTTTGCTTGAGGAAGAAGAAGAAGAAGAAGAAGAGGGAGAAGAGAGTTTGGAGAATGGTGAAGAGTGTTGTCCTGGTGGTTCAGCTCAGACTAAACATTACTATTCGAATTGGCATAGGAGGGGGAGGAGTTTCGATAGGTCGAATTCGCGTAGGAAGTCGTTAATGGGGGATGTTGATGAATTGAGAGTGATATCTAATGCTAAGGTTTCCCCTGCCACCACTGAGTTGTTCTATGGTGCAAAGTTGTTGATCACTGAGAATGATTTGAGGGATGCGAATTTGAAACCAATTAATAGTGTTCAATCTGATAGTGTAATGGGTTCTGCTTCCAAGGATGATGCTTGTGATGTTGCAATTGGGGATGATCAAAAGGGATTGAACAGGTTTCACAAATGGGGTAGGTTGTGGAGTAAGTTGGGGTTAATGCAGAAGAAAAGGGAAGATAGGTTGGGAGAAGTAGAGTATGCTGGTGGTGGTGGTGATCTGGTTAATAAGCCAATTGCAGAGTCTTGGCAGAAGCTTAGGAGGGTAGTTAATGGACAAGCAAGTGAGTCGGTTAGCCAGAAGCTTATTCGTAGCTATAGTGTTAGTTGTAGAGATCCTTGTAGAACGGCGGGTTTAGTCAGTGGTTTTGTGGGTTCTGAGACTAAAGGCCATGTTTTCAATGGAAGGCAGAAGTTTATGCTTCAGAGGAACCGGAGTGTTAGGTATTCACCAAGTAATGTTGACAATGGCTTGTTAAGGTTCTATTTGACACCCTTGAAAAGCTATAGGAGAAGCAGGTCTGGAAAGAGTAGTTTAAAGAGTTCAAATCCCACAGCGAGAAGTTTCTTTTGAGGCTGTAACTAGTGGAAGTGTATTTGGTTGTAAAAACATATATAATGAAATTGTTTCTTGTCCTTGTGATAAAGCACTTCACATTGTTAGATTGCATCACATTGGAAAGATATAACTGTTGAAATCTGGTTGGTTGCAGCTGTTCTCATGATGTTGGTAGCAGAATAAAACATTCATATTGCGCGATACTATTGGCATTGTGAATTTCTTATTGCATACTAGCATAAGAGTAAAAATAGTCTTCAACATTTGATTTTGCTAGAATTTATTGCAAGAAGCTTTTAAATCAGGTCAAGATTTCAGCTAGCAGAGAGTATTAAGCTTTATCCTCCAATTATGGTTCAACTATGTTATTGTTATGGAAGCATGAACTAAGACCACTTGTAAATTTCTGTAACTATGAATTTATGATTATGAACCTAATTTCTGTTTTTTTTTTCAGTATGTAACTTTTCTCTTTATTTTAAATTAAACTTATATGCTTTAAATGATTTAAATGTTCTTATTCTTGTTTTATAAACTTGAAATTAGAAGGAAAAAAAATGGGTGTAAGCCTATTTGCAAAATTCAAGCGATAGGAGATAGCAAATTTTATCATTTAACAAGGTTTCTTGAATTTATACAAGAGCAGACTGATTATTCCTTCCCTTTTATCATCAATGTATAATCAAACACTTAACAACAAAATGCTACTTCACCATGTAGCATGAACAAGTTCCCTAGCATGTACTACAACTACAGCCACACAATCAGTTCATGTGTCATGAGAATAACACTGGCATTCACTGACTGTACAATGTACAATTATTCAACATCAAAACCCTTCTCCCTAAGTTCAGTTTCGACCTCATTCTTCATCCTCAACCACAGTTTCTGAGCTTCCTCATCAAAATTTTCCTTATCACTCTCAGCCATCCCTTTTGGACTAGTAGTTGTTCCAATTATCCCTCCCTCGGAAATGAACCCCTTCAATGCTTCTTCGTGCTCCTTCAGCCGTGGCTTCAGTTTCTCCCACCCCAGTGATGAATTGTTATTGTAGAGCCACAGAGCCCCAAGTACTGCATAGGTGCAAAGTAAGCCCTTCCCAACACGTTTGAAAAAGTGGTAGTCTTCGCTTTCCAATCCAATATTCTTCAGGTATTTCTTGGCATGCATTGAACTCAGCAGATGAAAACCTGCTTTGGAAGATAAGAAAATAAAACAAAACAAATGCAATGAAACAAAAAGGAAACCGAGTTTTTGTTTCAGACATTTCATCAAACACCTGATAAGCAAAACACAGGTTCAGCTGAAAATAAAATGATTCACTGTATTGAACATAAGAAAGGTACCTGTTTTGGGGTCCCGAAAACGCTTAGGGAACATTGCAATAGCTCAAGTTTGACAAGTGTCCTAGATTAGGGAAGAAGGGGGGGGGGGAGGGGGGGGAAGAGGGGTAGTGAGTTT